>JAQJVL010000146.1:0-504055 GCA_035578905.1 Stictocephala bisonia
CTTAAACGTTTTACAATGTAACAAGTTCTAGTTTTACAAGTTTATAATTTTAGTTCAAGTTTACCTTTCTGACGAATAGTGTTACTAATTATATTTTAATTATGGAAGGTTCTGAGTTTGAAAGGATTACTGTGTTAATGATGAGAGGTTATGGAGACTGTACAAGAACTAACATGGAATTAGCAGACTTATTCAATGAGGAATTTCCGGATTGAATCAATTCCATAAGTAGGTTTACGATGACAAGAATTATTCAACAGTTTAATGATACACATTCTGGAAAAGATATACCCAAGCCAGAAAGGGCTCCTGTAATTGACAAAGAGAAGTCATTAGATGTTATGCATCATTAAATTTATTTTGTAATCCCTTTAAAATGAGGGGTCTCATGATAGGGGTTTACATTTGAAAATTTGTAATTGCCCCCCTTTAGAAAAGGAGGGCAAAATGTTAAACAGCTTGAAAAAATGTCTTATAATAGGTATGGTTAAGGGCTCACATTGATATCTTAGGCAGTTTAAATAATGTCCATGTGTGCCAGGACATAAAACTCACCCTGTATATAGGTTTTTATAATTTTTTCTATTATGTTTGTAATAACCAAATCTACACACTGATGTAATAAAATTATGTATAATTTTGAGTAATTATATTTACTAATAATGAGAGAAATAATTTAAAAGAGAATTTATTTCTTCAGTAAAATTGTTTTTTACTTTTACAATTCAATTTTACAAACAAATTTATGAACCTTGCATTCATCACTTGATTTTAAAATATGACATAGTAAAATGAAATATAATTGGCCTTATATTTGGAAGTACGGTAACAATTTCTAAATTCACTTCATCATTCTCAAAAATCATAATATAGCAAATTATAGTACAGAAAAAATATATAATGGAACTATAAAAATTCTAATTATATTTTGAACCAACTTGTATTTTATAAAGCAAAATATGTAGTAGATTTTGTTGTACTGAATCTTTATGGTCACCTGAAATTTGAGGTAGTTGTATGTTTACTATTTTTATTAATTATGATTTTCTCTCATCCTGTTTCGTTTCCGGTCCGTATCCTTTAATCCATCCTTCCGAGGCTTAGTTCCATTGTTGAAAGCAGTTTTAGACTTCACCACCGGCTTGCTGGGCCTGACGTGGTTGTTTCACCAGAGCCCCGTTAGCCGTCACTGTTTCAGGGTTCTTATCAGACCGGACCAGCTACCTTGGAGGTGCCAGGGACAAGTCCCCGCTGGTATACGCTCTTGATAAGCTATCCCCTACTTTAGTGCCGTTGCCCGCCTCCCACGACGTGGACGGGGGGTTGGACTTTGGGAGGCCTTGGGAGGAAGTGTTTGAAGAACAAATGGAAGACCAAATAGGAAATGTGAACTTACTAATGGGTGATCTAAACGCACAAATTGGTGTTGATAGGAAGGGATATGAGGAGGTGATGGGGAGTTTTGGATATGGGAATAGGAATGTGGAAGGGAGGAGATTGCTGGATATGTGTCAAAGGAATGCGTTGACGATTGGAAACGGGAAATTCCGAAAGAGAGAGAGTCATATGGTGACGAGATACAGCTGGGATGGGGTACAAAAGAGTGTCATCGACTACATCATAATGGACAGGGAATGGGGGGGGAAAATCCTGGATGTGAAGGTGATACCCAGCGTGAGTATGGGTGGGGACCACAGGCTGCTGGTCGGGGTGTTTTGGATTAAAATGAAAGAAGTTGCGACAAGCAAACCTATAAGAAGAATAAAATGCTGGAAATTACTGGAGGAGGAAAAAAGAGAAGAATTCAAGAGGATAGTGAAACAACACTTACCAAGGACGGAAGTAGGTGATGTGGAAAGTGAATGGAAGCTCTTCAAAGAGTCACTGGTAAGCGCAGCGGAAAGGGTATGTGGAAGAACATCGGGAAGGAAGAGAGATAAGCAAACGTGTTGGTGGAATGAGGAGACAAGACGGGGGGTAAAGGAAAAGAATAGAGCTTGGAGGAAATGGTGGAAGTCAAGATCCCAGGCAGATAGAGAGGACTACATAAGGAAAAAGAGGGAAAGTGGAAAGATAGTAAGAGAAGCGAAGGAGAGAGCTTGGGAGTCATTCACAGATAAGTTGGAGAGGGATATGGAAGGAAACAAAAAGCTATTTTACAGCATGATGAAAAACAAGAAAAGGAAAACAGAGAGTGCCCTGACGATGAAAAGAGAAGACGGAGAGCTGGTGGGGGGTGAAGAAATCAAAGGAGTGTGGAAAAATTATTTTCAAAAACTACTGAATGAAGGGTATATTGATGGGGAGGAAGAAGACAACGATTATTATCTGGAGGGTTTGGAAGGTATAAGTTGGAAGGAGACAGAGGATGCTTTGAAAAGAGTGAAAAATGGGAAGTCTGCAGGACCGGATGAGATATCAATAGACATGATCAAAACATTGGGTCCTATAGGAATACATTGGCTGCAGAGGGTGTTTGGATGTGTATGGAGGAGTAGAAGAGTACCGGACGATTGGGGAAAGGGAGAAATTATAACACTGCACAAGAAGGGGAGCAGAAGAGAGTGTAAAAACTATAGAGGAATAACTTTGACGAGCCAGGTGACCAAGGTGTTTGAGAGAATATTGTTAAACAGGATAGAAGGAACAGTGGAGGAACAGATGGGTGAGGAACAACATGGGTTCAGGAAAGGAAGAAGCACCATAGATCTGATTTTTGCAGTGCGGCAAATGATCGAGAAGTATTGGGAATATGACAAGAAGTTGTTCATGGTGTTCATAGATGTGGAAAAAGCATATGATACTGTTAACAGAAGTAGTATATGGGAGAGCTTGAGGAGGATAGGAATAGATGAAAGAATGATTGGATGGATGAAGGAGTTATATAGGACACATAGATGTAGGGTTAGAACTAGTATGGGGAATACTGAGTGGTTTGAAGTAAAAAAGGGGCTGAAGCAAGGGAGTGTTTTATCACCAGTTTTGTTCAATGTAATAATGGAGGTGATGCTGAGGGAAATTAAGGAGGATGTAGGAGGAGGGGTGAATGCGATGTTGTTTGCGGACGACATTATGTTGTGGGGGGAAAGTATAGAAGAAGTGCAGGAGGTATTGAATAAGTGGAGTGTAAAGATGATGGAGAGAGGTCTGAAGGTGAGCATGGAGAAGAGTGAGGTGATGGTGGTGGGTAGAGATACGGACCTGGGAGGGGTCGTGGAGTTGAATGGGGAGAGCTTGAAGAAGGTGGAGGAGTTTAAGTATTTGGGAACAGTGTTATCGAGCAATGGGAAAATGGAGCAAGAAATAAGTAACAGATTGGAAGTGGGTGGTAGGTTTTTTGGAAGCGTGAAACACCTGGTATGGGATGGAAGTGTACCACAAAGGGCCAAGGTAGCAATGTTTAAAACTTATTATAAACCCATGGTGACGTATGGAGCTGAGACGTGGAGATTATCGGAAAGGGAGTGGAGTAGGATACAAGCGGGGGAGATGAGATTTCTAAGAGCCATCAAAGGCAAAACACGAAGAGATAGGATCCAGAATGACGAGATAAGAAGAGGTTTAACTGAAGAGAGTTTGAGAATGGGGGTGGAGAGGTCACGGTTAAGATGGTACGGGCATGTGAAGAGGATGAGACAAGAAAGAATACCTAGAAGAATGGAGGAGATGGAAGTGGTGGGCAGAAGACCCAGAGGAAGACCTAGGGGAAGATGGTTGGATGGCGTGAAAGTCGATGTGGAGAAGAGGGGGGTTGTGTGGGGGGAGGTGATGAGAAGAGAGATGTGGAATAACAAACAGGAATGGAGAGGCTTGGTGAACGCCCGAACCCAGGAGTGAACTGGAGCGGGTTTCCGGATATGTATGTATGTATGTATGTATGATTTTCTCTCTCAAGAAAACCGCACTGTAGACAGGAAGAAATTTCTATGAAAAATTACCAAAACATGAAAATATTCAAAATGATCGTAAATTTAAATTTGAAGTCAAGAAATAGTTGGTCAATAAGGCACTCTTAAAAACATTTAAATGATTTATTCTATACAAGTACATTTCTAGAATGTATCTTAAAACACACATTTTTTTAATATTGTATTTTTTACCTAATTTTTAGATGAGTCATTTTAGAATTAAAGGAATCTTGCCTCCATTTCGCTCCCAGGAATTTTATGAGTAGTACGTCTAAAAAATTCAGTCTTCTGACACGGTCTCTCCCAGGATCCCAGGGCCAAATTAGGAAATTTGCAGCATTTTAGTAATAATATTATATACAATTTATTAACTATCAAATTTTTAAAATTTCTTTACTATGTTTCTAATTACCTAATGTACCGTAATAAAAATTATGTTTACTTATCATGGGGAAAAATAATTTAAGAAAGAATTTTTTTTAATTAAATTTTTTTTATAATTCATTCTACAATAACATCACAAGAAAAAAAACCCACCTCATTTATATTTATATTCCTAGAAACATAATTTAAAAATGAACATATATACAAAAATTCAATTTAAAATAAACATACAACGCTGTGAGCAAGAGCAGCTGACTGACGAACCTGTCTAACTACGTTGCGCCACAGCCCCCTAAGTCAATTTTGGTTGTTGCTTGCTATTCTGTAATTGGCTATATAAAGTTATTTTAACATATTAGTGTGAAAAAAACAGTTATTTTTTAACATTGCAACATTTTTTAACATATTTAAAGTTGATAATGTAATATATTTTTTATAAATTTTGTTTCATGTCCAAAAAGTCGGACACAGGATAAATTAGGGTATACCACTGCTGTCCAAAACTTAGAACATCAGATAAATTAGGAGATACTTCTGATGTCCGAAAGTTTGGGAACGAAAGGATTAAAGTCAAAATCATTTTCTGTTTTCTTAGAAACTACTGATGTAAATAAAATAACACATTAACTTTCACATAGATCCTAAGCTAGTGTTCTCAGTAAAGTAATTTATATTAAGCTTATACTCTTATAATACTTTTATTTTTTAGTAGAATTCAAAACAATAATATAAAGTGCTCATTCTTTAAATTAATTGATTTAGAAGAAATTTTAATTAGAACCAAAAGAATCAACTCAGGAGGCGGTTGGATTCAATGCTCTAATCTTCCAACATCTCATAAACCTGATGGAAATTCATGAATGCACAAATTAATTATATTTAATACCTAGCTTTTAGCTATTACAAATTAAAAATAATGTCTGGTGGGAGGGGGGTTAATTAATACACTGACACCTGCAATAAAATGTAATTTGAATAATACATAAATTAAAATATAATGAATCATTCAAAACTTACTTTAGTGACTTTAGAGGCATGCAAATGTTCTCTGTAAATATATTATACGTTTATGTTCCTTCGTATCTATTCATTTATGTTTCCATGAACCATAAATATGAAATGTTATACATTACTAGCCGACAACCCTTGCTTTGTTATGAGGGGGTTCTCTATGCTTGCTTACCCTTCCCTCCATGGCTCTCTCTAAACCATCACACAATATAAAAGCTAAGTCTGCTACTATTCTCCTGTAGAGGAAAGTTTTAGAGCCAAAAATACCCCTATACGTCTACTTTACGGGGGAGAATGCAAAGTAGTGCAATCATGCCAGAGATAGTAGAAATTACCTTAAACATTTCACTATGAGAACAAAATCAGTCAAGCTTTTTTGTCATGTTTATAGTTTTTGTTTTAAATAAATTATTTACTTAAATTAATGTCAATGTTACTCTTATGGAAAAAGGAAATTTCGAGTATCTGTTTCTACCGCTTAGGAATGGAATTTCAAGCTAACTTCCCTCCAAATTTAATAAAAATCTGATCAGTGGTTCTGTGGATTCAGTGGGTTGTGATTATATCTCGTAGTTTGTTTTTGTATACATACATAGGGTGGAAAAAAAATATAGAAACGCTCTCACAATTTTTGTATGACCAAAGATTATAGGTATGACTTTATTTAAAAAAGTGAAATCTTGTACATGATCATGGTTACAAAGAACATACTTTTTGACGCCATTAGCGACATTTAATCTTTTCAGAGTGACGGCCTACGAAGAAATGAACGATAATCTTCAACGTAAGCTTAGATCGAGTTTAGATTCAAATAAAAGGTCTTTTCAAGAGAAATTAATTTCCGCAAACCAGACTTCAAAAGGTTTATCCTTTCCAGAGTAGCGGTCATTTCAATTTCAAAGTGCTCTATTCGAGATTGCCGGGCTCTTCAAACTGACATAGATAGTGTGGTTTCATGGTGCATTGCTAACGACATGAGTCTGAACATAAAGAAATGCTCCATTCTCTCTTCACCGGCTGTCTAATCTGCTGTTTTTCAACTACACACTGGATGGTTCTCTTCTCAACCGATCTGACTCAACAAGGGACCTGGGAGTGCTACTATCCACATCTTTGAGCCCTATGAACCACATATCTGCAAGCAGGCAAACCGCTTATTCGGCTTCATTGTTCGAACATCTCGTGACGGTTTCTCCCCCTGGGCCCTGAAGATTTGGTTTGTTCAACTGGTCCGGCCCATCCTGGAATACAGCTCTCCTGTATGGTCGCCCTACCAACTTGGCCTTATCAAGCAAATTGAGCGCATTCAATCCCGGTTCATAAGATTTGTCGGATTACGGCTAGGTAATGCCTATGATGAGGTTCCTGTCGACGATTTGCGAAGATAGCTTCAACTTCTTCCTCTCTCATCTAGGCAGGAGATTGCTGACCTCATGTTTCTAAAGAAGCTGATCACTTCTACCTCTGACTGTCCGGAGTTGTTGGCACGCCTGGACCTGCCCTTCACTCGGTCTTCTAGAACTCCAAGCCTATTCATTAGACAGTTTCGAGCTACGCAGTATGCTTACAATAGCACCTTACTGAGGATCCACCATTTGGGAAATGGAGTTTCCTTGGGGATAGACTTTTTCCACATGTCTGAAGCCCAGTTCAAAAGGGAGTTGTTGAAGACCTACATGAGCCTTGATGTCAGCTAGAACTTATGTACATTATAATCTTGCATGTTGTATTTTTGTTATTCAATTATTTGTGTTATTGTTATACTTATTTTTCTCTATTGTATTTAAGTAATACTAGCATGTGTTTGCGTACTAGTCGTACCAGTTTATATCACACTAGTCACACTAAACTTATTCAACCATTAATTATCACTGTATTAATGATATTGTACTCAGTATAGCACCTGCGTGTTGTTGCGTACTAGTCATGCTAGTTTATATCAAATTAGTTATGCCAAACTTTTTAACATACTTATTACTAATTATTTATTACTTTTGCTGTATCATCGTCTATTATTAAGTTATAATTATATATTCTTTAATCAGTCGTCTGTGCAATAACGTTTGTAAATGTAAAATGGTGTATACCGTATATGTACAAATAAATAAATATGTACAAATATAAAAGTAACTAATTTGAACAATAATTTCTCCGCTATTTAACAGTTTTAAGTAAAGTCTTCAAATAAAAAAAATTATACTTTATAGAACACAATTATTCATAAAAAATTAAATTTTCTAATTATCTATGGAAAAATATAACATTATTGTGAAAGCGTTTCCATTTTTTTTTCCACCCCGTATATTAAGATTATATGTAACACCCACCAATAAATTTTAGTGACTTAGACTGAAGTTCATTTAGGTATCCATGAAATAAATAAACCAAAATATATGAATTTTTACATTATTGGACAGCTAATTTACCAGAGATAAAGCCAAATTAAGTTTTAAGCACCTTTTTGATACATGTCTACTACTTTTTGAAACAGATGATGACAAAAACGTAACTTTAATTTTTGTCTATTGCCTGCTGCAAGGTTACAAAACATCTTGAATGGAATGTTCGTAAAATAATATTTTCACAGATCACTGGCAGTTCCTAAAGGCAGACTTGTTGGATATAAGAAAAATGCATTCAAAGAAATAAGATCTAGAAAGTAAAACCAAATTAAGTTTTAAGCACCTTTTTGATACATGTCTACTACTTTTTGAAACAGATGATGACAAAAACGTAACTTTAATTTTTGTCTATTGCCTGCTGCAAGGTTACAAAACATCTTGAATGGATTGTTCCTAAAATAATATTTTCACAGATCACTGGCAGTTCCTAAAGGCAGACTTGTTGGATATAAGAAAAATGCATTCAAAGAAATAAGATCTAGAAAGATAAATAAAAGATTTATCATATTTAATACTGTAGGTCCACCTATAAGATTTCTTGTAATATAATTTATTAAAAGGATATATACTGGCCAGAAGGCAGAATTTTGGACTCAATCTATTTATAATTTTGAACTGACGTTTTAACAAATCTGATGAAAAAATGTTTTCTTTTATTTCAAAAATTATTAAAATTTGTAGGAAAATTCATCGAAGTTCTACGCAGATGGTTTAAACATTTTTATTTTTAATACCGACCAACTTAATTAGTGTTTCTTTAACTTAAATCATTAAAATAATGAACCTCTATAAAACTAGTACAGTATATCCAAATTTGTTAAATAACAGAAATATTTCGTTTTCATTCATCCTTTTCATTACTTCGGTTATTGTGGGCTGTCCAGATAAAGGTTGGGGGCAAGGAGATGAATCCAAAAACAATGTACTCACGCATCACAAAATCTCCGAAACCACTAAACAAATTTTAATGTTTTTAATTTCTGACCCGATTTCGAGCCGACATGTCCTGCGCAAGTGCTACTCTTCTGTTAAAAAAAGTCTGCCTAGATATAGTGGCCTCATTTAGGGCCAAACGCCTGTAGCTAAAGACACGGGCAACCTGATATTGGGCCAGCTGCAGTGAACATGTTAAACAAAATTTTTTAATTTTTTTATTGGATTATTTATGATTGTTAATTTTTTAAGAATTTATAACTCTCATTAAAAAACTTATAAAACTCCCACAAGCCAACAAAAATTTGCCATGTTGCAATATTAAATTAAAATGATATAACCGAAGTTCCTTTTTTAAGGCATACAACTGATTTTAAGTCTGAACGAAAATTTTATATCAGTTTACAGCCTGCTGTGAATTACTGGAAGTTTGCATTAAGAGTCTGTGAAGGCAGTTGACCATATTGGTTTTAGTCCCATAAGAACAATGTTATTTTCGAACCGGACATAAGATCACACGTATCCAAACTAAACAGTTATTTTTAAACAGATTTTTTCCAAACAAATTGCATTTGACCAAAAATGAAACTGCGCATTGGAATTGCTTTGCAAATTCCTAATTAATCTTATAGAAAAAATATAAAATATGTTTGGTTGAAGATTTATTTTCTCCTATTTTTCAAAACTAGGCGTTTTTATTCTAAATATAAAAAGCAAACCCAATGCTAACGTTTAATATGATAACGTTTAAAATGACACCTCATACACAACTTTTAGTCAATAAATAACGAAAAAAATGGATAGGCAAATAACATTGTAGTTATAGGATTAAAACAAATAAGGCCGACAGCCTCTGCAGATTCTTAAAGTATTGTTCCAAAGCATAAATCAGGTATAAGTTTTAAGAAGACAGCATAAAAATTAAATCATATAAATACATGCAGTTGACGCTTACTCTAAAACTTGATACCTGAGCAAGAATATGTGCAGAATAGTCATGGAGAGCAAAGCCAGGAGCGAAGCGCAGATTGAGTTGATGCCAAGACAATGAGTTGCCTGTCATTGAACTCAGCACATACCTCAAGAACAACTATTTATACTTCCATCAGACTTAATGTGCTGCGTATTTACAAGATGTGTGTTCTTGTATAAGTAAACTATCTGCAAAAAGTATAATCCAATATATAAACCTGAAAATAGATTACTTACAGCTCACATTGGGTCACTTCCTTCCAATCACAACTTTATTTAATGTGATAAAGGAAGCTAAATGTCTATCTAAAAAAAGGAAAAGCCAATCTCGTCTTATACCTTATTATACCCACTCCCCATAGACCAGGGATTCTCAAACTGTGGGGCGAGAAACTTGCAAAAATTCAAATTTAATTAGTAAGGCAACAAAAATTAAAACAAGTTTTTTGACTATGAAAAACACAACTAATTAGGAATTGTATATTGAATAGTACAACCCTCGTTGCGTTAAAAATAAAGATTGATTATCCCTATAGCCTAGGATTTAAGGCTTGTAATGTTATTGTCGTTACATACAATATTACATACACAGGATCCTACACAAAATGATTTAATATGCACTCTAATGACAAACTTGAAGTAAATACAAACACGTTATAAAAAACCTTTATACTTTGTATCCACAACACTGTTGTAATAATTAAATTATAAGGGGGGCGCTAATATATAGTATGTCAAGTGGGGGGGGGGCTCAGCCTGAAAAGATTGAGAACCTCTGTCATAGACAATAGATCTGTGTGGGGAACTTACCAGACAGAGTAAGGGGGAGAACCAGTACAGCACAAAGTGAATATTACTGATAAAACTAGTCAAGACCAAGATTCAAATCTGCGCTATCTCTGAATCAAGTACCAAGTCCTCTGTCGCCTTAGACCACACAGCCACTGGTTCTCCACTACTGAAATTGTTATGTTTACACTTATTGATGATGTCCCATCAACTACACTATGATTACACTTTTAAAATTGGCTGACCCTCTCACCCTGTGAATACATGAGTAACAGTGAATTAAATCATTGCATAGTGCACATAACTGAAGTTGGTCCTAAAGGAGCACTAGAATGAACATAGGCAATCAACTTGATAGGCAAGTAAGGTCTCAAATGTTTTACTTGACTGACTCAATTGGCAAAAACAGAGGTAATATATAATACAATATAAATAGGAAATATTTCTATTTTAAGGAAAACTTAAGTCCTAGATTCATATAAAAACCCAACTTCCTTTGGAAATTCTTCCAGACTTCTTATACAAACTAATGAAGATTAAACAAAATACATTTTAATATCATGAATACAATAAACTATGTTCTTTAACATCTACTACTTTTTTGGTAATACATTATTTTAGGAGAACTGAAAACCTGAATACACTTTTTCTCATATCTAAAGCACTTTGTATAACATTTTATAAACTGTTACATTTTGGCTCATCTAAAAATTAATTTAAAATAAAATAACTTCATTCAGGAGTGCTGTTATAAACAAAAATATCTCCCTGTTTTTACGAAATGCCAATCAATTCTATATTGAAAATTTGTGAAGGTCCAATATATATATGTTTTAGAATTTATCAAGAATTAAATACACATATGATAAATTATTTTTCATAAAACTAAACCTCCTTCGAAATTTAAAACAATGTATGTTATTGTTAAGTAAAATTATTTATGTTTTTGAAGAATACCGTTTGCTATTAAGATTAATAATGTTTTTAAAATTTGTTCACATTATAGAGTTACATTAATTGGAAACATATAAATTTAGAATAAATGTTTGGCAAGTGTCCTGTGAATCTAAAAAAAGTTTGTAGTAAGACTTTTCAGAGGTGACCGTTCTATTTTAGGATAGAGGGACAGTCTTTAGATTCTTGAAATTGTCATCTCCAGCCAAACTTAACTAAGGTTTTGCTGCTGAAGATAATGACATCTAACCCATATATTTTAGTAATTTATCAACTTTTTATTCAACATAAATTTCAAGATAGAATGATAGTTTTCAAATTATAAAAGTACATGTATAAAATATTAATATATATATAAAACAGTGTTTAAATGAATAGTTTTAACTTGAATTTTAAAATATATCAAATAGTAGTTAAATATTCAAATGAACCAATATCCTGTTGAATTTGAAATTCAGCAAGAGAGGTTCTTCAATGGTTAAAAATGTAATACATTGGATTTTGTCTTTTGGTTTATTAGATCCTACTTTAGTGGTTTTTAGTTTCTTTTACACTTTTTATATTTTTATGCACATTGTCTAGGGTATTTCTAGTTCTTACAAGTCCTCTCCGATTCCCTTAATCCATTCCACTGGTTGTTTCTGATTCCAGAGTTCCTTTGTAATTGTTCTTAATAATATAGTTTCTCAAGAGCCTCCGAATGTAACGATGAAAGAGGTCTTTTTCATATTTACTGTATCAGTGATGGTCTTCAGTTCTCTGTATACCTTCTCATTTCGTTTATCTACTGTTGTTAATTTTTTAATTTTTTTTATCTTTATCTATACATTTTCTAGCTATACTTATAGAGAATTATATACGTATTATTATTTAAAAAAACCACATGTTTCACAATTTTATTTATAGAATTATTATATACTTAATTTAATTGTTTAATTTACACTTGAAAATGACTATTAAGTTGAAACATGTGTGGAATAATTTAACACGTTGAGTGCTGAGGGCTAAATTAAAAATCCTTAACCCAGGCCTAAAATTTTTTTAAACGTAAATAACTTCACTTGACATCAGTAAACCCCAGATATGATGACAGAAATCCCTTGAGAGGTGTCGAAGGTGAAAATTATGACGTCATCATCTGCGTCGGGTATACCCGTCGCCAGGCTCTCGTGGAGGAATCTTGTTATTGATAGTAATATTTTTGTTGAAAAACGCACTAAAACACTTCACTGTAATATTTGTTCTGATTTACAACTATTAAAAAATATCTAAAAGAATCCTAAATCTACTATTTATAATATTTACAACCCTACATACCACCGTTTTATTGAAAATTTATTCACTATGAAACTTGTCAAAGCAGCGAGCTGCGCATAGTGCTAGCTTTGTATTAATAATATACATTATTAATAAATTTAGTGTATTAATAATGTACATATTAATACACTAAAATATATACATTAACACACTAATAACACAACAATAAACTAATAAAGACGATACACCTGGCGGAGAACGAAAAACGCTTGGGAACTCCGGACTGACGCGCACAAACAACAATGGCAATGTTCACAAGGGCCTGACAGCGTAAGAATCTTCCTCGATAAGAGCCGAGCTCACAATGAGCAAACAAGATAGCAATGGACTAATGACTGGTATACCCGACGTCAGGCTGCGTGAAGGGAACTGCCCGTCGGGTATACCCGTCGCGCCGCACCGAACGTGTTAAATAAAAATGTTAAAGGGTACTCAGTATGAGTGTTATTACATCCTAAAAAACATATTATATGATATTTACACATAACAAATTACCTTCTAGTCTTCTTATACTTTTCTTATTATAAATATCTTACTAAATATTGTAAGAGATAGTCTATAGTACTTCTTTTGAAGGCTGATGTAAGCATAGCGAAATAATATTGTTCAAAGACAGCTGAACTAAATGATGAGAGACAGCTGTCTCAAATCTACACCCCAGCTGACTCATCACTTCCTATGTTATCTGTCAGATGCTATTAATAGTCACCAACCACACAACAAAAGCCTGCCCCTTTTCTGACCCCTCACCTCATTTATTTTAGTTTACAGTTTTACAACTGTTGATACAAGTGTGTCAATGATTTTATTTCACCCCCTAAATTTATTTTAACCTCTACTGAAACTGTAAGGAAAGGGGTTTTCTGGTCCATATCCAAATAAGGATGTTTTCCCTCTTTCTCAATGTTATTGGAAACAAAGTGGGGACTGTAGGTGATAAGTTCTATGATCGGTCCTCTTAACACCAACATAGTGTTTGCTCAATGATTGCTAAAGGTATGGACATTACTAGGGAAGTCCATGTTGGGTGGTGTTCGGTGCCCGAATGTTGTATAGGGAAGAGAATTGAGTATCAGGCTTCTCAGTTAGCTGAAAATCAGACTAATACTAAGTTGTTTGAATTCCACATAAAGGTTCGGATTCCACGTAAAGCTGTAGGTCCCTTAGTTGCCCTGGCTGTTGGGCTATTAATAAATTGCCCTTTCTGAGGAACAGTTGAACTCAGTTAGTAACCAGACTACACTCATCCACACTCATCCTACACTCATATAACCATTCATATTCGCCTTAAAATACCAACAACGTTGTGTCGGCGACTGATATGTAAGAATGTAAGCTATAGGTCCTTTAGTTGCCCTGGATTTTAGTGGGGTGTCAAATTATAGGTTCTCTTTACTCCTAATATGTCACATTTTAGAAAATGCTATGTTTATTGCGTTCACTGCCAAAAAAAATTCATGGTCAAACAGGCCTGTTGCCCTCCCACCCACCCATTTGCTTACAGTGGTAAATGCCCTCCCGCCTACCGATACACTTACAGTGGTAAATGCCCTCCCGCCTACCGATACACTTACAGTGGTAAATGCCCTCCCACCCACCTATACACCTACAGTGGTAAATGCCCTCTTACCCACCTATACACATACAGTGGTAAATGCCCTACCACCTACCGATACACCTACAGTGGTAAATGCCCTCCCACCTACTGATACACCTACAGTGGTAAATGCCCTCCCGCCTACCGATACACCTACAGTGGTAAATGCCCTCCCGCCTACCGATACACCTACAGTGGTAAATGCCCTCCCACCCACCTATACACTTACAGTGGTAAATGCCCTCCCACCCACCTATACACCTACAGTGGTAAATGCCCTCCCTCCCACCCATACACCTACAGTGGTAAATGGTTGCCTTTAGTTGCCTAGAAGGGCTGTTAATAAATGGTCCCTTCTGAGCTAAGATTAACTCAGTTAGTAAAAAAACTACAAATCTCATCCATACTCATCCTACACTCAAGTAATCATTCACAGTCATCAGAATAATAATAGAATGTAGTATAAAACTGAGAACTTTATATTCTTTTACCTTCCCCATAAGATTGCTAATCTCAGTTTATCATATACCAATACACTTTCCACAAACACCTTAAAACATGCATCTATACTCATTGAAAACAAAGACAAGTCTTCTCTTATTTTAGAATATAGTTATGATAAAGCATTTGCACAAATTTAAAGATTATTTCAGATACCCTTTCGCCTTTCCGCACATTCTATAGTCATGGCAAAGTCTTGGTGAGGCAGAATCAGTTAACTGGCACCCTCTGCCCATGTCTGGTGGTTATCTTTCAAGGGACCATCTCTGAGACAGATGCAGTGATTCACATTTTCTACCCCAGTACTCTCCATGTAGCTTCCATTCTTATCTAAAATCAAGACAAACAAATCTTACGTCAGGCGTAAAATATTGATAATTTCCATTACATACATAATTTTGATTAGTTGGTCAAATTTTGCTTACTTGAATTTTGCAAAGAATTAAAAATTTATTATAATGCAATGGTATTGTAATGAGGGGTTTAAAATATATACAAATTTAAAATTAATATAATAATACTTGATTCATCTTGTAATTTTCTATCAAGGCAACTGGCAATCAAATGCACCACTGTCAGTAACAAATAACATTAAGACACTAATTGACAAAAAAAAAAAACACAAGTCATATTAGAGTGTTTAGCAACATGGTGAATCCCGGAAATGTCAAAGTATGATTCACAAATTTGTTTCAATATAAGAATTGATGAGGGAAGTAGACTCAACTAGTGATGAATTTCAAGGTAGATTCATCATGGAATGATGTGGACTCGGAAGGAGATCCCAACATCATCGTAACTGATTAAGGCTTTGGAGATGCATGGGAAGAGTATTCATGCCCCATCCGCCAGCACATACACTTACAGTGGAATCGACCCACCCGCCCACCCATACACGTACAGTGGTATCGACCCACCCACCCGCCCATACACGTACAGTGGTATTGCCCCACCCGCCAGCCCATACACATACAGTGGTATCGACCCACCCGCCCACCCATACACGTAGAGTGGTAAATTACCCACCCACCCACCCACACACGTACAATGGTAAATAACCCACCCGCCCACCACACATAAAGTGGTAAATGACCCACCCGCCCACCTACACACGTACAGTGGTAAATGAAACACACACGTACAGTGGTAAATGACCCATTCACCCACCCAAACACGTGCAGTGGTATTGCCCCACCCACCCACCCATACACTTACAGTGGTATTGACCCACCCACCAACCCATACACGTACAGTGGTATTAACCCACCTGCCCACCCTTACACGTACAGTGGTATTGACCCACCCGCCCACTCATACACTTGCAGTGGTTATGACCCACCCGCCAACCCATACACGTACAGTGGTATTAACCCACGTGCCCACCCTTACACGTACAGTGGTATTGACCCACCCGCCCACTCATACACTTGCAGTGGTCATCTAACCCACTGCAATAGTAAAAAGACAAACTGCAATTATGATTATACGGCATACCGTTCATAATATTCATTTAAATCTCCCTTCATAAAAAAACAAAAAGAGAACAAAAAAATACTAGCCAAAAAATCACTCAGATGAACAGAACAAGCTAAATTTGAGTCAAAGTGGCAATGAAATGGCATTAAGCTCAGCTGTATACGTTTAGAAGGTTAGATGCATACTACACAACTTTCATGACCCACCCACCCACCCTTACACGTACAGTGGTATTGACCCACCCACCCATCCATACACGTACAGCAGTATTGACCCATCCACCCACCCATACACGTACAGTAGTATTGAACCACCCGCCCACCCATACACGTACAATGGTATCGACCCACCCACCCGCCCATACACGTACAGTGGTATTGCCCCACCCGCCAGCCCATACACATACAGTGGTATCGACCCACCCGCCCACCCATACACGTAGAGTGGTAAATTACCCACCCACCCACCCACACACGTACAATGGTAAATAACCCACCCGCCCACCACACATAAAGTGGTATTGACCCACCCGCCCGCCCATACACATACAGTGGTATCACCCAATACACGTTCAATGATGCCCACCCATACACGTTCAATGATACTGACCCACCAGCCCACCTATACAAGTACAGTGGTACTGACACACCCGCCCGCCAATACACGCACTGTGGTATTGACCCACCCGCCTACCCATACACACACTGAACTATTGAAACAGTGGAGAACATTATTAAACAACCTACTAACCCTATTGATACACGTACAGTGGTATTGACACACCCATACACGTACAGTAGTAATACCCACCCACCCACCCATACACGCACAGTGTTATTGACCCACCCGCCGACTCATACACGTACAGTGGTATTGACCAACCCGCCCACCCATACACGTACAGTAGTAATACCCAACCGCCCAACCACTCATGTACAGTAGTATTACATACCACTGTTACTACTATGGTACAGTACCACCGTACATATATGGGTAGGCGGGTGGGTCAATATCACTGTGCATGTATGGGTGGGCGGGTGAGTCAATACCACCGTACATATATGGGTGGGCGGGTGGGTCAATATCACTGTACATGTATGGGTAGGCGGGTATTGTACTACTACTGTACTAATACCACTGTACGTGTATGGGCGGGTGGGTGGGTCAATTTCACTGTACGTGTATGGGCGGGTGGGTGGTCAATACCACTGTACGTGTATGGGTGGGTGGGTGGTCAATACCACTGTACGTGTATGGGCGTACAGTACATTGGTATTGACACAGTTATTATATGGCCATAATAACCAAATGCCATTACCACTGTACGTATTTGGGTGGGTGGGCCATCACCACTGTACGTATTTGGGTGGGCCGTTGGGCCATCACCAATGTACGTATTTGGGTGGGTGGGCCATCACCACTGTACGTATTTGGGTGGGCCGTTGGGCCATTACTTGATACGTACACATCAATGCCACTGTACGTATATGGGTGGGTGGGTGGGTCAATGCCACTGTACGTGTATGGGTGGGCGGGTGGGTCAATACCACTGTACATGTATGGGTGGGCGGGTGGGTACTGATACAGCAGAGCATAAGTAAAGTATGCTTCTTAGATACCACCACTCTGTTTAGTTACCATTTATGGTAACTAAAAAGAGCAAGGGTCCCAAAATTGAGCCCTGAGGGACTCCATGCCTTACAGCGATCGGACTTGACATGCTATTGTTCCAACTAACTTTCTGATGACGGTCAGAAAAAAACATTAAACATTGTCTTTAATCTAAGACACCGATTGTAGAGATATGGGTGAATATGAGGGATGAATGAGTGTGATGAGTGTAGATGAACGAGTGTAGTCATTGTTACTATCTTGAGTTCAAATTAGCTCAGAAAGGACTATTTATTAATAGCCCAATAGCCAGGGCAACTAAGGGACCTATAGCTTTACGTGGAATCAGAACCACATAATGTTGATCTGATTTTCAGCTAACTGACAAGTCTGACACTTAGTTGTCTTCCATACACAACAGCTGAACCTTGACTACCATCCAACATGGATACCCCAGGCTTCTCTAGTAGTGTCCACGTCGATGGCAACCATATAGATTTACCTTGTCCTCTATATATTAATTGACATGTACATACCACGAAATGAATAAATATAAATTATATTACTATGATGTATGTGGTAATAATTATTTCATACTTATTCTACACTTTACTATAGAAAATATAATCCACTTTTAAAATTGTCGATTTCAGATTTAAGTATGTTCAGTTTATTCATTTGATTGCTAACAGTATTTCTTGAAATACTGAAGTGTGAATTAAGTATTATTTTACTAACTGTATCTAGACATATTTTTAAAACACCTCATGACAATAACATTACTGGTAAATAATAATTTTTTTTTATTCTTTGTAAAGTCTAGTAAATCGTGAAAGCGAAAATTAACAGAATTTATTGAAATTGAGTTTCAATATTATTTACATTTTACAACAGACCTCATAGCTTAGTCCCCTCTTGGAAACAATGTTTGCAAACTGTTTGTCATCTGTTTCTTGTGATGTATTTATGTTTGGAAACAGTTTGCAAACTGTTTTGAAACAACAGAAAAACTTTCCCAAGATGTGAACTGAATAAGACGTTCTTTTAGCTTGTGCTAGTCTATGTTTAACTCAGCACAATGTGACACACTTATTTTAGAAAGCATGTTGAGAAGTTGGTGGACTCTTAGATTTCTTCAAGAAGGTGCTTATTATGGCCAGAACCTATTATCTGACTTAAGGCTCGAAAATGGTGCTGGTTCCCGAGACTTTATTAGGATAAACAAGATTGATTTTGAGATTCTGTTGAGCTTTGTAGGCTTAAGATTTGCTTGTCTCGACAAGACAAGACAGTTATGTGAGATACATGAACAGCAGTGGAGTAGTAAATACGAATCAATGCCCCTATCTCGGAGACATCCATTGAAGGATGACACTCCTGCTGGACTCAGGAAGGCTTGGCTGATAAGTGCCACAGAAATTCTGTGGTTTTATTTCACGATAATAACTATGCTCAGATTATAACCATACTCCTTATTTCTCCGTATCATATAGCTTGCATAACTATATTGTATATTTCTTGCATGTCACAAGATTTTATATGGCAAAATTCATGTCAGCTTAAATCTTTTTTTAGTTATTGCTTTCAGCACAACTGTCTTCTATCTCATTGTCATTAAAAATGGATAAATGTCTTGATGTCGGTCATATAACCAAATGTTTTGTCTTCTAAAAAACTGCTTTAACTTGAATGTACTCTACAGTACATTATATACAACTTCTATCATATTTATTTATATTTACTCTTAACATAGCGATTATTAAGATATGGGTGAATATGAATGTAGAATCTATGATATGAGTGTAGGTGAGCAACAGGGTCTGTTTCTACTTGTGGCTGACTATTCCTTAGAACTTTAACTACATTAAATATTTGTGATTAATTCGCCATTTGGCGCCAATCTAACAAACCACATACTCACCAATTTTGGTTCTTTCACACTCTTGAAAAAACTTATATGTTTTCATCTTAAAAAAAGAGTAAACTTCATAGGATTCTAGCTCTAATCAGCCCTGTAAATGGAAAGATAACTTGATATTGCAGTTCTTAAATTTTATAAATGTAGAAAGAATTTTATTTTTATTAATTATTTTATTAATTAAAATTGTAATTTTAAGTAATATTACAATTATAAATTGTTTGGTGACTATAGTAAAAGTTTTAAATTGTTGATGTTGAATCCAGTAGTTATTTAATGTAAGGCAGTGTTGTTACTTGTTATGTGTTCATATATATACACATCTGGGTGGGTTAGACACGTACAGTGGTATTGACCCACCCGCCCACGTACAGTGGTATTGACCCACGCACCCACCCATACACTTACAGTGGTAATGACCCACCCGCCCACCCATACACACAGTGGTATTGACCCACCCGCCCACCCATACACTTACAGTGGTATTGACCCACCCGCCTACCCATACATGTGCAGTGGTATTGACCCACCCGCCCACGTACAGTGGTATTAACCCACCCTCCCACCCATACACATACAGAATAGAACTGTAATTACTAACCCAATGAAAGATAACAGCCATCATCTGAACCCAATTAGTAACCAGACTACACAGAGGTCATCCATACCCATCCTACACTCATATAATCATTTATATCCACCTTAAAACACCATATGCACAAAACTTTGTTGTTGTCGTCTAGATATGAATAAAAAAAATAATAATTTCTTCAAATCATTAATACAATTATTTGTTCTGGGTCTACTACAATACTATAAAGATGTTTTTCCACTATTCTAAAGTAAAATAAAGTTGTCATTACTAACTACAAATGTATTTTTCAGATATAGAATGTCTGGAACTTTGGTGTTATCAGTGCTGCTTTGGGGCCAAGTACTGGGTCTTCAAGAGCAGAAATTTGCAATGGAGCCTCAAGATCAGACGGCTGTTGTAGGAAGCAGAGTCGCTCTTCCCTGTCGAGTGATCAACAGATCAGGGCTGTTGCAGTGGACTAAAGATGGATTTGGACTTGGGGACCTCTCAGGATATGACCGATATTCAATAATTGGTGTTGAAGAAGAAGGTTTGCTTTCTCTTTATTAATTACATACAAATCTTAGTAGTAACTACCAATTTTTGATAACAATTTTAAAACTTTGAAAGGCATTGTTTATCAATGAAACCATTGATAATCTTTATTTTCATTTTGTAACATTATTTATTTGTGTTTCATTTTGAATTGAAACATTTAGAGGACTGAAATGAGTATATATCAAACAAGTCAATCATCACACAACAAAAATGTAATAGTGTAATGTATTTAATATGCAAGACGACATAAACTCATATGTTCCATGTGTAACATGAGAATATTTCAATCATCATCATCCATTGACGTTTCCATTTTCATGGCTCGTCGTACACAGCCTCCTCCATTTTGTCTATCCCTCCAAGTTTCCTCTTCCTCCACTTCTCTTTTGGTCTTGTTCCTCTTTCTACAGGACTATCCTTGACAATCTATTATTTCCCATTCTCTTCACATGCCCCATTCACTGTATCCTTTCCATTTTCTCTTGTTGTGATATCACTTTCAACATTTCATTGGTTATTTCATTCCTTGATCTATCTCTTCTGATAACCTTCTCTATTCCACTTAAAACTCATTTCTACTGCCTATAATCTGCTTAAATCTACTTTTGTCCATGTCCTCGTTTCCGCTCTATATATTAAGATTGGTTGATAATACATCTTGTACATCAATATCTTGGTTTTCTTTCCAATAACAAAAGTCCCTCATACTTCCAACCCCTCGTCCATGTCATGACGGACAACGTCATGAAGCAGAGGATTGCCTGTAGGAGAGATGCCAGCGTTAGGTAAGGCCCCACATAAATTCTGAAAAGTGACAGCTAATGAGGCTATGGTAAAGATATGATAGGTTTAACAAACCAATAGTGTATAAAAAATGCTGTCAAGGAATGTATTAATCATTTGTATTAAATCTGTACAAACGTGTAAATGTAGGAATCTTGTGCAAATTTTGGTGACCAAATACACTTCTTCTATTGTTTAAGTAAAGTAATTCTAAATATATATAAATCATGAGTACATGAGTTTTATGAACAACTTTCTTAAGATCTGGAATTAATTAAAAGTTTACATATTGTTATGTATCTACAATTTACTTGACATCTGGGTATTCTCAACACAATATTCACAGCTTAAAATAAAGTTTATATCAGAATCTTGGGTATTTTGTCACTCGTATTAGGTTGTGTGAAAAAAGTATTATTCATTATTCATCTCTAAGACGCAGATCGTAGAGATATGGGTGAATATGAGGAGTGAATGAGTGTGATGAGTGTAGTTGAATGAGTGTAGTCATTGTTACTATCTGAGTTCAGCTTAGCTCAGAAAGGACTATTTATTAATAGCCCAATAGCCAGGGCAACTAAGGGACCTACAGCTTTTTACATGGAATCCGAACCACATAGTGTTGGTCTGATTTTCAGCTAACTGACGTCTGACACTCAGTTCTCTCCCCTACACAACATCCGAACCTTGACTACCATTCAACATGGACACTCCAGACTTCTCTAGTGTCTATGTTGATGACAACCATTGAGCGGACACCTTGTCAGTATTAAGAGAACCGAGCATGGAACCTATCGCCTACAATCTACCAAACACTTTGTCCCCAATTAGCTGAGTTACAGCAGTCCACCAGTGCCGACAAAAATAAAAAAAAAAAAATCATGGTGGCAATAATACTGACGGAACACAAACAGATAAAGGATTACAGCATTTAAGTTCATTAATGCAACTTCTTCCACTAGTTAATTAATCGTAGTTCAGCCTGCACAGAAAAATTCAGACATGTTAGCCCTGAAAGATGATTGACATTTTTTTTTTTATATCTCAGTTTGTCCAACAAGAAGCAACTAAATTACACGTTTCGGATTCATCAATCTATCATAAAATTTTTTTATTTCCACAATTCCAACAAGAAATAAGTACAATTAAAATTACATAAATCCTTCTGTTACTACTTGTTGGCTGAAGTAGGTAGATTATTGCACAAATAGTGTTATAAACACCGAGAATTTAGAATTTCATAAAGTTAAAATTTCATATTAATGCAAAAAACATAACTTTAATACTGATCAACCACTATTATAGCAATCACAGAGGAAAAGGAACAGAGATCGCCCTCTTGTAACCCCAGAAAATCCCTCAAAGGTAGTTATACACAGATTAAAAGTAAAGTATATCTTTATAAAACTGAAGTAATAATTACCACATTAACCTTGACTATTTGGGGGGAATAAGGAAGGGTCTGACAAGGTTCTGGCCCTTCCATATTCCTGGCAATATGAAGAACTAACAACTTGACACCCATTTAGAGCACTATTGAATACAACCTCTGGTTCATCCTTCTCTGCATCAAAGTATCATATCAAATGTTAAAATATTGACCATTAGTTATGTTTAGTAAAGCCATCAACTTTGTGCAGGAGTGAGTGATAGGAGGGCCATCAACATTGTGCAGGAGTGAGTGGTGGGAGGGCTATCAACGTTGTGCAGGTGTGAGTGGTGGGAGGGCTATAAACGTTGTGCAGGTGTGCATGGTGGGAGGGCCATTAACTGTGTGCAGGTATGAGTGATGGGAGGGCCATTAACTGTGTGCAGGTGTGAGTGGTGGGAGGGTAATTAACTTTGTGCAGGAGTGAGTGGTGGGAGGGCTATCAACGTTGTGCAGGTGTGCATGGTGGGAGGGCCATTAACTGTGTGCAGGTATGAGTGATGGGAGGGCCATTAACTGTGTGCAGGTGTGAGTGGTGGGAGGGTCATTAACTTTGTGCAGGTGTGAGTGATGGGAAGGCCATTAATTGTGTGCAGGTATGAGTGATGGGAGGGTCATCAACTTTGTGCAGCTGTGGGTGGTAGGAGAGCCATCTACTTTGTGCAGCTGTGGGTGGTGAGAGGGTCATTAACTGTGTGCAGGTGTAAGTGGTGGGATGGCCATCAGCTGTGTGCAGGTATGAGTGGTGGGAGGGCCATCAACTGTGTGCAGGTGTAGGTGGTGGGATCGTCATCAACTATGTAGTTTTTCCATCTGTTGCTATGTCACCTTATTTTATAGTAGCTATACGCTACAGAATGCGGAAGAGTGGACAGTTTTTAACCTGATAAAAGAAAATACAAGATGTATTATCAACCAATCTCATTTTATGGAGCGGAAACATGCATATGGATCAAAGGTGATTCATACAGATTAAAGGAAGCAGAAATTAGATTTTTAAAAGGAATAGAGAAGATTAACAGAAGAGATAGAATAAGGAATGAAATAATCAGAGGAGGGTTGAAATATAAGAGACAATGGGACGAAGAAGGAACCAGTGGATGGGGCATCTGAAGAGGATGGGAAGTAAGAGATTGCCAAAGATAGCCCTGGAAAGAGGAAAGAGAAGAAGTCCAAAATAAAGACAGAGAAGAGGGTAGAAGGATGTGGAGAGGAGGAATAATGAAAAGACAAAAGGAGGAAGAGGAAACCTGGAGTGATAGTCAGAAATTATACAAGAATAGAATTATACAGAACTATACAACAAGTATACACATAATTATACAATAAAAGCTCATACACTTGAAGAAAATGTCATGAAAAATTACCTTAATACATAATTAATACAACACATTGCCAACATTTCAAATTTAGAGTCAACCAATATTTAATCGTATTGGCTTTATTTCTGAATATGCATATATTAGTGGTGTTTGTAGTATCTAAATTATTTATTTTATATATTTTGTTTATACATTAGTAGAAAGTTATACTTAAAACACTTACTAAGTATTAAGTTATTTAAGTTGTACATAAAATAAATAGTTGACTATTAGTGCTCATAAATACTTATATTTCTAAAATCATACACAATAATAACATAAACATGTTGCAGGTGACAGCACTCTGCAGATCTACCCAGTCGCCTTGGAAGATGACGGAATCTACAGGTGTCAGGTGGGAGCAGGTACGGGGGGAGAAGCACCTGTAATATCCAGGAAGGCCAACCTCTCAGTGTTAGTACCACCCGAGGCACCAAAGATCATCCAGGGTAGCCACCTTTTAACTACTGCAGGCCGTCAAATTCAACTAGAATGTGTATCCATTGGTGGAAAACCCCCAGCCGAAGTAAAAATCATTTAACGTTTTAGTTATTGTCCATTTATTTGGTAATCTAATGACATATTTATTAACTTAACAAGAAAATTGTCTGTTACTCTCTACTTCCTGAATATAGTTTCTAATTGAATCTGTTCATAAGAAACAACTTGTCATAAACTTGATGAAATCCAGAGATAGATTTCAATGCATGTGATGTATATAAAGTAATTTGATTTGGTTTCCCGGATCATTTTGATTTATGATTGAATGTTTATGTTTATTAACCCTTTCGCTTCCAGAAATTTCATGAGTGGTATATCTAAAAAAAAAAAAAAAAAACTGCCTTCTGACACAGGGTATCTCCTAGGATCCAAGGGCCAAATTAGAATTTGGAGCCTATCAGTAAAAAATTATATACAATTTATTTATGACCCAATTTTTATCATTTTTTAAAATGATGCTTGTAATAACTTAATCTACACACTAATGAAATAAAAATTATGTTTACTCATCTTGTTGGAAATAATTTAAGAACGAATTTAAAAATTGTTGTTGTATGTTTTACAATTCATTCTACAATAACAATATAAGAAAAAAATCCCACAGTATGTAAATTTATATGCCTAGAAACAAAATTTAAAAATGAACATATATTCAAAAACTTATTTAAAATAAACACGTACAACGCTGTGAGCAAGAGCAGCTACTGACGAATCTGTCTAATTACGTTGTGCCACAGCCACCTAAATCAATGTTCGTTGTTACTTGCACCCTGTGATTGACTATATAACATTATTTTAACATACTAGTGTGATAAAACAATTCTTTCTGAATATTGCAACATAAACATATTAAAAATTGATAAGGTAGTATATTTTTAATGATTTTTTTTCTAAACATTCGAAAAATTGAATACAGATAGTCTATATTTGGGCCATGGAGGGTGAATGCCAGGTACCACCAGCATATAGTTTTTGAGTAAGATTTGTTAAAAGATGTCATATCCTTTTTACTTATTCTTTATCTATAGGGATTGCTTATGACTGTAGGTAAATGATGATCAAAAAAGCAAATATGCTGTATCTCTTCATACCCAACCTACATTAATGATGCATGGTATACATACATTTTACCATTTAAATTCATGATAAAACATACTTGTAATATACAGCAGATCTAGAGCTAACAGTTGTTCATAGTTTAAGTTCAAATATAATATTTAAAGTGTCCAAAACACCTTGGTTATCCTTCAACCGACATTTCGTTAATTCACTTTTAAATATACATCTCAAAAAACAAAAAGTGAATTAAGCTCTAATTTTGCACGACCCATTATAACATAAACATACGTTTGGAGAAAAATTGTTGGTTTTCCTGTATCCTGTATTAGAATTTTCAAAATGGCAGCCATTAAAATTTTAAATCCTAAATAACTACTAAACCAATAATTATATTAAAAATTACACAGAATAAAGGTTTTTAGAATATTTAATTACAAATCCAATGATGTAAGGATTTTCAAAATCGGATAAAAAAACAAAGAAATGATAATTATATGACAGTATGTACAATGCCATATGCAAGTACAATGTGTAACACATATGAATGGGTGAGTGGAAAAGGGGTAAAATTCCAAAATAACCGAAAATAAACTAAGACAGCAGAATTGTTGTAAATTCCATAACGCATCTGTTGAGCGTAAAAAGGACTAATTTCCTCTACTTTGTAATTGAGAAAAACAGACATGAAGTATTGGTTGAGTGGAAGAAGGATAACATTCCTAGACTGGATTTGGAATAATATCCCTCTTCCACTCAACTGTTAGTCACGCAGCGGTTTGAAGCCACAGCGTTGAGAGGAATATTGACCTTTTTCCGACCAACTAGAAATGAATTTGTCTCTAATTCCATTTATTGCCGTTTTAGCGCTAGTATCGAGTAGCCTCTATGGATACTGAGCAGTGAGCAGAAAGATGTTTTGTTTGGCAACGTGTTTGTAGCTTGTTGAGGTTATGTTACACTAGTGTTCAGCTTTGTGTGGACCGTTTTAACAGTGCTGTGTTTTATTTAACTGACTTGTTTGATTATCAAAATGTCCGATTCGGAGCAAGATGAGGAGCATGATGAGCCTAGGCGCAAGATTGGCAAGGTAAATAAACATTTACATACTAAAGAAATGATGAAAATAGCAAGGAGCAAAGGTGAAGAGTTTGTTACTGACAAGGGAAAGCTGGTTGAGGCTAAGACTACTGGCCCAGATTGTACTTGTCGGAAACGTTGTATGACTTATTTTTCAGTAGACGAAAAGAAGGCTATTATAAATCGAATATATGATGGTAGGCCAAAAAATGAGCGAGATGTTATGTATGTTATGTTATATTATGTAACAACTGATAATAATAAAGTAATTTGTGGTAGTGTTAAGTCAGCTGACTATTACAACAATAAGGTTTATGTAAACATCTGATTCAAGAATATCACAAATTACTTTACTATTATCAGTATATTGGAGAGATAGGACATCAGCAAACTCACCTTAGAAGACAAGTTCACTAACACCAGAGTATTCTTATTCTTATTCTTAGTAGTAGTAACATACACAAAATAAACACATAATCTCACAAATTTTCAAATGCCACTGGCATTTTCTTCAGGTGAGAAGGAGAGAGACTGACATAGGCTTCCACTATTGCTGGGTAGGTGGCTGTGGTGGGGGTGTTTAGTGGTGGGGGTT
This sequence comes from Stictocephala bisonia, assembly GCA_035578905.1. Classification (NCBI taxonomy): domain Eukaryota; kingdom Metazoa; phylum Arthropoda; class Insecta; order Hemiptera; family Membracidae; genus Stictocephala; species Stictocephala bisonia. The sequence continues at coordinate 27,711 of JAQJVL010000146.1, forward strand.
GTACATCCATAGAGCAATACTCAGGTATAGATGATTTCAGTTAGTATATATATATATATATATATATATATATATATATATATATATATATATATATATATATATATATATATATATATATGAAGTTTGCTGATGGGGAAGAGGTTGAGGGGAAGTGGTCTATCAGATTAGGTGGGTCACGGGATTTTGTTATCCATTGGTGTGCTAATTCTATCCATCGGAGTTGGGAACTATTGGCATGGGAAGGAAGGGATCTGATTACTTTAGTGGTGTAACAATGATCAAAATTTTGGTTATGGAGAAGAGTATGGGCAGAGACAGGTTTTTCAGGATTTTGGACTTGTCAATCATGTCTATGGCCATTCATGCGTTTTCGAAGGGTTTCACTGGTAAGGCCGATATATTGGGCAGGATAGTGCTGGCACTGGAGTTGATAAGTTAGATTGGTGGAATCACAGGAGTGGTTTCCAGGTATCTTGTAGTTTAAGGAGGTAGTGGAGCATAAGAGCATACAGAGTAAAAGATATGGCTGGGAGATGAATAAGGCAGGTTTGCAAGATTTCTTGTTACAAGGATTAGAACCGGGTGGTTGCTGGTCTTTAGGATAGGTCAGGATGTTGGGATCAGATAACTTAGGATGGGCCAGGATTTGGTGGAGATTGTTGTTTTGTCTGAAAGTCTCAAGAGGAGGTTTTTCAAGGAGATCTTTAGTGTGGGGGGAAGCTTTTAAGATGTTGAAGCCATCTTTCAGGATTTGGTTGAGTTTCTGTAGGCCATGGTGGTAATTAGTGACAATGGGTAAGCATTGGGAACTGCTTCTTGTTTGGGGTTAGTTTTGGGACTGGGCTAAACGGATTTGGTTTTTAATAAGGCTGGTAGGGTAACCTCTCTTTTATTATTATCAGTTGTTACGTGTGTGTTACACATTGTACTTGCATATGGCATTGTACATACTGTCACATAAATTATCATTTCTTTGTTTTTTATCCGATTTTGAAAATCCTTACATCATTGGATTTGTAATTAAATATTCTAAAACCATTATTATGTGTAATTTTTAATGTAATTATTAGTCTAGTAGTTATTTAGGATTTAAAATTATACTGGCTGTCATTTTGAAAATTCTGATACAGGAAAGCCAACAATTTTTCTCCAAGCGTATGTTTATGTCAAAATGGGCCATGCAAAATTACATCTAAATACACTTTTTGGTTTTTGATTTATTTATTTAATAGTGAAAAAACAAAATGGCGGCTGGAAGGATAACCAAGGTGTTTTGGAAATTTTAAATATTATTAATAGAATACCTTTAACACATTTCTTCATAATTTGTTGTACGATGTACATTTCAACTTCTACTATGAAGAGATATGTTAAAGGTATTCTATTAATAATATTTTACTATACAATTTCTAGAGGCTTCAATTTAACTTTAAATGTGATATTTGTGATTCTAAATTAACCAGTAACAACAATGAAGAGAGCTCCCCTTTATCAAAGAGTTTAGAGACACCCTATATGAGCATAGCTAAAAGATTTAATTATTTTTCTCTCTGTGGTTATAAGAGAGAATAATCAAAAGTAGTTACAATACAATTAACTAATATTAAATGTACTATTTGTATATTTGGAAACAACATATTGGTAATCATGTATCAAGCTGTGACAGGAGAGCAGTTAAATTTTTCACAAACAGTTTAGCTAAAACCATTGATTATATATAAACAGGTAGATTTCTCGTCCAATGCTAAATTTTGTGTCTATAGTTCTTTACTGCATAGTGGGAAATCTGTTTATATAAAGGCATGCTGAATTGTGATAGAAATGTTTTAATTATCAGCTGTTTTGGTGTACAGTTGTAAAACGCTAGTGTATGCAAATGTAATGCAGTTTAAACGAGCTGTAGTGGCAGACCTCACTAACTAACCAAATTACTGACACAAATATTCCTACTAGGTAAGATATCTATTTTAAGAAATGCTTAATCAGGGGTAAAACCAAGCTAGAATAGTAGTGGTATTCTTCCAAAAATATTTTGGAAAATATCAGACCTTGAAATACTGCTTATCTTGTTATTGCAAACCATGTTCGGTTTTCACAGGTAACGCCAGTGGTTTCCCTCTCTCTATCTCTCTTCACCCCTCCCTCTATCTCTCTTCACCCCTCTCTCTGTCTCTCCAGTACACACTGAAGTGACTAATAGATGAGCTAATAATACGCTGAAACATCGTCTGAGCACTTAATTGAAACCAATCACTGTTAGAGTCAATATATTTTGAGAAGGATCAGCTGATAATCACCGGCTGTTCATTTGTCATTGGGCTATTAATTAATGACACTTTCTAAGGAATAGTCGGTCTTAGTTTGTAACAATGACTACATTCGCTCATCTACACTCATCACACTCATTCGAAATCCATATTCGCCAATATCTTGACGATCGGCGTCTTACGAATAAATAAAAAATAAATAAATAAAAAAAAATAAAATTAGATAGCAGCACAGGTGCGCATCTACATCAAATGCATTGCCTTAGACAGCCTGTTTGTTTCTATGACCAATGGTGTTAGAGAGAGCTCCTCCTCCACGTGGTAAAATAGAACCTTTTTTAATTTTCCTTTTTTAAAACATATTCTTGTGAAAACCCTTAAGTGCTAAGTTTTCCTTCCAAAATTAACTTTTGTATATGAATGATTTACAGATAACGTGGGTAGATGGAGAAGGAAATATACTGCAGAATGGTGTAAAATTTGTCATTGAGCCGACGTCAAAACAATTCACTTCAAGATCAATACTGAATATGACAGTCAAAGAGGAATATAACAACATGACACTAACTTGTCAAGCTCAGAACACAGCCGGCTCCTACCGCAGTGCTCACTTACTGTTACAAGTCAAGTATGCTCCAAAGGTAAATTTGGTTACTTTTTGATGATCCTGGGAACATCATGTAACCAGTGTTAGATAGAATTATAACACTACTACAGAATGCGTTGTGATGTGTGAAACATGATTAGAACAATTAGCTTAATAACAAAATTACAGTATAAATGATATCTCTAATATGTTCGTTAAACCTAGCAAATTACGTTTGATAGTATCCAATTAACTAATTCAGTGTAGAAGGAAAATTAATTTGTTAGTAAGTTATGAACCAAGAGGACCATATTAGCCATTTCAGGTAGCCATATATCTATAAAAAAAGTTTTAAAATGTTTTTCCCTGAACATATTTATTACTTATAACAATAGCAACAATTTTATTCTTTAAAAAAAAAAAACTTCACTCGCCAGTTCACATGGGCCTTCAGGCCTGCGAGTAAACCTTTTTCAATGAGTGAAGTACCGACTGTTGGATCAGTGGTGATTCGAATATTGAACCTTACCCTCCACAGTTCCAAGCCTTAGCCACACGCCGGCTCAGTTCAAAAATAACTTTTTATCAAACACCCTTAAGGCTTTACAACCAACAAATTATGCCTTGCCTGAGTTGTGGGTTTCAAACTAGATTCAAATATTTATTTATATATTTCCACGGCAAATGCCAATTTAGATAATACAATACACAAAGAAATTAATTATTTTTTATTATTATTATATTATAATAATTCATATATATTATTATACGTATAAATTTATATAAATATTAATCTATATTAATATATTTATGAAATACATTTTGTTTGCAACTAATATTATGTTGAATATGTATTTTATAATTGCTTTTACTACATAGAATCTAACCATGTATATAAGGAAATTTTTAGTTTAAATTTTTGTTATGTAATAGTTTATTTGTTTAATATGTACTCATTTCATTTTGCAATGATTAAAAAAAGAAATAAAATAATGATTGAAGAATAGAACAAATAATTTTACAAAATTAAAATAAAGTAAAGGCTAGTTTTACATAGTTTTAGAACATATATGTCAATGCTGTAGTTAGGGAGACAAATTGTATCCTTTATTCAGTAAAAAATAAATAGAAAGAAGTCAGTCAGCTGAAAATCAGACCAATACTATGTGGTTCGGATTCCACGTAAATCTGTAGGTTCATTACTTGTCCTAGCTGTTGGGCTCTCAACATATGGTTCTTTCTAAGCAAAATTCAACCATAGTTAGTAACAATGAGTACACTCATTTGCCTCTCATATTTGCCCATATCTCTATGACCAGCATCTTAATAATGAATAAAAGCAACATGCTTGGTAAAATGGTTACAAAGATGCACCCAATACAAATTAAGTAATTAATTGGAACTGGTTGTTTAGTGTATGAGAAATGGAAGAGTGGAGCCCAAATATTTAAATACTTTGTACTTATGACTCTGTAACCAGTTTAACAGGTATGATGTTTTTCGTTCCTGACATGTATACTGAACTCCTGAGCATATTACCCTAAAAATAACTTATTATTCTTCAATCATAAATAACTGATTTGTTTTTTAATAAATACACAATATTTTATCTTTAATTGTTAAATGCTGTTGATATTTACCTTTTATTAGGCTTTAATTGCACGTTATTTTGTCATCTTTAATAATAATACTTAGCAACTTTTTCTGTATTGATGTAGATAAGAGTGAGCATTGTTGGAAATGGAACCAGGCCAGTGGAGGGTCAAGACGTTCATCTCCTCTGCTTGGCCACAGCCAACCCTCCCCACGTCACGTACCGCTGGTTCATCAATGACCAACTGGTCTTGGGAAACCCCTCAACAGAACTGGTGATCAGGAACATCTCTCAGAGACACCATAACTCTGTTGTTAGGTGTGAAGTTTACAATGAGGTTGGCAGGAATGAAGACTCAGAAAAGTTGGATGTCAGTTGTGAGTTAACCTGACTTAATGAAATCTTAAACAAACGTAACAAATGTAGTTTAGTTTTTACAAAATGCAAATTTTATATTCAAAGTGAGTATTAAAATTTTCTTTTATTGGTTATGATTCTAAAATATCTTCAAATTACGGCAGTATTATTATCATTCTTATTAAACTAACCCTCTGGCTACTGCACATTTTTGGGGTGGTGAGTTTATACACTTAGTCCCAATATCAGCAGGGTAGTGCCAAAAAATACCAGAGCAAAATTGCCTAATTTGTAGTTCTTTTTTTAACCCTACGATAGCAACACAAGTCATGCAATGGTCATTGGCAACATGGGACACGTCACCCCATCATTTATTTCATTAAAAAAACTTATTTAAAATGTAAGAAAAAAGAAATTTCAACTATGCAATGGATTAAATAGTTCATTTTACATCACATATATTTAGTTTATAATAATAATTTATGTAGTTATAAAATATGTTCTAAAATCTTGTAAATAAAAATGTTAACTTTGTTGTAAGTAAAAGAAAGATACTATGGCTTGAAATAAAACTATTTTTTTAACAATTTATAATTATTATATTAGGCAAACAAGCAAAATATAATATAATTTTTATATATTTTGTATCTTACAAAACAAAAAATGCTATTCAGTTTCAATATAATTTACGAGGTTTAAAAGTAATTTCACGAATTATAAACACAAACAGAAGTAATAAATGGAATAATTAAATATAAAAATTAATATAAAAATAGTCCTTATGATATTTACTAAAATAAACATTTCTTCGAATATATCATGGTTATGTATTAGTGTGAAACAGTTGTCACACACGTCCTTCCGATGTTCATTGAAAGTAGACTGTGCACACTTTGGACATACAATTTTAACTTTTTGTCACTAAGCATTTCTCCAACGACATCGCTATAGTCTGGGTCGATTGCATAAGCCATTTTGAAATAAAACGAAAACTTGTAAAACTATGCACTTGTAAATACAGCATACACGAATGGCAACAGGCGTCAACTCAAGGTATTTTTTACGCACTGACAGAAGAAATAGAATTAGTTAGATTTTTGCCTGTGCACTCTTCACCGGCTGAAGGGAAAATAAAAAAATACGCAAGGCCATACGTTGATTTCTGCCACTACAGCAATATCCCTGCCGTGGGGTGGCGAGTCACCCCTGTTGCAATGGTAGGGTTCAAAACATAAAATCTCAGAGACTACTCAACATATGTATTTGGTTGAAATTATTTTGTCTTTTTCAGCATAAAGTGTACTATAATCAGAATGAAGTACATGTTGGTTAGGTGTAAGACAGGACTTACTAGTCTTAACCTGCCATTTGTACACTTTGTTGTTAATTAAGCCATTTTTTCATTTTATTTCATTTCAAGTATCAGTTTCATAATATATGATAATACAATAATAAATTTAAACAAAATTTTTTTTGAAGTTTATGTTTAATTTTTATGTTTTTGAGTGAAAATAACTTAAAAAGTATGAACAACTTAACAATGGCAATAGTCATAATTATGTTCAGTGTATTATTTCCTGTAGCTGTAAAAAAATTTCATTAGTTTATGCCGATAAATAAACAAACTAAAAAATATTTTTCAATTACATTAGAACCACGATTATCAGAGCTAATTCGGGCTGGATCCGTTTCTGATAGCGGACTTTTCCAATATTATTTGACAGTGTAGGCAGGAAATAAATGTATATTAAATTATATTATTGTAAAAATCTATTATTTATTTTAAAACTACATTCCATACAACAGGATCACGTAACTGTACAAAGGTTTTAAAAGCGTCTTCAATAACACATAGAGGTAAGGGAGTGGCCGATGACTCACATCCAGCCACGAAACTTGTTTATAAAACAATGTTATCGTATTCTGGCCTATTGTCAATTGTTGTTTATTACGTTATCATTATTATTTCACAATATAGTACGTGTATATAGCATTATTTAATTCATATTATTGTTTGAAAACAATCAAACATAAGAAATAATTCCTGTCATATCAATGTTTATACAATTTTCTGTTTATAATTCGTTTGAATGAAATTTTGTTTAATGGTGTTTCCAATAACCTGGGTTTCCGATAATCAGGGTTTTACGGTATTTACAAATAGTATTACTAATACTGATGCGAAATACTTAGTTATTTATAAATACACTTCATACTTAGAAAAAGAATCAATATTATTTATAAAACTGTATTTACACTCACTTATTTTTAATGTATTTAATTACACATAAAACTACAAGAACACTAGCACAATTGTATCAATGAAAGGACGTAAACAAACACTATTGACATCAACACACTGACATAGCTGTTCGCAAGTGCCAGCTGAATTGTGTCGTTCTCCAGGTGGAAACATCAGCTGATTTTTTCCTAGTTTATAAAGTCTCAGAACAATAAATTTGGTTTTGTTGTGTTACTTACTATAGTGTAGTAAGCCAAAATGCCTTTCAGTAACTTTAATGTGAGTAAATATTATTAACAATAACATAACATAACTAGTTGACAGACGATCGTCCACCAGTACTTTTCACACATATTATGGTTGGCGATACGCCGTCAAAGCAGTTCTTTTCGCACCAAGCATGGTTGACGATGGATCGTCAACCAGTAGCCAAAGGGATTTAGGCAGAGCCTCACTCAATTAATAGAAGTTCATTAAATTCCTGATATGCTGGAGAGGTGAAATTTACCATACATGATCTTAGGGTCTTAAATAGAAAAGTAAAGTGTCTTTCAGATTGTCCTCAAACCTCAGCTCCGCCTCACCAGGTTTTTAATTTAGTTCCTAAGTTATGGAAATAAGATTATTTGTATTCAAGGCTTTAATTTAACAGATGATTAAGTTAATCAATGATTAAGTTAGATGACTAACTAAATTAATCACATAATGTCACAATTACACTCATACTTACACAATTACCCACTGACTGACTCACTCACTAGCAGTCACTGGATGTGGAATCATTTTTAATAGCCTCTAGTTGAGTATAATACCATATAAATTTATTGATCTCTACTATCCTAGATATGACTAAAATATTCTAAAGTATTAGCTTGATAGAATTTATAACTAAACTTGTAACAGTATGATGCTTAAACATAATGAAGATTAACCTTTGTTTATAGATAGCCCCAGATTCCGCATCAAGCCGTACAGTGTGCAGGCTGACATCGGCGCCTCAGTAACACTGACATGTGATGTCGATGGAAACCCTCCTCCCAATACTGTCTGGATACACGAGGACTCAGCAAGGGTGACTACTTTCTTTATCTAGATCGTATTCTTTTTAAAATAATCTTCTTTTAGTTTAATTATAAAATGGAACCTTTTAGTTCTTCTAACAGCTTTACAAAAGTAAAGTACAGTTTTTTTATCTGTATGGTAATGAAATAACAACTATAAATTATGGTAGTTACGTCACTAATGTTAATTTTACTATTATTATATTATTTGTAAATTCTTTATTTCCAGAGAGTACAGCCAGAGCCTAATAACATACAGTCGTGACACTTCCATTGCAGCGCTAGCGCATCACTGTTGTAATGCTTTGTATCTTGAAAGAAGTGGAATAATAACAGAAGAAAAAAATTACATGACAGATTACAGACACAAGTTATTTGATATTTACTAATAACATATGTGAATTGTGCAGAAATATGTGCTACTCTGCTCGTGCCGCTAGGAGCATGACGTAGCTTGTCGCTAATTTTTAACAGAGTGCCACGATTGTATGTTATTAGACTGTGGTATAACCACTGATTTTATATACGCACACACAGATTTCTTATCTAATGTTAAATTTTGCCTCAAATTATCAACTGTTCTTGTGGTCCATTGTGGAGTGCTAGTGTAGTCCCCGTGTAAATGTAATGCAGTTTAAATCAGCTCTAGTAAGCTGACCTCACTAACTAACCAAATTACTGACACAAATATTTCTATTACATGAAATATCAATAATCAAGGGTATAACTTAATTGTTCAATAACCTTAGATCCGTACATCAAGGCAGATACCTAATATTGAACATTCTGAACTGAATATTATTTAAATTTACATTAAGTTTGTGTTAATTATTCATTTGTAAGATGCCGTAGAGATATGGGAGAATATGAGCGGCGAATGGTTGTAGATGAACGATTGTAGTCATTTTTGCTATCTAAGGTCGACTGTTCCTCAGAAAGAGTTATTTATTAATAGTACAATAGCTAAAGCAACTAAGGAACCTACAGCTTTACGTGGAATCTAAACCATATAGTGTTGGTCTGATTTTAAGCTAACTAAAAAGCCTGACACTCAGGTATCTTCCTTACACAGCATCTGAACTTTGACTTAGATATGATACGCTGACACAACTTTGTGCGTATTTTAAGGAGAATATGAGTGTGTATTTAAAGGCGAATACGAATGATTACATGAGTGTAGGGTGAGTATGGATGACCTGTGTGGTCAGGTTACTAACTGACTTACACCCAACATGGACACCCCAGACTTCTCTAGTAGTGTTCACGTTCAAACATGCAAAATCAGATACCTGCAAAATGTGCAGATCTAAGGGTAACTAGTAACAACATAAAATAGTATTTTATTCCATACAGTGCTTTGATAACAATATTGATTTTTTAATTTTCGCACCTTGTAGTCCGTTTATATGTTTTACAGCAGAAATTGAAGACTAGGCAGTTGGACAAACTGAGTCCCATACTAAACTGTGGTAGGGGTAGAGCAGCAAGCCAGCTTGCATCCACAGAACGGAGTATGTGATCCAGTTAGAGTAGTATACATCGATGGTTTAAACTGCTTTATATATGTACACGACTACACTAGCACTACACAACTGCACCCCAAAACAGCTGATAATTTGAGACACAAAATTTAACATTGCATCAGATATCTATGAGTGTATATAAAATTAATGGTTTTACAAACACACAATTGTGGCTTAAGAATATATTGTAGATTTATTTGAATGCTTTTTATGCACTGAAATAAGCATTGATTACATTTATATTGAAGTATATGTAACAGGTACATTTTTGAAAGACAAATGTAGAATTAACAAAAATATTACTATGAAAATGTACAAAAATTCAACAAAAGAATACTTTGCTTATGTAATAAAAATATTTTTATAGTTGTTGTTTTTTCTTTTTTCAATGTTTGTTACTATGTTAGAATCTTTTATTTATTTCATGCATTGGTTTTTGTTTGAATAGTTGTTTAAAAAAAAATGCTTGCTTACTTTGTACATAGTAAGCTTTAAAACTGGTACTGTAATCAGAAATGTAAATATTTTCAACTGTTAAAAGTAGTTTTTACTTGACTCAGTAAGCTGTAAATAATTGAGGATTAGTTTTCTTCTTAGAATATAATTATATTAATTTAAAAATATTCACTATTATTATGTAATTGTTTTTGTACATAGTAAATGTTGTCTTTACTGTACAATAAATTAATAAAATTCAAAATACAACCACAAACAAACAAAATCCATTTTTATGTTATAAAATAAACTTTTTTCTCAAAATGGGAACTAATTAAAATGTTTAAATTGTGTTAGGCCAATCAATTGTTCCAAAATATTCATGTTAACCATTTTGTACAATACTTGTTTGTTATTATATTAATTAAATTGGGCCTGCCTAATGGTTAGCACTCCTGACTTCAATGCAGGAGGTGGTGGGTTCAAATCTCAGAGGTCCAACTAAATTTGCCTTGATGGGGTTGGACCACTGACCCATAACAACGTTTGAATAATCAATATAAAGTGCCACTGGCATTGAAATACAAAAAAACAACAACAACAAATTGTTATTGACCAGTCCATAGTTAGGGGCGTGTGGTTTGAGCATGCGTCCATCAATGGATTTGCCTCTCCAATGACAGTTGTGCATTCATGTTAAATAAATCTCACACACGGTACACTTAGAAAATACTTCTACGTGATTTGTAGATTTAGTTACCAGTTTTTAATAAAATAATCAAACCAGCTGATTTCGCCCAGCTGACGTCACAGTCTACTGTACAGCCTCGTCGTGATACCTATCGTATTTTCTAATTATCGTGTTCTCGAATAGAACAAAATCAGGTGTTTTTTCCTTTTAAAAATATGTTTTCATTATTTAATGATTTGTTTACATTTTTCTTGTGACATGTAACCAAATAAATTATTATAAAATCACAACATTATAGAAGAAGCATTATTATTTTAATTATTGTTATTACTATATCAATCATTATTCCAGCGTTTTATTTTTATAACTATGTTGACATATCCACACAATCACCATCGAACAAACTGTATAAACATAGCGGCCAACCCAAATAAGATTTTGAACAGACTGTACACAATGGACGTAGGAGAAGTGTGGTGGGGATATTCACTATCTCGCTTACACTACCTCTCCTACACGCCTAGAACCATGGCCGAGTCTGTATGAAAATTAAATAATAAACAATATGCTACACTTTTGTCCATGTACAATTAATTGTATAGCACTTATGAGTAAAGTAGGGTTTCTTTAGTAGAACTTGATTTTGCAATGCAAAGTAGCATAACCTTAAATTGTATTAATTTCATTGAGCCTTTGATACTAATACTGTAGTTATTTAACATCTCGTTTCAACACTGTGAAAGGTAATTTCAATTACTTATTCTGAGACGCTCTGTTGTTATTTAACAGCAAGGCAATGTACTAACGTTTACGTGGGAACAGGTGGTGAGCACTTCATCCAATCTCACTCTGACCGTCACCCATGAAACTGCTGGAAGATATTTCTGCCGAGCTACTGTCCCGGGATTCCAGGATATTAAAGCCGAGGCGACTGTTTATATGAAGGGTCCACCCACTATAATATCCCATAGAACTCAATATGGTATTCCAGGAGATGATGTTAGTCTGGAGTGTTCTGCGTTTTCCATTCCAAAACCACAAAAAGTTGTTTGGAGCTTCCAAGGCGAAGATGTTGGATCAGACATAGATTATTACGTAAGTAATTAATTCTACTTCAATTTAAATATCTTGTAAGCAGATTAAGATTTAAAATCACTTTGTTAGAAAGAGAATTAAAAATGTTTTCCATGAATGTGGACTAGTTTGTTTTACAGCTAGCTAGGCTAACCGACTTCGCTCAGCAAGATGACGTAGGATTTCATTATAGTTGGAATAAAATTTTAAATATTAAAATATGAGAGTTAAAAATTTGTATTGAAAACATATTTTAATTATTCACAATAGTTGTTTTTGTAAACAACATTTTTCATTTTGGTATTACAGGTATATACTTGTTTATGTAAACAATTTCAAATTTCCAACAAGAAAGTAAGTATAGGTGACTAAGTATAGGTGACTATAAGAAGCAGGAATCTTTGAAGTTGAGCCACCATATCTTAAATTTTTCCATTGTGCTTGTAAACTTAACACAATTTTCAACCTTTACTTTTTATTTATATTCAGTCACTTTTTTCAGTTCTTTTCATCATCACTGTTAAAACTTACATACAAACCCAAGACGAATCTGGCTTACATACAAACCCAAGACGGATCTGGCTTACATACAAACCCAAGACGGATCTGGCTTTATATACCCCTACCAATGGGTCATCCCACCCATAAAAAAGGCTTCAAATGACCCACAATGTTCCAGAACATTTTACAAAATCCATGAGTGTTCTGGAATGTTCCAAAACATTCTGGAGTGTTATGGAACATTTGGGAACATCCCAGAACTTTTTAGTTTTTTTTTTTTTTAGATTTGGAAGGCCAGGCTTCAAACCTGGTAACGGCTCTTAAACCAAAAAGGCTTATTGTGCACCCTCCTTTACAGGACTTCAAACCTCATCCAATTCAAGGTCCTTAGAGAACCTTGAGATTTCCTTGTGAGGTTTTCCTGCACCTTGGTCACATTCTAAATCGCCGCCCAAGGTGAGAGCCCACTTACTAGCTAGGGAAGGGCAGTGAAAGAAGATGTGCCGTCCAGACTCCAACTCCTCCCCACATCCTCTACACAAGAGAATGGGGGTTGGGAACCCCATCTTGTTCATGTGTGTCTGAAACGTCTAGTGTCCAGTTATAAAACCAACCACCCTCCGGAGTTCTGTTCTTGCAATAGAAAGAGCCTCAGCCGTGTTGGAGTACAACAGCCCCAACAAGACCTCCTTGGCTTGCCTGTTACCTGGCATCGCCTCTCAGGTCTCCTGTAACTTGCTGGCGACCTATGTAGAGGCAACCCTCTTGGCGAGGCTGTAAGCAACCCCGCATGCCGGCTCTAGGCCAAGAAGACGTCCCTCAGTTCATTTCCCGGCACAATGGTCTGCCCTCTCGTTTCCCAGTACCCCGGTGTGACCTGGCACTTATGACAGGATTACCCTATTGGAATGCGCCAGCGTTATAAGAACCCCGTGACAGTCCCAAACTTGACTCGAGGTGAAGTAGAACGAAGCAAGTGACCTTAGTGCTGCTTGGCTGTCTGAGTTCAGATAGATTGTTTTTCCCTTAAGGCCCTAATCTATGTTTGTCTGAGCACAGGCAGCTATGGCAACCACTTCTGCCTGAAAAACCGTAGCCAGTTTGCCAAGGCTACAACTGAGCTCAGTTTTTGACCTGGCACCATAGACCCCGTAGCCAGACCCAAGGATGGTTTGTGAGCCGTCTATGTACCACGTAATCACGTTCTTCATTGCGATTGATTCACCTTGTTCTCAATCTTTTCAGTCACCAATGACGACACGATAGGCTTTGACAAAGTTGGTTAGTCTAGGTATCCTATTCGAACACATGTATCCTCTAGAATGTCCAATTGTAGGATGCTAGCGATTTCGGTTTGCTTACTGGCATAGTGAGCTTGCCAGCAACCGCTGGTCTGGAGCCTATATGACGCAAGCCTAGTCTCTCCTATGATAAAAATGTCAAGGGGACAGACTTAGCAGCACCTCCAATGCAACAGTGGGTGTACCCTTAAATGCCCCAAGGATTCCCAAACAGGCTAACCGCTGCACCTTACTTAGGTTTTTTACAGCAGTGACTTGTTGGACCTTAGGCCACCAAATAATGGCTCCATATACAAGCACTGGTCTGACGACCCTCGTATAAAGCCAATGTACCAACTGAGGGTTCAATCCCCACGTGCATCCAAAAGTAAGACTCAGCCTCATCAATGTGGTCCGAGAGTGGTCTATGGTGTGGGTGAGTTGTCTATTCCAGGTAAGTTTGTCATCTAGCCATACACCTACATACTTAACTTCCTTAGACACCTGGACACATTTGCCAAAGATTCGTGGTACTCTGACAATCTCCGCATTCCTTTTATTTGTGAATGGTACCACAACAGTCTTACCGGGGTAAAAAGTCCACCACGGACAATGCCCTCCTCATAAGGTCGATGCATGTCTCCATGTATTTTACTCTTATTAGGATCACTATATCGTCAGCATAACCCTGAGCGTACACTCCATGCTTGTTGAGTGCCGTGAAGAGATCATCCACGACCAGGTTCCACAGGAAGAGTGACAAAACACCCCCCCTGTGGATACCCTCTTTGCGCTCGTATCTCTCTCACCACCCCACACAGGGAAGCTTGGGCTCTACGGGTGCTGAGCAAGTTGCTGACCCAGCGTACAACTGTTCCTTCAGTGCCTCTGGACACCAGCTTTGTCACAATCGAGGAAATCCTCGTATTGTTAAAAGCTCCTTCTATGTCCAGGAACACTGTCAGAGCAACCTCCTTAAGGGAGATCGCCTATTCGATCCTGCAGACTAACGCGTGTAAAGCAGTCTCACAGGATCTGCCAGCTTGGTAGGCATGCTGGTTGGGGTGCATAGGTTGATTGCTTGCTACTCCGGCTCTAACATGCCTGTCCAGCAACTTCTCCATGGTCTTTAGGAGAAAAGACTTATTGGGCGGTATATCGTCAGCATAACCCTGAGCGTACACTCCATGCTTGTTGAGTGCCGTGAAGAGATCACCCACGACCAGGTTCCACAGGAAGAGTGACAAAACACCCCCCCTGTGGATACCCTCTTTGCGCTCGTATCTCTCTCACCACCCCCGCAGGGAAGCTTGGGCTCTACGGGTGCTGAGCAAGTTGCTGACCCAGCGAACAACTGTTCCTTCAGTGCCCCTGGACACCAGCTTTGTCACAATCGAGGAAATCCTCGTATTGTTAAAAGCTCCTTCTATGTCCAGGAACACTGTCAGAGCAACCTCCTTAAGGGAGATCGCCTATTCGATCCTGCAGACTAACGCGTGTAAAGCAGTCTCACAGGATCTGCCAGCTTGGTAGGCATGCTGGTTGGGGTGCATAGGTTGATTGCTTGCTACTCCAGCTCTAACATGCCTGTCCAGCAACTTCTCCATGGTCTTTAGGAGAAAAGACTTATTGGGCGGTAAGCCTTTGCTGTATCGTACAAGGGTTTCCCAGGCTTCGGGATTAAAATCACACTGGAGACCTCCCATGATAGCGGTATGACACCTGTGGCTAGGCTTGTCCTAAAGAGTCGCAGCAGCCAAGGTATCAACATTTCTTCACCCTTCCGCAGCAAGGCAGAAAAGATGCCGTCTCAACCAGAGAACTTGAAAAGACTTCAATGCCCATTGTATTCCCTGGTATGTAAAAACAGATCTAGCACAGCGCCAGTCCTCCTGTGAGGTCCCCTCTTTCCACAGGGTCCACTGGATAGCTGGTATGATCTGAGTAGAGCCAGGAGAGTGTGTATTGAGTAAAACCTCAAGTGTCTGTTTGGGGGCCGTCTTCTTTGCAGACTGTCCCAACAGCGTTAATGGGGTTATGAGCCAAGATCTTGTGAATCTTAGAGCATTCTGGGACACTGTCAATGTCCCTGCAAAAGTTCCTCCATGAGTTTCTCTTGGCTTTGCGGATTGTTCTGTAATAGTCACCGAGGGCCCTCGAGTATCCAAGCCAGTCGTAGCTTCAGTTGTACACCCTCGAAAGGGCTCATATCGGAGACCTGGTTTTCAAGCCATTCCCTGGTTATAGCATTGGCGCAACCAATCACGACCACTTCAGCCTCAACATGAAAACTTGTGATTTTAACATTTGCTCCCTTGAGAGCACGGAACGTCAGCTGTCTTTTAACAGCACCCTGCTCCTCCGTCAGAAGCTGTTCAGGGTGCTCTTGCCTGACAACGGCCAGCTTTTCCACCAACAACATCTCAGCAAAGGACTCTGTGTTGCCTTGCTGCCTAGCCCTCTTCTCACCTTCAAGCTCAACCGTTGTTGCAAACACGACCTCTTCACACCGGGACCTTTGGAGGCGACAGAAGACGAAGTCTGCTGGCTGGTTTTAGAGGTAGCTACCCGTGAGGAGGCTGCCTGGTTATCTTGGCCCCCTCAGGTGCCAGATATACATGACAGCTTGTTCCTCCCACTGTGCTTCTCCTCCCAAGCCTGTCGCCTCTCCGGCTTCGAAAGGATTCTCACCTCTGGCAAGTGCCTCCTCCTTCCGAAGTCTTCGGAGTTGGCCTCGGGGGATCCTCTTCTTAGGCGGACCACCCATATCCATCTTCTGGAAACTTCCCTGAGAACTCATCCTCAGACCGAAGCAGCACATCCTCCTCTCCTGCAGGCAGAGCTGGCGCCAGAGAGGACAATCTGAAGTTGCCCATAACAGGCCTTTGATAGTTATCCCACCTGTCAACAAATCAATTGTATTAGTATCAGCTTCCATACAATTCCTACGAGTACCAGGCTGCTGCAGTCCAACTTCCCAGTGACCCATTTAGGGAGGTAAGATAATTACGACTGGGTGCCCTCTGGTTCCCAGAAGGCTCCGTTAAAGGTACTGCATATTAGGCCCCCTGTACCACGAGACTTTCGGCACAGGTTGCCTAACAAACTTAGTCTAGGGCCCTCCTCACTTGGTTCTGTAGGTGGAACAACACCAAGTGGCAGAGGGTAGCTCTACGCAGCTAACAAGTGAGAGTTGATACCAGGTGTGGACCAGTCTGCCAAACCCACCCCGCATGCAAGGTGTAGTCGGAAGGGCTCGAAAGGTACCACTACTCCCTGGTACCCATACCCCCCACAACTTTTTAGTATGATATGGCGTGGTGTTGAATATTATTCGAGGTTAAGTGTAAGACTCTAATGGCCCTAAGTTTGTCTCGGTGGAATAAGCTTTTTCATTTAATTTCAGCAGCACGCTCTTCAGATAAACACAGGCACCTTCTTAATGGATATGGATAGGGGATAAAGAGCTACCCCAGCATTTAACTCTTTTAAACACTTACCTTTTTTTTTTTTAATTTTTGCGGCGTACAGAAAGTCCACTTATTATTTTTATTAATAATAACAACGAATTTATATTTTTCGTACTTAGTATTAGAGGTTGGTATATCATTATTAGTTGGATATTATGTAGTTAAATGTCCAAATCAAAATTTAAATTAATAATCACCATGCCCACTACAAAATACAAATTTTATTTTATCAGTAGTGTAATAGGTTTAAATCAAGCTTCAAAAACTTAAGATTCGCAGTTCCATCACAATCAGAGTCATAACAAATTTTGAAAGGGATCAACTGATAGCCACTAGCTGTTCATTTGGCATCGCCCTGTTAATTAGAAACTTTCTAAGAAATAGCTTTAGTTTGTAACAATAACAACATTCGCTCATTTACATTCATCACACTCATTCACTATCTTGAGGATCGGTGTCTTAAGAATAAATAAGTATACACTAATGTCCTTCCTGTATGAAGATTGGAATTTGTTGAATTATTTTAAATAATTGAAATATCACTCAATATAATATAAAATATGATATAAAAAATACAAAATAGCACTTATATTACAAGGACCTGCTTTCGTAAACCACCGTAAAGGCAAGTGATAACAATCTTTCTTTATACTATAAATAATTTATTTTACTATTTCGGAAATAATTTCAATAATAAATAAAACATCCTTACCTTGCTTTTATTCATAACTTCATTCAAAAACATATTAGCATAATTCTATAACCTACTTATTAAGAATAAGTGTAATTGATTAAATTGAATATGAGGTGTATATCTAAAATATAAAATGAATAAAACTATATGTAATGAATTACAATGTAATGAATAAGCATGTAACGGTGTGACAATGAAATAGTGTTGATCAAACTGTAGTGTGCATAAATATAATAAATAGCAGTGTAGGAGAGAGCTGGTTATAGAATAGAAATGGCATAAAAGTTGGAAGATTTTTTAGTTGATAACTTTCAAACAACATCTTTGTATTGATCATGAAAAATATATTTTACTATTATTACAGGTAATGGAAGAACAGCTGACTGAAGGCATAAAGAGTACACTAATAATTCAAGATTCCCAGCTGGAACACTTTGGGATTTACAACTGTACAGTGTCCAACCCCTATGGCAGTGACGAGGTGGAAATAGTGTTGAAGGCTCAGAGTAAGGAGATAATATTCTTAACGATTCACAATTATTCATCCATATACAGTACAACCTTGATTATCCGGCAGTCCGTGTCATTCGGTTCGGCAAGTAGATAACAATAAAAATTATTTACAAGATAAAATTACAATTAATTGGAAGCACCTTTCAGTTTTTAAACGCAAATGTCATACACGAATGTTTCGGTTTTGCATTTGCAAATTGCAGGTGCTGTATTGCTAGTCACCCTCTCTCGACAAGCAGTCGCTTGTTACTCGTATAACTCATTTATTTAGCCATGTCATACATTGCATTAGCCATGTCTTAAGTCTAGGTTTCATATTTCATATGAACAACAAACACATATTATTTCTAAATACCAAACCCATCAGTGGGACAATCCCGGACACTCTAATAACATTGTTCTACCAGAATACTTTTAAGCTGTTTTTTAAACGCTGTTGTAGTTTAGTTACTGCATAATAATTTAATAATGCGCCTGAAGATCCGAGCTGTCAATGTTGTTTACTTTTGATCAGTGAGGCTGGCTGGAAGAGTCCATTTCGCGAGTGGGGAAGTGTAACAGTTCATTTTACCCTCGGCATTGTCAGTCTGTTGTTAGTATAGTGGAGTGAACACATATTCTCCTTTTTTAAGCAGTGCTTTATTATAAGTGAGTAAGTGTTTTTCAGCCAAGATGAGTGAAATAAAAAGGAAAAAGTAGTCGTAAAAACTTCACGCGATTAGAAGACTTGACGAACGTTATGCTCATGCAATTATAGGCGCCCTGCTTACGCGTGCTGTCTGTTATCAGTTATTAAACGTGTTTCTCCAATAAAACCAAGTTGTTTATGACTTATGTTTTATCCTGCTTGACCTTCATCGCATTAGGCCGGATAACCAAGGTTGTACTGTATTTCTTCCCAATATGTTTTTTTTTTATTTAAAGCCCACTCAAAAACATGTAACGTAATATGAAGCAGTGTAACTAATGAGAAGAAAACAATGTTTATTATTTCATTGTAAACAAGATATTAACCTTCAAAGTGGTAAAAGACTGTATTACCCATATTTTTTAATTAAATGAATAAATGATTTATTTTCCAATTAATAAATATATAAAAATCAACATGTGCATGGTTTGGAAAATGACTGGCCACGTTTACTAGTACTATGGCCAGTTCTACAAAATATAAAACATTTTAAAAACATAATTTACAATGTGAGTCTAGCTGCATGGAACTTAATAAAATGACATATAAACGCCCCTGTGGTATGTGTGGCATCTTAGGAGCATGACAACATGAAACAGTATTAATGGTAACTAAAAACATATTTACAATTTAGTACATAATTTATAAGAAATTCTAAACAAATAAAACGGTATTTTTAACATCTAGTTATATATATGGTACTTATAGATTGTTATATTAATAGAAATTTACTATTTAAATGATGCCTACAAAGTGAATTAATACAATAGAGAAGAACTTATCAAATTTAATTTTTTACAAGTCAATATCACCAATACAATCATTACTGCAAAACATCATTTAGGAACTCTATATTTTGTAGAGAAAAAAGCCAAGCAATAAGATTTTTACAGAATTTTTTCAGATTATTGGTGCTTTTTACCTCATCTGGTAATTGATTGAAGTATTTTGGACCTAAATAATTGAAAGAATGGCGATAAATTGATCTGTTAACTTTAGGCAATCGATAGTTTTGATTTACGTTAAAGCGAGTCTGATAGTGTAAATTAAATCCCTTATCTCCACTTCTAATAAAAAATAATTTGAGTACTTTGAAAATGAAATGATGCTGAACAGGCAGTATCCTAATTTGTACAAATAAGGGGAATGAACTATCTCTTGC
This sequence comes from Stictocephala bisonia, assembly GCA_035578905.1. Classification (NCBI taxonomy): domain Eukaryota; kingdom Metazoa; phylum Arthropoda; class Insecta; order Hemiptera; family Membracidae; genus Stictocephala; species Stictocephala bisonia. The sequence goes on from JAQJVL010000146.1 coordinate 47,852, forward strand.
GTTTTTCTTTAATATTATGCGCAGAAAATAATTCTGAGTGACTCTGAGTTTGTCCATCAAGAATTTGTATGTACCCCCCCAGCAAGCACAGCCATACTGCAATTTTGAATTTATTAGTGCACAATATAAAGATCTAAGAAGCAATGTATTACAAAAGTGTCTTAAAAAATAAAATTTTCTTATTGAACAAAATTTCTTTGCCAGTGATAGAGGTGCAGTGTCCATCTGCCAAACCTTTTTATATGAATTATCATGTTTTTATTCCATGCACAAGATTCTAAATTGTAAATACATGTAGTATAAATATATTTATACATGTACGTATCGATACACGTACGATGGTAATAGCCCACCCATAAATGTATAAATGGCCCACCCACGCGCCCATACACATACAGTGTTAATAGCCCACTCACTCACCCTTACATCTACGATATAAATGGCCAACCCATACAAAGCTACGAAGCCGGCGTGGTGGCTCAGTGGCTAAGGCTTCGAACTGCGGAGGGGAAGGTTTGAATCCCCACTGAGCCAACGGTCGGGGCCCATGTGAACTGGCGAGTGAAGTTTATTTAAAACAAAATTTTTTTAAAATCTGTTGACTTCGAATTGCCAGTAGCCTTGACCGAAGGATTCTAACTTCATCACAAGACAGTGGCGTCAAGGAATATACAGCATAGCTGTTCCTTGGATGGGTAACTGATGAGGGACCCCCCATCCTAGCACACAGCCCATCTGCTCAGTCACTGGTGATGGTTTGAAAGTCATTCTCATTTCTCCCCAGGTTAAATGTTAAGAGAGGGCTTCCTTGCCGCTATCTTCACCTGGTAAAATAAGGCATCCTTTAACTTTTTACCCTTAAATAAATTTTTATTTCTACTAAATTCATTCATTGTTATTCCAAAAAAACAACCAATGCCTAGAAAATTAAATTTATCTGAAAACTGTGGTTGCTTTAGTTGAAACCCAATATGCACAACTTGTTAATGTTGTTTAATAATCATCATTGTCAAAAAATGAGCAAACAGATTGTGAATTAATGCCATTAATGAGAAAGAAGCATAATTAATAGCCCTTAGGCAAAGGAGTCACCATCTGATTTATCATTTTCAAAATATGTGCAACTCTGGTATAAAACAAGCTACCAAATTTCAGAGATGGACTTTAAGCAACTCTAATCATTGGCTATTAGACAATAAAGTAGTAATCCTATGAATCAAGGTTTTTAGTTTTTACTTGTAGATTTTATTAAAACTCCCTTGAAGTTCATCAATAATGTTAAATCTATTATAAACTATCAAGTTATAAATAGAATCCACATAATAGTAAAATATAACACAAGTTATAGTAACCCACAAAAAGAAACGACTGCTATAATTTACTAAATTGGGTACTTATTAATGATAAATGGTTTTTGAAAAATTTAACATTAGTTAAATAAAGTTAAAAAATTTAATTTATTTTAGTTATAATTATTTTCTTTAGAAAGTTTTCCTCTGCACACCACAATCGTTGGAGTTATGGGAGGCATTGTAGTGATTGTCACAGTAACTACGCTCTTCATGATGTGCCAGCGGAAAACAAAAAATCTAGCAGGTAACGACTTCTTGAATCCTTTATTTATATGAGGAAAAACACTTAATCCCTCTTGTTTGTTTGGTTTTTATTTTAGTATATATAATGAAATTTATCCATCCAATTCTTTCTTAACTCCAAAATGTGGAAATTTGTTTTTAATTATAGCCATTAGCATCAGAATGTACTTTTTTTACATTTTGACAGTGTGGTAGTTTTGAAATTTACCTTTTTTAATTATTATTCTTTGCTTTTACAGCATCTATCTTTTATATAGTTAGGTTTTCATCTTGTGTTTTCGTTAATAAAGGCCTCACTTAAGTAAGATATTTCTCATAAAGAACTATGAATTGGTATTAATCAAGTTTTCAATTCTATACCAATTTTATTAACATTATCATATTTATCTATTTCAATAAGTATTTGAAGCAAATTAAATGTGATTCCAATCCAAATACACAAATGGCTAAAAAGGAATTCACTGAAAAAAGACGTCAACAAATTGAATACTCTAGCAAATTTTGTTTAATTTTCCACATATCAGTTTATTGGTGCACCTCATACAGTGTTGCTCTGAATGTTTTCAAGTGTACTTTTATAAAAGTGAAATATTTGCATGACAATGCTCACTTTATGTAAGCAGCTACTAGGAGAAGATGGTATATAAATATACAGGGTGGGAAAAAAATATGGAAACGCTTTCACAACTTTTGTGTGATTTCACATGTAAAAGTGAAATCTTGTACATGATCATGGTTACAAAGAACATACTTTTTGACACCATTAGCGACATTTCATCTTTTCAGGGGGGACGGCCCACGAGGAGTTAAGCGAAAATCTTTAATGTAAGCCTAGGTCAAGTTTGGTATAAAGTGAAAGGTCTATTCAAAAGAAATTAATTACTTTTAGTATATTTGAACTGTTTTATTTAAAGTATTCGCTAAGTACTAAGAAAAAAACATGATCTATCCTTAGAAAATCGTAAAGTATTACAATTAATTGGTTACGAACAAGTTTTTCATTATAGAACTTGCAGTGTTCTTAAATGCTTATTAAAACCCTATACTTAAGGATATTTATTTGATATTAATATCAATAATTTACAAAGCTTGGTAGTCGACTATCATGTTTTCTGGAAGACATAAAGGTCATATGCACATCATCTACCTACATGGATACGCCGTTTTAGTGTGATTTTTGTACATTAAATTTATTACCACAACTTATCAAAATTTTTGAAAAACCCTATACAAACATTTGATTCACTTTATATACTAACTAATGAATAGTGTAATATGATAAACAAATATAATTTTGTTCAATTTATATATTTTCTTTTTAAGTTTGAGCCTAACCTGGCAAATGTTAAAACCTATATAAAACAATGTCCTACTTGACTTGGGCTGATTTCAGCACCTGTAATAGAATCTAGAATGAATGTAAAAAAGTTTATCAGACAATTAAAATAATATTTGCACACTTCATGAGAAATATTTTATAGATTATATTTTTTAATGTAAAATAGCATTTTTATTACTCTATGGAATCAATATTTTAGATAACAACAATTAAATTAATGTCTCTAGTACCAAAAACTGATTTATTTTCAACAATTTTGGTGGATTTATTTTACAAAGCATATCTTCCCACTGGTATTTATGAGAATCGATCCTTGAAAGTTAGCTCTGCTTCTGCAGTGAATGTCGCTGAGCCTCCTCTTGCTTTTAAGTGTTACCATCAAGCTTATTTTTTAATGTTGCTCATGAGATTCCAAACTTTCTTCAGCTGCTTGCTGAGTTATTCCTTGGATCGTATATCTCTTAAACGTTCTTTAAATGTTTCTGAAGAAAAGTTGCCATAAGGCCTAGAGCCTTGTAATCCTTTTGTATTGTCTAGGCATTGTTAAACAGGACTCTGAAACAAAAATACACTCATTAGATTGGTTTAAGTGCATTAATGTGATGTATTACAAACCATTAATGAACAACATTAAAGGTTTGTATAACAATTACAAACAATTAGAAGATAGATATAAAAAATATATAATATCCTAACCTAGAAAGTCGTAGGCCAAAATAGCCCCAAAAGTAAGGATAAATTCACCTCATCATGATTTATTGCTAATAAAATTAATATTATTAAAGTAACATACAAATAACATTACTATTGTGTTTAGTAAATATATAAATAAAATTATTAAACACTTACCTGTAACAAAGTAACTAATATACAACTTCAAAAGTTGGAATGACATATGTTTCCGCAGACAGCTTTTTCAGCAGCAGTAACAAATGTTAGGCCATAGAGTATACAATTTAAACATAATATCATAACAGAGCATAGATTACACTGCAAAATTATCACAAACATATTGAATTTGGTTTATACCATAAAAAATAGCAAAGGATGAAAGTTTTTTTTACTTTGGGCCAAAGCCATCCAAGCTAACGGTATTCTTGCTTTTGTACTTTTATTCAATATTACATTAAAGACTGGTGTTGCAGAATACAACATTCCAAAGGACCTTAAACTTCCACGGGAGAGTGATAGATCATCAAATATCTCTGATCTGAAGCTTGACCTTGAGTACAGCCGAGAGCAGGTCAGTGAGTCCGGCAGTGAAAACGCGCTGGAGGGGACAGGTCTTCCTCTAGCTGGACCAGTCCCCCTCGACAACAGATACTCTCACCGCTACTCCATCGCTGACCTTCCTGACTCTGGAGCCCCTCCAAGAAATGTAAGCCTTTGTGTCCAGTTTTTCGTTCTCATTAATCTTCGGCTTGCAAACTATTGTCAACCCGCCAATAATCCCATGGTGAAAAGAAATATCACCTTTTTACACTTTTTAAAATTATTTATTCATCTTACAAGTTGGATGGTGCTTGTTTAGGTATTCGCCAAGGACTTTTCTAGAAACAAAATGGCGGTCTTCCCGTTTCCCATGCCCGCTTCACAACAGCTAGTGTGGGAGGAAAGCTGTGACTTGGGCTATGTACCGTATCAAAATAGTTGTGATAATTAATGTTTTATATATAGCCTATGCAGATGTTAACATTTTATTTTTCGATTCATTCCATTAATAAACTAAATCATTGTGCAAATTAATGGTTTAGTGTGGGACTAATAAGTTAAGGTTAGGCTACAATAAAACAGACAATCAGTTTTTTTTTGTTAAAGTTATGAATTGATTAATATAAATATAGTACAAAAATGCAAAAGTATTTTCCTGAAACATTCAATTAATTTAGCTATAATAGTCAATTACTTAAAAAATGTAAATCAAATTCCGATGTCAAAAAAATCAATACACTAACCTTGTATTGATGAACTAGTGAGCAAAAACCTCTGCTCCGGCATAACAAATTCATTCATGAGTAACGGCAGGTTAATAAGGTGGAGTACTGAATATGTTTGCTTGTTTTCCACTTCTCTCCAAATATATATATATATATATATATATATATATATATATATATATATATATATATATATACAGTATATATATGTTTCTAGATAAATAGGCAAGATTTTGGTTGGAGATAATAATTATGTTTAAAGTGAGTAAATTAATATTTCTTAACTATCTAAAACGTATTGATAAGTGAGGAGGGGCACTTGTCTAGGTTGATAGTAATCTTACTACCCACAGTTAACAAATTAAACTTCTCTTCCCTGACTATCTGAATAGATGGTAATATTTATTTCCCGTTTACAAGTTCTCTTTTTAAATTTGCTTATATAAAGATCTTGGGAGAAACAATGTGGGTAAAACTTGATGAGATACTCATTTTAGAGAAATTAAATATCTTTAGTTAGTTTTAACCACTTACACGATATGATTTTTCTAAAACCCCGGAGTTCATTTTAACACTTTGAGTGCTGGTCCTAAATACGGAAGCCATTTGAAGAATGCTGGCCGATTTTTGTACTTTTTCATAGATTCAAACTATTCATTTAAATTTGTATATTTAAAAGCATTAAACATAGAAAAATTCTACTTACATGTCTGGATTCTATATTTCTTCTTCTTTTTATCAGTATACAATAAAAAATCACATTTTTTTATCTCATAATATCAGTTTTTTAGTAAGTGTTTTACAACAACAAAAAATCAAACCAAGGGCAATTGACAATACAAAATAATTTTGAACATAATTTTATTGCCTTATTCATACAAAAATAAGTAAAATAAGCACTAATAAAATACTTGTTTTTATTTATATGCTCTATGTACACTTTGCAATAGAATCCACTCACTAAGCAATGGTTCTGAAACGTTTTAGACAAAAGCAGTGCAGTCTAGCGGCTACAACTCAAATCATTCTGGCTAAAAACAGTACATTGTGCACATTATAGTGGTGAAAAGCCTCACTAACATCACTAGAGACCAATTAAGAGTACCAGTCTCCACATTAACACTCAATAGGCTATTTAACAAAATTAAAACATCGATCCTGTAAAACTACGGGATCCGCATTCTTTGGAAGTTACACTACTCTGTAAAAATACGGGATCCGCAGTCAAAGTGTTAAACTTCATTTTAACAAATAAAACACACATTACATTAAGAATAAGCGCTTTTTAAAAATCAGCAAGAAGAGTAATAGTTTTAAAATAAACTATTAAAGGGTTAAAACTGTCCAATTTGTTGCAGGACGGACAAAACAACAGGTGTTATGTTCCTTTTGTGGACTATTCAAGGGATTACAATCCACCATCAGTTGCGCCGTTACCCGCAGGAGTCTCACCCGTCCCTGCAGCTAGCACAGAAGTCGTGGACCCCAGATACTCTGCCATCTACGGAAACCCTTACCTCAGACACCCGGCTAGTCCTCAGCTGCCACCTCCTCCAGCAACCCACCATAGCTTGCCTCCTCCCCCTTACAATGTGATGAGGAATGCAGTTAATACAAGCACATTAGCAACCCATGTATAACAACGAACACTTTAACTATGATAAAAGAGTTCCTGTAAATCGAATTTACCGATGATTCCTAACGAAACCTTAGCTATTAGTGATAAAGACTGTTTAATTTTATGTATCTATGACAAGAAGTGGAGTGAGTTTTGTTTTTGAAATGTGGATTCAGGTTCAAATACAAAATTATCAATTTTTGTATTTCTTTTTCCAAGTGAATTAGGTTAGATTAAAAGGGACTAGGACAGGATGTAATGTAACAAAGAATTTGAGTCATCAGGAAACTTCTCTGAGTTGATCAGTCTAGATATGAAAAACCATGAGTATATATATATTTACAATCTTACTGAGATCTTCATCTATGAATCTGGATTGTAGTCTTTAAGTGCCATCAATAACTTACATAATGTGTTAACTTTCTAGGTTAGTTTTCTAATGTTCAACCTTTCCGATTTAATTTTGTTAACCAAAGTATTACTAGAAAAATTAGGATTTGTAAAGCGTAATAAATTTGCTTATTACAAATGAACATTTTGCAAGTATTATCCAGATAACGAAAGTTCAATTTCCTTATCTTTCTTGTTTGATTAAGTACAATGAAATCCTGAAACCGATAGTTTTTGTACAGTACTTATTTGTAATCTCCATTGAAATAGATGCCTTACTTACTGTTAAGATATGTAATAGTTTCGTAATGCTTGTGTATAGTGTTTTGTGTAAATATTTTAAAAGACTATACCTTGAAACTGAGTTAACTAAATGATCTACTGTACTGAATCTACATATTAGCGTTGTACTGTTATTAGTTTTTGTAAGATATTTCTGTGTTATGTTAAAAATAGTTAAACTATCTAACTAATAGATCTAAGAACATTTCTCTTGAATACAATTTTCCACATTTGTACTTAAAGGCTATTTGTAGCATAATATTTGAATATTTGCTCTTTCAAAAAAAATATATTTACAATGTAAACGTTCATTATTTTATCTAACCTCATTTCTTTGACAAGGATATATTTACATTATCGTTCACTTGCAGATAAAAAGTAAAGACTGAAGGTTTCAAATTTTTATATCAACTGATGAACACATCTATTATTGAATGTTTTATTTATGCATAATACAAAATATTTCAAAATTCGAGAATGTAACAAAAAATTTGTCAACACATTTATTCTGCTCCACCTGCAAATAAAACAATACATTATTATTTATTACATTTCTTGTCCAAGGCTACTTAGTTTATAATGACTAATATAATAACTGGCTGACCTAGCCACACTTTGCTGTGGCTTGATCTGAAATTAAATATTAATCGCTATTTTTTACTTAAGTTGTTAGAAAAATAATGATTAAATCAGCTGGTCAGAGTAATTAAATTGCAGGATATGATTTGGATATACAATGCACATAAATCAGCTGGTCACAGAAGCACTTTTTCAGGACTAACCTATTTTATTTGTGAAAAGGTAAATTGGGAAATGCTTGAAATGCCCTTATCCCATTTACAATTTTGTAGGAACTATTTGGAAGTATTAAACATTAGATGCAGGTTACAAGTAAATGCAAAACCATTATCTAGCAACCTAGATATAGTTAACTTCATGAAAAATAAGTGGTTAGATAACCAACAACTTAGTATTGGAGAAGACATTGTCGTCCTTGTGTCTTACGGGGAGGTTGCATTTGGAAAGGAAGAAAAAAAAAGATGGCATGCAGTAAAAGTGGGACTAACTACAAGAAGGATAAAGGTAGGAAACGATTCTGACCATTTGCTCCAGAGCAAAGAGAGGTCTCACTTAAGTGCTTCAAGGAGCACTATTGTAAATAAGTTGCATGGGAGTGGAATAAAAATTATAATACTACAAAATTTAATTAATTGTTTAAGGTTAGGTTACAGGACATCTGTGATAGAAGACATGAGACAACAACTTACACAAGAAGACAAGTCCACCAACACAATACACAAGACAAAATATATATTACTCACCTGAAAAAGTGTCTGTGGCACTGTAAACTGGTGTCTGTACTTGTTTTCTTATGTCTTTTTGTTGCTGGACTTGTGGACTAACTCTTTTATTACATTAATTTAGTGCTTGAATTAAATAAGTGTTTAGTGAGTTATAGATTCAAAACAATTAATTGTGCAACCAAAACATCTGATGGAACCGCCTTTCTAGCACAACAATTTTCTTGTTTATTTATACCCTGTATTTTTTAATTACTCTGTGAAACGTAACATTTGGTTTTTTTCACACAATGTCACATAATTTTTGTTTGAATTTTAATCCTTTATTGATTTTTGTGATATTTTTCTGCACTATTATGACAGTAAAAAACAAATATCTTCCCAAATTATTTTATATGTATTTTAATTTGCAGTCTACACAGTCTAAACCAGACCTTCATATATTACGTAAAAACGTCAATTTTAAACGAGGTTTGATTGGTTCAGTTCAAAGTAATAGAACAAAATAGAACCTGTTGCAAAGATATGATTTTTACTTAATCAACTGTCATTTTGTAAGACACGTAACGTTTAGTAGTTAGAAGAAATTTGTTTTATTAGATGCAAGTCTACATTCAAAGAGAGTAAGTAACCGTTTTGAGTGGCATATATGAATTGAAAATCTAGCTCTAAGATTGAAGAATGCGACATAGAGCAAATAGTTATAGGAAAAAAGTTGTTTGTCATATTAAACCTGTTGCTTAATATCATAGTATTTTTACAATAGAACCATTTGTTTTGTCACTACAGGCAAAATGGGAGGGACACTGTTTTTGACATTTGAAACTTTCGCACTAAAATGCTGCAGATTTATAGCTACGAAGATTTTCTCAAAATCACTTCTTATTGAACACCTATAAATAAGACCTACCAAATTTCAGCCTCAGAAGTCAAGTAATTTTTGGATACAGTGATCGGTGAGAGAGTGATATTTGGCTTTTATATAATAAGATTTAAATAAACAAAATAAGACTTTAAATAAACTATAATAGTAAAAGGTTTTTAAAAAATGTCAAATGCTATAAATTGTCTGTGATTAAAAATATAATTGTAATAATGTAAAGCTTGTGGAAAGAGGGAAGAAGTTATAAATATATTTTTATACTCCTTTACGACTGTTAGATTTACTACTGTCTAATTTGAAAAAAAAATAAATAAATAAAAATATATAGATCTTTGTAATTTAGAGCCAGTTGATATTATATAGCTGCATTATATATAAATATGAGCTGGAAAAAAATTGTGGAGCCAGAAACCAAATATGAACAACACTGTTTTTACCAACAATATGTTAAGCAAAACTAAAAAGTAAATTTTAAAGATCTTGATCTTACAATAAAGTAAGTTGAGTTTTTTTTGTAAGATACTTACCTTAGTTAAATAAAAATCAATTAGGATGTTAGTACTGTTTCGCTATGGTCCAATTTCCAACAATTTTAAGAGGTTCACTAACTTCAGTACCACTTGCAGTAATTGTTGCAATTTGATACTGAAAATTAAAAATTACATCATTAGGACACTTCAATCTACAGTACAGTATTTAGATGATTTTGTTGTATTTTCTATACAATCTTATACATTTACGAAGCATGTAATTAAAGTAAGTACCATTTTGGAATTCCGCTGTTGTAGCACTGCGGTTGGTTTTTGGCGTATGCACACTGTGTACCGCTATCTGTTGGCAAGCCATAGTCGCCATTGCAGAATTATTCAACAATGTTTAAGGTTGTTTATAAATGTTTAAAATGCCTTACATGTAAATGTAAAGAAATGGGTGAGAGCTTTAAAAAATGGCAGTCAGAATGTGCATGATGAGGAATGAAGTGAATATCGAAGTTTATGAAAACAAGAGAACAGACGCTATTTCATCACTAGTGAGTTTTCTCAAGTGTCAATAAGTGTGATTTATGATATCGTGACAGAATGTATGAAGTACCGAAAGTTAGGCTAATGATAGAATTATGAGTTATGCTGGCAAAGAATCACAAGAACAAATGTTTTCAGTCCACGTTCCTAAGGCCAAACAATCGGGATGGTGAGAATATTTTAAGTCCAATTTGTTTTTTTGGTGACGAGACTTGGGTGCCCAAAGTTACAACAGAACCAAAAGTAAGTAGCAGCGCAAGTAGTGTGAGTGAGATACTGTAAATAAATGTAAAATGTGATTTTACCTTACACAGTTAATTTACTATTATTTGTAGCCGAAGTCACATGCAGAAACCAAAGACCAAAATGTATCGAGCACAGCGAGCATCGGGTTGGCAGGCAAAGTGTGCAGGGGTGTCCTCGAGTACATGTATATACTAGAGTACTGGTAATTGAAGTTAATAATTCTATATTAGATTATAAAACATTCAAGTTATGGGAAATTCGAGTTGTTATTCTGAATCGGATTATACAATAATCCGGTTATGGGATAGAGATCATAACATAGGGAAGACTGGATAATAATCCCATTATTACAGTGATAAGACAATGGGTTTATTATCCATTTACAAAGTTACAAATTTATATCGTGCATGATTTTCAAGAAATGAAATCTAATTTCAAAATATACAAAGACAAATTCTCAACTAGACTTAAGTTTGATAAACCAGAGCTAATTTGATGTTAAAGAGTTAATCCCAGTAGTCATCTACACTTGAGTTGGCTAACATTCATAAACTAACCTTCATTATGTGTAGGTCAAAAAGTAGTGTGAGGACAATCATAATTTTCACAGCATTATGTACAGTAGTCTGATCTGACAGCTGTTTAAGGCGGACCATCTAACTGACATTTATTTTTAGTTATCTTATTATTATTTAAAACAAGCCACGTCCGGACAAAACTTTTTGGCTCCAAGGATTTTTGAATTTTTTTTTCCGACCACGAGAAATCATTGGCACCAGTTTCAACCATGGGAAAATTTTAATTTCTACCCCAGAGGCTCCTATACGTCCTGTGTTGTTGACTTCTAGCAGAAAAAACAATATAGAACCATTTTCAACTTCTAGCAGAAAGTGGGGTATTAAACTATAAGTATTTACTTCCTAAAACACATTATACCATTACATTTTAATACCTGAATAAAAAATATTTGCTCAAAAACCCAAAATTGGGTAAGTAATATTAAACTAATACAACTAAATGAGGTATCAAATTAAAGGTATTCGTCTCTTAATTACTAATATACCATCAGATTTTAGAAAAGACTACGTTTATAGGCTCCACTGCCCCAAAAACAAAAATTCATGGTCATGTCATACTGCTTAAGAATCCTGGCGAGGCTGTAGACTGATCTAAGATCTTCCTCACGAGGCAACATGCTGAAATCCACAAATGTGATTGTATCTGAGTGCCTTGGTGAGGCTGCAGGCCAAACTTTTCCCCGCGAGGCTGTAGGCTGAGATAAACAAAGGGGCCTGTAGCAGAGCATCTTGGCGAAGCCACAGGCCGAGCTCTTCCATGACACCGCAGGCAGAGTTCCACAAAGAGGATAAAGGTAAACGTGGAAGACCTCAGAAACGCAATTTATTAATAACCTACAAGGTAGAGCAACTGTCCGCAGGATCCTCTGGGAGATATGGATGCTACCTCTTGAGTTTGCAAAATTTAACTGAGTGGAGCTCGGCCTCCCGTTACTAAGCTCAAAATTATGAGGTAAAATCACCCCGTAGCTGTCCTGCAATGTGAGTAGTTTATGGCTAAAACAATATGACTTAAGTGTATCACTGAGTAAGGAGAAAACTATCATTCACAATGAAGAGTGAAGTGGTATCCTTTCCTTGTCAGTTTCAACCTCTCATGTTAGAGATGATGAAACAGTTTTTGAGGACCATAGGTCCACAATCTCGTACCTTAAAAGTAAAAAACTGTTTTCTGAAGTTTTACAGAATGTGTATATGAAATTACTGTTGAAAATTTAGGCTGTAAGCAATTTTTACTTTTTTTGGTACCAACACTGCTATCAATATTTAACAAATCAAAGAATCAGTTCTGCTAGCTACTGACATTCTTTCACAATATGAAAAAGAAGAATTCTTGCACAGGATTGTTACTGATGAAGTGTGTGGCATGTGAATGCACACAAAGCATTGGGGACATGTAATTTTAATGGCTTGCTAAAGAAAGAAAGTAAAAACATTATGACAGATTGACTTTGTTTGCAAGATGAAGTTTTTTATGCAGAGCTATTCCAAAAATGGTAAAACAGTATGATTTGCTTGAATTTGCATGTGATTTATGTAAAAAAATAAAAACAGTTGTTTTATGTTGTATATAATGAAGTAATTTTATACATACTACTTGAGTTTTTATTTTAAAACAGATGTTACTTTCTAGATGGCTCTTGAATTATTGGACAAGAGATGTGAAACACTGCATATAATTTCTCTATGCTTTTGTAAAAGAAGCTAATAGCAAATCTCAAGACGTTCTGCATAGCATCCTCTATAAATATTGAAAATGTTAACTATCTTTGGCTATATTTTATAAACTAACACATTTCCAAAATAAGTGTTAATAAGTCAGATATTGTGTAGGGAAGAGAACTGAGCGTCAGACTTGTCAGTTAGCTGAAAATCAGACCAACACTAGGTGTTCGGATTCCACATAAAGCTGTAGGTCCCATAGTTGCCCTGGCTATTGGGCTATTAATAAATAGTTCTTTCTGAGCTAAGTGGAACCAGATAGTAAAAATGACTTCACTCATATATTCGCCCATATCTTGACCATCGGCATCTTAAGGATAAATAAATTATTATGGACAAAATTTTCAGATATTTTTCAGCAATTTTATTTTTGCCACTAAAACATTGTATATGTTTACATAAAGCCCACCAGTATTGAATATAATTGCGTAGAAGTCTCCCAACACTAGAAACGATTTACAAGGGTTGAAAATCCCACCAAACGAGAAGTGCGCAGTGTCATTCAGTTTTTGAATGCTCAAAATGTTCGGCCCATCGAAATTTTTAGGCAAATAAACACTGTTTATGGTGAAAATGTAATGAATGAATCTTCAGTGAGGAAATGGTGCATTATGTTCAACCAAGAACCAATGTGCACGATTAAGAACGGATTGGGAGGCCATCACTTGTGATTGAGGAATTGAAAAAAAAAGTTGATGACAAAATTCAGGAAAACCGGCGATTTACTTTAAACACTTTAAAAGACGCTATTCCAGACGTTTCTTGATCCCTCTTACATGAAATTGTGTCTGAGCATCTTGGGTATAAAAAATGTGCGCTCGGTGGGTTCTAAAGTTATTCACAGAAGTCCACAAGACTAAACGAATGGGAGCAGCCCTTGAACTTCTTACCCGATATGACAGTGATGGTGAACAATTTCTCGATCGTATTGTGACCGGAGATGAAACTTAGGTTTCGTACAAAACTCCGGAAACAAAGTGACAATCCATGGGGTGGCATCATTCAAACTCGGCCTCAAAACCCGTAAAAGAAATATCGAATTTGAACACAAGAAAATTTATGGCAACTGTTTTTTGGGACTGCAAAGGTTTAATCCATGTCAAGTATTTGTCAAGGGGAGAAACAATATATTCAGAAGACTATTGCGAAACCCTTCAAAGACTCAGATGTGCAGTACAGAACAAAAGACGTGGCATGTTATCAAGTGTTTTTTATCCACGACAATGCTCAGCCCCATGCATCGGTACGAACCCAGCAAGAACTTCAAGGTCTAAAGTGGGAAATTTTTGGACACCCTTTCTATAGTCCGGACCTCGCGCCTTCAGATTACCATCTCTTCCCGAAACTGAAAACATTCTTGGATGGGAAGCAGTTTGGAAATGATGAAGAACTGAAAGAAGAAGTGACATCCTGGCTCAGATCTTTGGCGGCTGAAGAGTATAACACCGGCATTGAAAAACTGATTCCTCGGTACAATAAATGCCTTGACAACCAAGGCAACTACATTGAGAATTAGGCTAGGTTACTGTATGTAAATAAATTTCTGTGTTGTTATCTTTTGTTTTTAATTTTTTACACCAAAATGTTCTTTACTTTCTGGATGACCCTTGTAAGATGGAAAGTTATTAACTTTTTTTCTCTTAGTGAGAGGCCTGTCTCCTCTTCCCCTTACTCTACTCATTCCCCAGAGACTATTGATCTGTGCAAGGAACTTATCAGGCTGAGTAATGGGGAGAATCAGTACAGTACAAGACAAACAGTACTGATAAAGTCAAGGCCAGGATTCGAATCTGCCCTAGCTTCTCAGCCGATCGATATATACTATTGGATTGCGGACTGGGCTACAGAGGCTGAGCTGATTTACGGGGTTGCGTTTGGAGAATTGAAAGATCTATTAAGGCAAAAAGCAGTTGCTGGCCTTGCGTGCAGTAATAATCATCATAATTCAGACAACTTGTGGACAATTTATTTGTTAGGATTTTAACTTATCTATCAACTTTTAGTAAAGATATATATTTACTATATATATTTTTATTTTTTAGCCTTGTTTTAATATGAAATTTAATAAATAAAAATAAATATTGTAACCTATTTCTATCACACAAATATGCAAGAATCCAACTAAATTTGAATTGGTAAAGAAAAAATTCAACTGTCAAATATTAAGTACTAACAAATTAATTAATAAAACTTTTATTTCATAACTATTTAATATCAAAACTACCTAAAATAAATCTCTCACACGTTTCAGTGTGCATTTATCAATAAAATGCATTCAGAGGGAATAAAAATCAAAACCTTTTTATTCTTGACAGAAGTTAACAACTAACTATGAAATTAGCGCCCATTTCATATAAATTACAACTAATACAAACGATGTTCTTATACTCTTACTTTTAAAATTAATCACAAGTTCTATAACTAAACAAGCTACACCATTTAGGCCTACAGGACCTCTCTACACTAAACTAATTGTTTTCAGGGAGACAAAAACTGAAATATATTATGTATATTTATCAAAATATAAAAGATCAAAAGCATTTAATAAGCCTTGAAATGAAGACTGCGGTATATATAGGGCTATTGCTGGAAGAAATAGAATTATTAACATTTCTAAAAATAGAATCAGATAATTTTGGGAGGGAAACTACGAATTGTAGAGGCTGAACTGGAAACATTTATCAATTTTAGGTTTGATCAATGCAGAGCTCAGAGTTCTTGCAACCTCCTCAGAGCCTTCCTGGGAGCGAATACACACCTTAACACACCAATGTGCTCGCTCTGAAACCTACTGCAGCGTCTTATGGCCAGCGATCAATACAGTAGTATATATATTGATGGCTCAGACACTAGCTCTCCTTACCTTGTTAAATGTTCTGCCATCCCTGTAGAATAATACTTCCATACACTTGACAAGCAGATTCTGAGCCTCCTGTTGAGTTAGGTTAGGTTTTTTTTCCAGAGCTTCTCTCATGAGGGGAAGGGCAATGTAAGCACCGTACCCAGTTGCAACGTGATTGTCTTCATAGGCAGTCCCTAGCATGTTGACGGCACCCAAAAACCTGCATGTTCAAGAGAAACATTTTGAGTCTACAATTTAAATTTAAATTATTTTTAAAATATAAAAAGTAACTGACCTTAGCACAATCCAACATGTTATTCTTAAATTTAGGTTAACTTTTCCAACCAGGAAGTGTTTTTTTGACTTCACGACGTTTCGATAGTTATGAAATTCCTCTTGTTCTCAAGTGGCCTAAATTAACTTACATTTATAATACGAATAAAAAGAAGGAATGATTGAAGAACAGGCCTCATCACAAACTACTGTTTTACAGTCTTGCAGCCTATTACATAATTATAACTTAAATATACAAACAACAAAAACAAAATGCCAATAACAAAAACTGCAACTAAAGAAATCATTTTAAAAAAATCAAACAAGGTAAATTACACAATACTTACATCTTACATGTACACTACACCTTCCCCCACGATAAGAGTGTTCGTCCGGGCGACCAGTTTAGCGCTCCAAGGAATTTAGTACTAAATTTAATCACAACTAAGAGTGGTAAGAGTGGTGCTAAGAGTGGTAAATATCCTGACTCACTAGCGAACAAGCAATGTATTTCCCTCCTTTCTCCCCCTCATAATCCCCGCCTGGTCCGCCCTACAAATTCGACATAAGGACATAACTCCTTCATTTATAGTAAACTCTAGCAATAAACTTTATATATATTATTAATCTACTTTTTAGCCAAAGATGATTGTACGAATTTCAACTGAAAAATTGAACAATTACAATTTGTGG
Source organism: Stictocephala bisonia (assembly GCA_035578905.1). Classification (NCBI taxonomy): domain Eukaryota; kingdom Metazoa; phylum Arthropoda; class Insecta; order Hemiptera; family Membracidae; genus Stictocephala; species Stictocephala bisonia. The sequence goes on from JAQJVL010000146.1 coordinate 64,573, forward strand.
AAAAATAATTAGTAACACTTAAAAAAAATTTTTTGTTTTTTAGATTTACTATATACTAGGTTGGTTAGTACCTTTTGTCCACCACATTCTCAAAATGTTAATAAAATATATCACACGGTTTGTTCATGAGTTATGCACCAAAAAGGTCAAATTAGTCACTTTGGGCAGCCATATCTCCATAAAGAAATTTTGATAATTTTTTCCTGTAATATATTTATTAATTACATGGATACTAACAATTTTATTCAAAATTTTTTTAAAATAATCTTCGATCGAACACCCTTAAGAGAGCCAAGGGACATGTACGAACTTAACCAACACTAGAAATACCACGATTTTGTAATTTGTTTTGTTTATGTTGAAACTGTTTCTTTAATTCCAGATTTGTTATTAGCATTTTGTTTTTTGTTGTGTATATTTTTTAAAATTAGAACTATGTAAAAAGTAGTTATGACAAGGCTTATTTTTCAGGTCTTTTTTTATTTTATTTGTAAAATAAATCTAAGCCAATTGAGAACAAGAGGAGTTTCATACCTCATGAAACATTGTGTAGTTAAAAAAAGAGTTTCAAACAAACTGTAAAAAAAAAAAAAACTGTAAACAAAAACTATTCCAAAGGTACAATGTCTAAATTATTTCTAAAAACTACTTTACTAAATAAATAATAAACCTTAAAAGTTAAAACAATAATTTAAGAAAATAAACAATTGCATTAAAAAGTGACTTACGGAACGCCATCTTGAAGTCCGCCGACGATATAATGATTCCACAAAGGGTCAAACTTGGACCTACGATTATATAAAACTCGAGTTAACCAGCAGTGGAGAGCTTTGGGTTTTATACTGAATCCGTCATCCAAGCAGTTTTCATCAATTCTGAAAATTAAAAAAGATTTAACATGTTTCATCCAGGCATTATTAGTAATATCATTTATGTATTTACCACTAAAAAATGTGTGTTGTGATTTATGAAAAAAAATGAAAAATTAATAATTTGAAACACCCCTACCTATACATAACACCACATAACCTAAACATAAAACCAATATGCGGCATATCAAATATGCTTTTATAACTTTTAATGTAGCACTGGGAGCTAGATTGATTATCTAGAACCTAGTTGGTCTATGAGGGGTTCTGGTGGTTAAGGGGTTAATGCGTTTACCTCCGGAGCTTGAGGTTCTGTGTTCGATTCTCGGTCCAGACATTTGGTACTTTGCCCCATGGTGTTGAGCCAGCATTTTGAGGCAATTAGAAGCTACGACTTGTTGCGTTTCCTGGTCGAGAAAGCTGGAATAGTGGTGTATGGGACACGTCACCCATCCATAAAAGCCATCCAGTATGCTCAGACCGGGTTGTTGTGCACAGGAAAAGAGGGGGTTTATGATGGCTGAAAATTCAACCACTGCAACTTTTATTATTAATATAAAAAAACTATACTAAGGTCTAAAATGTAAAAATAAACTTACATTTTTTGATCAATGATATCTTTCAAATACTGAAAGTCTGCATAGTCCCCACTAGCACCAATTAGTATATTCTTATTTACACCAATTAATCTTGGGCAATAAGGAAAGCGAGCCAGACTGCCATAAGACCCAAGGGTATCTGCAGTCATCACAATACCCCCATCAAACTTGATAGCCAACACTGACGTCGTTGTTGTTATGGGTCGCCTGAAACATTGAATTAAATTTATTTTGATGAGATTTTAACTGAAACTGATCGATGTTTTATAAGATCAAGATTATACTATAGTTACCTATAGATGCTTTGTAACACATTTATTTGTTAAACATGTTTTAAGATACTCTTCTATTGAAAGAATTTTGCTAACTGAAGGATCAAATTTACATACTTCAATTGCATCCTGACAGTACGCAAAGACTTTAGCTTAAAACAAATAGAAGTTGAACATTCAATTTTAGTTCTTACTAGATCGCACATTATTCTGAAATGGACAATTATTGTTCGTTGTTGGGGACACTCAACAAACAGCCAACACTCCAAACATAACATTGAACCCCAGCCAATTAACAACAATCAAATGTAATATAATTCATACATTGTTAATAACAAAAAGCAACATTTAAGTGGTATGTTTGAAAGTTTACTTGAATTAAAATTTTCTAGGTTGTACATCACTTTGAAATTGGACAACCAGCGCTTAACTTACAAAGTACTTTGTATTTATGATGAAATAAATGGCCATTCTATAAATGTGTATTTAGTCAATATTTGAATCTTGTTTCGCTAGTTTCACTAATGACAATATTTAGAAAATTATTGCATAAATCCTTTAAGTCCAGTTAATTACCACTATAAATAATAAGATGGGCTGTGAATAACAATCCAGCATACAATCTGATAGTTTAATTTAACAACTATTCCTATTTCAGAGAGAGCATATTTTGAACCGCTTGTTTTGTGAATAACAACCTGCTATCAAATCTGACAGTTTAGTTTATTACAAAAAAACTATTCCTATACAAGCAAGTAATCTTTATTTTTTTAGTTTTAAAATATTCTAATAAAATAACGTATTTGTAAATTATTTTAAAATAATAATCATTTAATTTCCAGTCTAAAAACAGAAGTGGTCAATAAATAATAAAATGAATGATGGTTCTTGACATACAGGTTGATGAAATTTTGTTCTGGCACCACTAGAAAAAGAATTGAGAAAAATATTGAGCTATTAATTTTATTTTAAATTATGTTTTGTTTAAGCCTACTCTTCAATACGAACTATGTTTTTGTGAGGTTTTTAAGCACATAATTTAGATATAATTCTCCATCTTATTTATATATAAGATAAAGTACATAAAAATAAAACAGCCTAGGGAGACCATGAAAGTATTTTGGCTGCACCATTATTTACGTGCCCACCAATGCTTTTTATGTCTATTTGAAAATCAATTATCAAACCACAAAATATATAATTTTTCCAGTGCCCTAATTTTGTTAAATGTTACTGTTTCGTTATGTAAATATTCATTATTAAGAAAGTCTTTTTAGCCTAATTTACAATGATTGAAAATCTGTCCTGATAACAAAGGCCGAAAGAACACACAAAAACTAAATATTTTTAGGATTATAGAGACATGTCAAACCAGAAACAATAATAAGATGGTAACTGATAGGGAGTTGACCTGGTAACTTATTTGGGTCTTTCATCGTTACAAGACCAAAATAAGTAACGGTGATCGAAATGGATTTTCTTTAACTTGACGATAATGGTTAAAGTATACGACTAGTATTATCATGATAAAGAATGCGAAATATGGCAAGAGGAAATATGTCAAGAGCATACAGGGTCAGTGCTTCCTTGATGGGATCGGGTAAAAGACTTGAAAGTGCATAGTACCCTATATTAAAACTATGAAAGATGCGGCACAACACTTAAATTAAGATCACTAATACTCCCTCCAAAAATTCTGTTCCTTTTAACCCTTAAGGAGTGGCGTGGTGTACAAACACCCGCGAAGAACTGATTTTAGGAATTACAAAAATAGTCTGAATTTAAATGGTATTTTAATCATCCTTCTTTGGTTTAGATGTGTTTTTTGGCGCTGAGTACGAATTTGAAAACTACTACAGTATATTTAAATTATTTCTCAAGGTATAATGGAAAAACTACTTTCACGGCGAATTGTGATTAACGGCCATTACACGATCATTTTATACAACAACTATTCATCACAAAAACCGAATTCACCTATATTCCCACCAGAGTGACAGCCAGAAGGCTATCACAGAGGCCAAACACCCAAATTTAACGCAAATTATGAATTTTTGTTGAATAAATAGACAATAAGGATAAGTTATGTTTGGTAGGAGAAGTAAAAAAATGCATTTTACAAGCTGAATAAATAATTATAACCAACCAATTATATATTCCTGTCCAGCAAAAAAACATGTGAAATGAAAAAAAATTTGACAAAAAATTCACGATTTAAAAAAGTTGGGTTTTTTTCACTGTAAGATAAAAAAATTGTTTTTCGATTTTTCGGAATAAAAAGTTTTACGCAGATGAAATCAACCTCCTCAAGAGATATAAACTCATATTCACAACTTTTTCAACAAGATATTGTATATTCAGAGGTGGCAAGTGTGTGTATAATTACCACATCCTTTTCATTTGAATGAATAAAAATAGTTAAATACAACACTTAATACTGAAAAGACAGTAAAACGTGCTCTCTGAACAGTATAAAAAGTACTGAAGGCCTCTTTAATTATTTTCCAAAAACCAGTACATTGAAAATTTGCGGCCTTTTGTACTATGCGCTACCTAATAAGGGCAAATACTTGATGCAGCCTATTTAGGGTAAACACAAGTTATTGAAGTCACAATAATGTTACAATACTCTCGTATAAATACAAGTATGTTAGCAATCAGAATATTAAATATAATACATTAGGCTAGGCCTACAATATATTTTCATGCTACATCTATGTCAGGTTTATTATATTTTAATATGCTTTAAGAAATATTTTCAAGAGGAGATCGAGAAGTTACTAGTACTTCTCGATACTAGTAACACTTACTGAGAAAATTGCTTAAAATCATCATTCATCAGATTTTTATTAGCTTTTGGGAAATCATAGAGACAGCCTGGAGTTGGACCATTACTCCAAAATGGTGCAATATCGGGGAAAGCCATTAATGCTTTCACTCTTAACAGTCACAATTAATTAGTTTTTTAACACTTTTAAACCTTATAATAATGTTGTCACTACTAACTATGCAGAACCTATTTTAATGTACCAACATCAACCGACTGGCAATTCGCTTCACTTCCAATCCAATTATCAGATTCTAACCTCTATGTTCATTATGATGATAAATGAAAATTATAAATGTTTGGTCATTCTGTCTTGAAACCAAAGGCTAACAAAAAACTACCGACCCCAAAACATACATATTATATACGTTGCACTAGAATGACTAGGAATGTGTAAAAATATATAATATTAGTAAAACGAAGATAATATATCACAAACCCCTCTGTGGAATAAATCAGGGTATAAAATGGAAAAATGTGCTGTAGTCTCCTTCCATCGATCTACTACATCATTGCTGCATGATTATACTCTTGGACAGTCTTCAATATCTCGAAAGTGTACGATTCGTGCCCTAGGTGGTACCCTTTCATCTGATCTGAACCCAGCTTACCACATTGATGACATTGTCAGCAGAGGGACTCGTGCCCTGGGGCCTGGGGCTTCTTATCAGAATGGCTAGAACTGGGTTAAGTGTCAATGCGTTGAAGTTCCTTTATATTGCCCTGGTGAGGTCTATGTTGGAGTTTGCCAGCGTTGTATAGTCCCCAAACCAGATTGGACACATCCAGCGTCTTCAGAAGGTGCAGGGCCGCTTTCTGCATGTGGTGGGAGTGAACCTTGGCTTCAACTATGGCACTGTACCGCTGGCACGGATTGGGACTTTCTTGGGCTTGGACTCTCTGCGAGATATAAGGCAGCTGCTTAATGTACCGTTCCTGCACAAACTGCTCAGGACTGAAGTTATTTTCCCTGAATTTCTAAGTTCAATTAACATCAGAGTGCCTAGTCGAACACGCTCACTGGACCTATTTTTCCATCGATCCCATCCGACCAGTTACATGTCATGTAGTGCTGTTCCTCGCCTTCATCGACTTGTAAACCTCGTCTGTCCCGATCACGACTTCTTCCATGACAGTGGTCAACATCTTAAAAAGGTTTTTCTCTCCTTGGAAATCTTGTACGATGTCTGAAGCGACGCTGCTCATCGGGCTAGAATAATCGACTTGAATGTATCTTGTCGAGTAATTTAATTATTGTTGATTTAAACTAGTTTGTAACTAATATTTATTATATATATTTATTCATGCATAATTTATCTGTATTGTTTTTGTTCATGTATCAATTGCTATTGGGAATCAATTGTTATTTTCTCAGGTATAGATTATTGTTATATTCTGACATAATTATCTGTTGTTGTTTTGTAGACATAATTATCTATAGCATTGCAATACTGTTGAGAAAATTGTTATCTCTATAAATATATTATGATAAGTAATTTTAGAATTTATAATTTCGATTGGTTCCTTGTTTGAGTATTATGGTAGAACAGTTGAAGTAGGTATTTTTATTGTTATTAGTTGTTATATGGTATATAGGTACTGTTGTTTGTATTATTATCTTAAATGGACATGTTGCGAAGCACATGTTTAAGTGATGTAAATATTCCTACATAACAAAATTTATAAATTTTGTATTCTCTGCTACTTTTCTGTACCACAATTTTCTAAAATCCATTTATTTTAACTACATACTTCAAATATCACTCTTCATTGACTACAATGGATATACCTAAAACAGTGTGCCGAATATGTATAAAACAAGTGCTCGATTCTGAGGAAGGGCTAGAGTGCGATGGTTCCTGCAAGAGATGGTTTCACAGAGAATGTGCCAAAATGACGAAAGCAGAGTATGAAAAAATCTCAACTAATTCAAAACTTAAATGGCTTTGTAATAGATTTGACTGCATTTCCGTGACTTCGAATCCCATGGACAAGTTACTTGAAAATTTGTCCCAACTTTCGAAGCAGATTACCACTCTAAGCGAGAAAGTAGACAAGTTAAGCTCGCTTCCCGCAAAAATGGATAGTATTGAGTCCAGTTTGAAAGCTATCGGAGAAAAGCTCGACGCTCATAAGACCCACATAGGTGTCGTTGAAAATAAAATTGAAAATATGGAACAAAGACTCAGCAACAATGCTTTGAGAAATAATGACTCTGGCGAAGACATCATAGCAGAAATCAGCGAATGCAACATGCGTGCAAACAATATCCTTATATTTAACCTTGAAGAGTCTACATCAATCCAGCACTCTGCCAGAAATAAGCATGACATAGAACTGATCAAGCAACTGTTTACTCTAACTGATCCAAACATTAATCAGAACAAATTGAAATGCTTCCGCGTTGGCAAACCAGTAAATGGCAAAATCCGCCCTTTAAAAGTTATCCTATCCAACCCTTCTGATGTGAAGTCTATTCTGCGTAACTTTAAAATCGACCTAGTAAAAAACGCCAGTCCTTCATTTTGCAATGTCAAAATGGGTAACGACCGCACTCCTAAGGAAAAACAATACCTAGATTCCTTGAAAGAAGAACTCCGGAAAAGATCGGACAATGGTGAGAATAACCTCACGATAAAATTCAGGAACGGTATACCTGTCATTTTAAAGGCAAATATTGGCACAAAAACTAGCAAATCCCCACGATGAACATACTTGTGCTTTGTATCTCCAAAACGTGAATGGAATGCGTACAAAGCTAGAAACACTAAGAAAAAGCGTATCTTGTTGTCCATATGACATAATAAGTCTCTGTGAAACCAACCTCTCCGATGATATAAACTCTGCTGAGCTTGGACTTACAGGGTACAGCATATAAAACGGACAGATCAAACGACACAAGTGTGAAATCATCTAAAGGGGGAGTATTAATAGCTGTTAGTAATAAGTACACATCCTGGAAACTAAAAACCTCTGTCAAAAACATTGAATGTGTGTTTGTTGCTGTCAATATTACGGCGCAAGTCCTTTTTTGTGCATGACTTACATTCCCCCGGGTTCCAACAGCTACACTTACAACTGTTTCTCTGACGCTGTGGAAGAGGCCTTAGGTGTGGGTGATCAATACAGGAAAATAGTAATTGCTGGCGACTTCAACCAACCATCAACAAACTGGCTCTTAACTCCACCTGATACTCTCAACGCCTCTTCAAACGTACTACACAACTTATCGTCCTTCCTGGGTCTAAATCAATACAACTTTGTACGAAATCACAGGGGAGTACTCTTGGACCTTATCTTTTCATTCGATCCAGTTGTGGTAGTTAGAGCAGAGGACCCCCTATTGACCGAGGAAATCGCCCGTCCAGCACTCTCTTACCAACTTAACTTCGGAGGGAATAACCATTTTTCAAACTTCACATATGTACCAAACCCAAGAAAATGTTACATAAACCTGTCTTTGACTGGCTGCAAAGGTTGCCTTATCCTAGCCAACCCATAGCAAACCTGGAGGAATGTGTCTCATCCTTTTGTATTGATTTAGCCTCAGTCATCATGAACAACAGCCCAATGAAGAGAGTGGGTACCAGTAAATTTCCAATATGGTTCAGTAACGAGCTTAAAGCACTGATCATCAAGAAAAAGTCCATTCACAGGCTGTACAAGTCAACTCTTGATTTTGCCTACCTAGAAGAATTTTCCAATTTAAGAAGAGAATGCAAGATATCTACAGAAGCATGTCGAAAGACGTACCTGGACAATATCAATTCCAATGTTCAGAAAAACCCTAAATATTTTTGAGGATTTGTGAAACAAATGAGGACTAACAAGGAATGCTCTAAAAAAGTCCGTTACAATGGAGAAGTTACTGACAACCCCGATCAAGCTAGCAATTTATTTATGGATTTTTTCAACACTATCTTCAAGACGTCCACTACTTCCCCTCCAAGTTATAACCACGAGTCTCCAGTCTCAATCTCATCTATTTATATCTCAGCAATGGACATCGAAAACAAACTGAACAAACTGGATCCAGCAAAGGGACCTGGACCAGATGGAATCCATGCTTCAAACCTCAAGCTTTTAAAATCAGTCATTGCTCCTCATCTCGCAGTATTCTGGAACGAGTCTCTCTCTCAAAGCATAGTCCCCCAAGTTCTCAAAACAGGTTACATCGTACCAATCCTGAAATCAGGAAGTCCCTCGAATGTCGAGAACTACAGACCTATAGTCATACTCAACACACTCCAAAGTCTTTGAAAGTATTTTACTTGAAAAGCTTAACTTCGAGTTCAAAAACTATATCATTGACCAACAGCATGGCTTCAGAACAGGGTGCTCAACAATCACACACCTGGCAGTTTTCGTGATTTCACATTGAACAGTTTCTCAAGATGGAGCCAAGTTGATTGTATTTACACGGATTTTTCTAATGCCTTTGACAGAGTCAGCCATAGCCATTTACTAGCCAAACTCAAGTCAATGGGCATCACCAGAACTCTGCTCCAGTGGTTCTCATCCTACCTGACTAACCGTCCACTTGCAGTTCGCTATTTGTCCAGATTCTCCAGATCTGTTATAGCTGCCTCAGAAATATTAGTAAAGGAAGTGTCCCAATGATTTTTCTTTACTACAGTTAAGGGCTTTCATCTGATATACTAAACAGTATTTACTACGTCCATGTTCACAGCCCTTTCTTTACTGTACAGTTGTAAAGTTGCAAATACACATGTTAATTTGAGAATTTACACGCACAGTGGTATTGACCCACCCGCCCACCCATACACGTACAGTGGCATTGACCCACCCACCCACCCATACACGCACAGTGGTATTGACCCACCCGTCCACCCATACACGTACAGTGGTACTAGCAGACCACCCGCCCACTCGTACACGTACAGTAATATTAACTTACCCGCCCGCCCATACACAAACAGTAGTATTGACCCACCTTCCCACCCATACACGTACAGTGGTATTACTCTCGGGCCTTTCCTATTTAATCTATTTATTAACGACATTGGACAGCATTTAACTGTTGATTTCCTGCTTTTTGCTGATGATCTCAAACTTTTCGCAGAAATTAAAAACCGATCATGACCAAATATGGTTACAACAAAATATTGACGTAATCAATAGTTGGTGTTCTCAGAACGCCATGGATTTGAACCCGAAGAAATGTAAGTCACTGACCTTCAGCAGAACGCAGCGAAACCGAAAATACCAATACAATGTCGGAGGGATAGAACTTAAGCAAGTTACGGAAATTAGTGACCTTGGGGTCTTAACATCATCCACATTGCACCCCGAAGCCCATATCAACAAGGTCTGCACTGCTGCTAATTCCACATTGGGGTTTATCCCAAGAACATCAAGAGATTGTCTATCGGTGGGCGTCCTAAAAACTTTGTACACGTCGCTTGTCAGACCACAATTGTAGTATGGGTCAATTATTTGGTCACCCCACCAGGTTGTACTCATAAACCAACTTGAAAAGATACAAACAAGATTTCTCCGACTACTGGGTGTTAGAACTGGCTTCGGATATCTAGAAGTTCCTACAGAAGATCTAAGGATGCAATTGGACTTGAACACTCTAAGTCAAAGAAGCAGAACTGTTGGATCTACAATTCCTCTACAAAAAAGTCAACGGAATGGTCAAGTGCCCTAAACTGCTTGAACGCATATCTATTCATGTACCTCACTCAACATCTATTCGAAAGGAGCAGCCTTTTACAAGACAACAGTTCATATTCATTCTATTATCATTCATTCTATTCTATCATTCATTCTATTATCTAGCTAACACTTCAACAGTACCATTCCTCGACTTCTTCAACTTGGAAATTCGGCTGCAAACCATGTCGACTTCTTCGGCTCCAGCCCAATTGCCTTCAAAGCCCGAGCAAAAGAGTACATCAAATCACATACCCAGTGAATCTCCTGAAGTGCATAATGCAAAAATTCAATTTTTAAGTGGTCATTCTATTACATTATTCTATTCGTTGTTATTTCTTTATATTAATCTATTTCGTACATATTCTATTGTCATATCATTATTCTTTAAATTTTACTCCATTGTTGTTCATTCTATTCATATTACTATATTCATTGTTATATAGTATTAATTTGATTACATTGATTATTAATGTACCAAAAATTATCAATTTCAATGTATCACAAACTAATTAATTTCATGTAATGGTGTTTACCGTAGAAACAAACAAACAAATAAAGTGTATTTTCTCAAATTTATTTACAGTTAAACTAATATCGCAGATTACTCCAAATATGTATGTATCCTTTAAATATTGTTAGATTTTTCTTTTTCTTTTTTTTTTTTTTTTTATTACAAGCTGTTTATTATAAGTCATCTTGGTTTATGTATGTAACTCTTTCTAAATTGGCGTTTGCCGTTAGTAATAAATAAATAAAAATTCCCTACCTAGATGCATTGTCAACTACAATATAGTAAGAAAGCTTCATGAATTGGTTAGTCTTTTTGGCGTGCCTTCTATTGATAACTCATACTGTAGATCATCACTGATGTCAAACGTTTTAATTTTTTGAAATTTGAAATTTTATGTGGAATATTTTCAAAGGTAAGTTAAAAAATATAATGGTATACTGGAAAAAACTATTACTCTTTCTCGTATGACCAATGATTTACACACCAAACACTATGATTGAATTAGAATCAGACGTTTATAAATCACATCACTTAATAAGATATCTTCTATACATATCTGCACATAACATTCCATATAAGTCAATTTTCAAGATCCTAGTTTCACTATAGCGTTGCAGTGCCAACATCGTTCACCACACCTGGTCTGGTACTTATTCTAAACCAGAATCAGAAATATATTTTCCTGAATTAGAACCTAAATCACGCGACATTCAAGATCTAGTTGGTTACCTAGGAGATCTGTTAACAATATAAATCCTGACATACAAGAATCTTCAGGTTCAGTTAATTCACGATTGTCCAACGGTTATTCAAGTAGAATTGATCTATTATGATAAAGGACTTTGAATGTCTGAGTAGCACCCTTGACCGCAGTATAATCGGCTGCCATTTATCTCCATAATTAGTAACAAAATCAAGCTTGGGAGGATGATATGATATTTAGAAACCACTGCTCCCTTTATTATATTACATTTATTTATTAAAAGATAATCATGCTCAATGTTTTCGTTATTAATTGTTTTCAATAATCAAACCCTGTATATACAGTAGTTTAATTATGCTTTAAAACCCTACAACTTTAATTTTTTATCATTAAATTTAGGTCATATAAATGAGAACAAAATGTTAATGCCTTAACAGGATAAAAGACCCAATTATTAGAGAACCCAGTCAATAGTATAATATAGTTACCCAATCTAGAGCTACATAGCTTAAGGTTGATTAACCATACTCCCGTATATATTTATGTTTTAGTAAAAAAATCTGCAAACATTAGAAGAGTTCATAAAATGAAGAGGACGTTGAAAATGTTAAGGCTGTCAAGCGAATTTGTTACATAAATAAAATAAATATACGTTTGAAAGTAGTATTATTTAAATACATAAAAAAGTACTCATTCGTATCAAACGTATCTTATTCGTAATTTTTAAGAGGATATGAAGAATCACATGAAAGTAACAGATCTGTGTAAATACCTTCTTAGAATGTAGGGTTTGTGTTGTCTCCTTATATTGAAGTTGGTCGTTCTCAGAAAGCGCCTTTTATCCAGCACAGAAAACAAATATGATAAAATAACAACATCATACATGATCAAAATGTTTTTAATTATCACAGCCAAATAATAGTACGGTATGTATTATTATTATTTTTATATTGCTTTCACATATATTGATAACAAAAAACTACTACTTTATAGCGTATGGAGCTGTTGTATATTTATATATAACAGTTAGGTTCAAATAAAAGTATTTTACTTAGAGGTATAAACAAAATCCAAACAGCTGGTGCTAGTATGTTACAGTTGGCAGCAATTGGCTGTTCCGCTGGAAATCTAAGTATTGGATAGACAGAGTGTCAGGCTTGGTTTCTACGAATTTAACATTTTTATTATTGCACACATATGTAACCTCATATTATAAACGCAAATAACTCTTTAGTAATCTGATAACACGCTAAAAGATTAAAAACTGAAGATATTCGTGTGTACTTTTATTACTGGAACTGGGTAAGATATTGAAGTTTCTCTGGTTGCTAGGCAACTTATAAATAAACAAGTACTTTGGTGGTGGACAAATTGTAAGCTATAATTTTCTGTTCAAGTAAATTATTACAAGCGGTACTAACCTAATGAAATCAAGAAATTCTCTCTTAACTTTTGGTGTAGTAAAATATCTACTTTTTAAAATCTGCATTTTACTTACAGTTAGAATTTAAATTAGTTAGCCCTTTCCATCCCAGACACATTTTAAAAAGTTGTTCTAAAAATGTCATATATTTTCATATTTGACATACCCTAAAATCCCAGGCTCTTTTGGATGATTTGTACTTTACTAAAAAAATTATAAACATTCTTTTTATGAAGCAAATTTATTATTTTGAGTTTCATTAGTTTCCTAAAGATATTACCTCTAATGTAAAATAAAAAAAGACTTAACAAAATGTACAACTCTTGTTGTATTTATACATATTTACAAAAAAATATTTAGAAAATTCTTTTGAGTTTGTTGTGTTATGAATGGCACTAAAAAAATTCATTGACCAGACCTAATAACACTATTTGGTAATCTTCAAATAAATTCATATTTCACAATACTATGTTTAAAATAAAAAAGTTATGGTTTTTTCAAAAACACTACATTTCGAATTTTTATCCTACGCATAACAACTAAGCCATATATGTGGTCTGATTCATCACTCTTGTCATACACGCAATTAGTGATTTTATTATTACTTGTTGGCAGCCTACTACGTTTTATTTTACTTATTTTTACCTCCCATACTACACAAACAATCACATCAGTCAAGATTCAACAATTAACCTCAGCTGACGATCTCATCTGACGAAAATCAACACAGCTGTTAAATAAATAAATAACATTTTATTGTCATTAGGCTACATCAGCAACAGACAAAGTCAAACAAACAATATACAAATACTACATAATAAACATACAGTGAAATATATTTACTATTCCTACCTAATGTATTCAAAAAATATAGAATCTGAATTGAATAATACAACATAATGTAGGAATACGGAACAATACAAATTTACAACTAAATAAACATATTACAGAAAAATAAATAACACTTTACTGCCGAATTCTAAATATACAATGTATTGCCAATAAAACCATATATTTCAAAAGTCATGATCAAAGAACTCTTCTATTGAATAAAAAGGTAATTCTGCGAGTAAATTGTATATCTTTTTTTAAATAGGTTCTCAGGAAGGTCAGTTATTTCACATGGTAGTCTGTTATATAATTTCAAACCCAATACATCATAACTATTTATTGATTTTGACAATCTGTTGAAAGGAACATCAATTTTATTTCTATTTCTAGTATTATAAGTGTGAATTTCTTGTCTCATAATTTGCTTTGAGATATTATGTCTTGTGTATTGTAACACATTGTATATACACAAATTTATTACTGTTAAACATTTTAACTCAACAAATAATGGTTTGCAGTGTTCTAAGTTGTGTGAGTCAGTAATAACACGAATTGCCTTCTTTTGCAACAACAAAATTTCATTAACATGGCTGCTATTACCCCACAATAAATACCGTATGAAATAATACTTTGGAAAAATGCAAAATATGCCGATCTTACATAACTACTCGGGACACAATTTTTTAAGCTTCTCAATAAAAAAATTACCCTCGATATTTTGGCCGATATATATTTTATGTGTGGTTTCCATGACAACTTACTATCTATATAAATACCCAGAAATTTTACATTTGTACAAATATTTTGTATAGGCAGTTCTCTTAAGCTAAAATTTATATTTTGAGTTTTATTATCATTCAGAAGAAATCCATTAGCTCTAAACCATATAGATGCTTGAGATATGGTAATTTCTGTTAAATTTTGAAGGTTTTTAAAATCTGAACTGTGGCTGAAAAGAGTGTTATCATCTGCATATAAAATAGTGTGTGAATTTAAAAAATATGGTAAATCGTTAATAATGAGATTGAACAATAAGGGCCCAAGGGCCGATCCTTGTGGAACACCAAACCTAATATTTACTTCAGATGACTTTTCTTTGCCTATGTTAATGGGTCAATCCTCATAAAATGTAAATATGGAAATAAAATTTAATTATTTTAAACATATAATATTTTTTTCATTTTTACATACAAAAACATCAATACATTTGTGTCCCATAACAATTTTTATAATTTTATATGAATTTACCCAAGTTTTTCAGAGTTTTACTCTGTAGTTCCACGCAGCCGACTACCTATCTTAAAAAGTGTAAATTATAACCTCTATTTATAATATTCAATCTGCTGATTTAGTTTATTTTTAAATGAAGAGAGAATCAGAGTTCACTGCACTGTGAGTCAGCAATGTTCTCAGTTTTTTGTAAGTATTTTTATATATATTTAGTGTTCGAAAATATCATGTTGTGCTGCAACATCCATTACACATATTTATCTTAAGTTAATGTATGGAATTACTGAACAGCTCCAAAAAGATGAAACTTTCCAAAATTAAGTTTCTATTTGATAGCATTCAGAAAAACCATTTCATTCTATTCTAAGCGTTACCGAATTTTTTTAATTCTTTTTAAATATTATTATTCAAAAAAAGAATCCGTTACTAGCACTTTCTGAACAATGAAGCTAGATTAACATTTCTTTCAGTTGATCATTAGGCCTACCCATATTTTGTTGATTGTGATAAGCTACACTGAGGTTATTGCACTGTTTTAGCTTAAAAAATACACACAATACAGTTAATTTATTGGGACAATCATTTTCACAAATTCAGTTAGTAAATACAGTAAAAGTTCTTATCAAGCTTTATTTTAACCCATAAATTACAGTTAAAACAAAAATGAAAATTTATGTTTTAAATTAAGAACATAAAGGTTTCCCCATGTAGGTCAACTAAATAGGTACCACAACAATATATTAACTCGCCAGTTAACTTGGAAATAATAGAACCGAGGAATAACGTTTTGGTTCTCAGCAGCAATTTATAAGTGCTTGTTTACTATGTATTTTAAATTAAAAGTCATTTTTTTAAATAAATTCCACAAATTTTAATTTATATAAGAGCGCTTTCGCTGGTTAAGGCATCTTCAGTTGTAATACATTATATACAGAAAACATATGTGAATAAAAATAACAAAAAAATCACATGTAAAACATTAAATACTAGTTAATTAAACATTTTTCCTAATTATATTCAGATCAAAATTAATTCAAAATCTCGTTCATCAAATACTGCTCTCATTAAAGCTAAAAACGTTTGGTTGACAAAAGAAATTAAAAATTGGTATCAACTTAGAGACAATGTTAGTAGATATCTCAAATGTATTCATGGATTACTTTCTAAAAGGTTACATTTTATTGAGTTTGATGTTTTTCAAAGTGAAACATTTGATATGGTTAATGATACCATACATAATGTATTTACTAAACAAGTATTAAAAATTCAGAGGCTTTGTACCATAAATAAGAAATCATGCCCTTTTACTGAAACTAATTCATCATCCCCTGACACAAACCAATCAGAAACCAATCAATTTGTTGTAAATCTTTCTAAAAAAGATTTGACAGATTGTGAGTTGAACTTATTAAACAAAGGTCTTAACTTTTCTGTGTCAAATACGCACTTTTCAAATGTTGACATGGTTATGCCAATTGATTCAGCTGCTAATTTATTACCTCCTGAACACAAAGATTACTATCGTTCCTTGATCCGTAAAACATTGGAAAACTCAAAACAACCTAAAAATAACTTAACTCTTACAGAGCTGAAAGCTCTTAAATCATTAAAAACGGATGAGTCCATAATTATTGTTCCTGCTGATAAAGGAAAAGTTACTGTCATTTTAGAAAAAGAAGATTATGATAGTAAAATTAAAAAGCTCATTAATTGTGATGAATACATTTCACTAAACAAAGATCCTACAGTTAAAATTGAAAAAGACATAAAACGTGTACTTAAAAATTACGAAAATGAAATTGGTAAACCTCTTGTTCTTAAGTTAAGTCCGCAACATTCAAAACCACCTCATTTTTATGGACTACCAAAACTTCATAAGGACCTAATTCCCTTAAGGCCAATAGTTAGTTCCATAGATTCTCCATCGTACAAGTTGTCTAAATATTTGTTACCAATCATAAATCCGTTGTTTGGACAAGCTCAATCTTACATTAAAAACTCTGAAGATTTTATTACCAAAATCAAAGAAGTTACTGTTACATCCAGTGACATTATGGTTAGTTATGACGTCAATAGTCTATTTACAAATGTACCTGTCCCTGAAGCATTAAATTTGATTAAAACACTCCTAAAAAATGACAATAGTCTTAAAACAAGAACAAACCTCTCTGTCGATTGCATAATGGAACTACTCACTGTATGTGTTAACCATAATTATTTTCAAATAGAAACAAAATTTTACAATCAAGTTTCAGGTCTACCTATGGGTGGTGTACTCAGTCCTATAATTAGTAATATTTTTATGGATCATTTTGAAAACATTGTTTTTGAAGATTGGAAAAATATGAAACCCAAAATTTGGTTGAGGTATATTGATGATATCTTTTGTGTTTGGGAAGAAAATTTGAACATACAGAATGAATTTTTAACATATATAAATAAAATAAGACCGACAATAAAATTCACTATTGAAAATGAAGTTAATGGAGAAATTCCTTTTCTGGACGTTTTAATTACTAAGACAAATGATAACAAAATTAAGACTTCTCTTTTTCACAAAAAAACTTTCAGTGGACAGTATCTAAATTATAATTCAAACCATCCTCAACATGTTAAAATTGGTCTTATACAAAGTTTATTTAAAAGGATTGATACATTAGTCACAGATAAGAAAGACAAAATACTTGAAGAAAAAGATACTACAGATCTGTTGATTAAAAATGATTATCCTAGAGAAATTATTGAAAAAGCAAAAAGAAAAAAACAAAAGCTTTATTACAAATAAAAATTATGAACAACAGACACCTCTAACAACAGTTACGATTCCATATGTCAAAGGAATATCTGAAAAAAATCGTAAAGTTAATTCAAAATTTAACATCAGAACTGTATTTAATTCGTCCAACAATCTAAGAAGCCATTTAACTAAATTAAAACCAAAAAATAAACAACAAGAAACAAAGAATGTAATATATAAAATTGATTGTGATTGCAATAAAACGTATATAGGTCAAACTTCAAGACCAATTTCAAAAAGAATAAACGAGCACATTTACAATTATAAAAAAGAAAATACAGAAAAATCAAAATTAGTTGAACATGCTATTAATGAAAAACATGATATCAATTTTAATTCTACAAGTATAATTTTAAAAGAACCTTTATGGACCAAGAGAAACCAAATTGAAAGTGCATGTATGGCAGTTTTGAAAGATGAATGTATTTCCCAACCGTCTCTAAATTTTAGTAATATATTTTTACCTTTAATTAAAGAAGAAATATCATCGAAAATTGAAAACTCTAAGCCATATTTTAATTCATAATAATTCTTATCAAACTTAGCCACTTAAATTTAATTTAACTAGTATTTAATGTTTTACATGTGATTTTTTTGTTATTTTTATTCACATATGTTTTCTGTATATAATGTATTACAACTGAAGATGCCTTAACCGGCGAAAGCGCTCTTATATTAATTAAAATTTGTGGAATTTATTTAAAAAAATAACTTTTAATTTACAACCAAAACAATTCCATCAAGCATATACAGCAGAAAAAGAATACTATGTATTTGTAAATGTCTTATTTCCCAATATGTTTTCAGCTTTTAAAAGCTTTGTTTTAAACCAGTTTAAATCTTTTTTTAAGGTCAGAGTGAGATGTAATTACCCAATCCTCGACCCTTCAAGAACCGAATAGCCAAATTTCAGGCTAAGATGAAAAAGAATGAAGAAAAGTGATCAACAAGTAGGAAGAAGGCTAAAAATATAATAAGAGTGATAAAGATAAGGAAAAGATGAAAAAGAAGCAATGAGATTACGAGTCCAGGCATGGTAAGAAAAGAAGAAGAAAGAGATACCTAAATTTGCGACTCCTAATAACATTTTATACACAAAAAATGTATTCTCTGATAACTGCTCAGCTCAGTTTAAGAGCAAGTATACTGTTAGTAATATTAGCTTCTTGACTGAGGACCTCAACATTAAAACTGTAGAATCGAGCTCCGTCTTTAGCGAGTCTGACTCTGAGTTAGAAGGTATAGAACCAGTAGCTGAGTTAAAGAAAAGTGCCATGCTCTTAACCCAGTTGTTGGTAACTTTGTCATTGTTGTTTATGAAGAGGAATATTTCCCAGGAATTGTAGAAGAAGTTTCAGGCTATGAATTCAGAGTAAGCACAATGTGCATGAGGTGTCACAGGCTGGAAGTGGGCTGTAAAACACAGCGTTTTGTGGTATTGCTAAAAACATATAAAAGAAATCATTCATGATCCAATACTAATCAATACATGAAGTGTTTTTCATGTATCAAATATTGACAGGATGGTGCCTACAAAAATTCATGATAAATGTTTAATAGAACTTTGATGTTTTAAAACATAACATGAATTACATGTAATTGTAAAATCTAAACTCCATATTTGAACAAATATTCTATACTAAACTACAAGCCCTATTTTGCATTTAGTGAATTATCTCATTTGTTTATTTAGCTTGTTTGTTATTGGCTTAAAGCGAGCATTAACATTAATAATTAAAAGAAGTTTCTCCTCCAGAAGCTTCAGGAAGGTGTAAACACCAAACATCAGCTTAAGTTTTATTATGTTTATTATTTGTAGTAAGTTTATGATTCAGTGACTTTTTTTTTCTAGTCAAATTTAGATTTTATAAGGGTTTTGTATATAAAAAGCACTTAACAGTGTCAGAGTGTACAATATACTTAGAAAGCCTCCTGTACTAATAACTAAAATAGTTAGCTTTCCTGATTAATTTAAGTTGGAGTACTTTTTACTTGTATAAAACACATATCTAAGATTAGTTTTTAATATTTAAATCCATAAAAGTGGTCGTTAAGACCTCATTTACAAGATATTGTTTAAAGGAAAATGTTGTAACATCAGTTACATTTTACATACATGTAAAATGTAACAGATGCTACAACATTTTCAATACAACATTCGTTGTATTGAATTTTGTTAATATTTTAATTGTTTTTTATTAAGTTTAATTAATTATTATATAATTTATATCCTTGTACTTGAAAGAAAAGAAACCTAATAGAAGAAAATTTTTATTTCTGTTAATTGGACAGAACTTTTGAATTGAAATGTTCAATGTCATGTTGTAGTTCACAATTATGTAACATCCATTATGTGTTAAAAGTTTTGTTTCTGGTTTTATTTTTAGTATTTTTTTTTTACTGAAAAGCCATTGTAAGTGATCAATAAAAATATTAATACAAATATTTGTTATTTATTTGAATAACTTTAGTAAAATTGTAACATCCGTTACATATGGATGGACCCTAATGCAAAACAAAGGCAACAAAATAATACAAGTTTTGGTACAGTAATAAGCATTCTATCATAACAATTCAGTGTTTTTATAGTAGAAAATGTTATTCCGAACATTTCTATATTATTAATATAAATATTTCGAGTTATTTAATAGTTTTAACAAAAATATTTCTAAACATCCGGAAAACCGGACACTGGGATTTTTTAAATGTTTCTCGAACGTCCGGAAAATCGGACATTGGGTTGCAAAGGGTTAAAAATCTTTCAGTTCAAAATGACTATGCTGGACCTAATATGACAATAAAAGAAATGAATGACTTCCAATTCAAATTGACCTTTAAAAACTGAAAATTTTAATGTATTTTATTACCCAACCCTTGCAGGCAAAAATTCCTAAACTAGCAGGTCATTTTCATGCATAATGCAAGCATATTTTAAAAAATCTATATATTTTCAAAAATCTATATATTTTCAAAAATCTATAACAAATAAATAAAATATTCATTGGGATGTTTTATTTGTTGTTTCACTCATAAATGTCAAAATACTAGTTTAAGAAACAAAATGTGGCATGTTATTTATGATGAATTTTGTTTGTTATTTTTATAAAACAATTAAAAGTTGTCGTTTTATAAAAACAAAGAACGGGGGGCTGCTCTTTGAAAATGTTTTAAAATAGTGCCATTAGATCTTGAAGATATCCATAACATTTGGAATTTTAACTAGTTTTAGAAAATATATTGTTATATATTAGTTAGTTAGTTAGTTTAAGTGGGGATATATAGTTGGTCCAGCCAACCCTTGCAACGAACCCTAAGGCTTTTTGTGCCAATCCCGGTGCCTAATCGTCGTAAAGCTGGCAACCCTTGACCAAGTCAAGAAGCTTCTTCACTAGATTAGTAATTTCCAACTGTCCCAGAGGTGAGCCTTCAAAAAGTGCTCTTCTTCTGGCACCAAGGGCCTCACACTCCAGGACAATGTGTTCTGCCGACTCTTCGTCCTCCCCACAGAGGCGACAGATGGGATCCTCCGTAAAGAGTCCCACCGTTCTTAGATGCCTCCGGAATTTGCCGTGGCTGGTGATGAGTCCCACCACCAGCTTAACGTGCGGTTTACTTAACCCAAGAAGTGACTTTGTCAACTTCTGGGAGGGATTCTTGACAAGAACCTTGCCGAGTCTTTGCCCTGGGAACCGCCGCCATCTTTCCAGATGTCTGGCGCTGACCCAGTTTTTAATTGCTGTTTTGGCAGCTGCAATCGAAACGCCGCAGGCCGGCTCAGGACCAATGAAGGGCTTGAGAGCACTCTCCTTAGCCAAGGCATTGGCCTGCTCGTTGCCTTCTAATCCCCTATGTCCTGGGATCCATTCCAGCAAGACCTGATTTCTTGAACCCAGGATGCTGAGGGACTCCACACATTCCCAGACTAGACCAGACGAGACCTTCCAGGAGTCAAGAGCCCCTAAGGCCGCCTGACTATCTGAGAGGATGTGGATATATTTCCCGCAAACCCCTCTCTCGACCGCCTGGGCGGCACAAGGAAGGATTGCGGTGACTTCAGCTTGGAAAACGGTGCCATACGCTCCCAGGCTCACGCTAGCGTTTCCTAGGGTCGCCAGTATAGACACCAAATCCAGCTCTGTTGCCCATTCTAGACCCGTCTGTGAACCATACAATTCGGTTGTGAGAAGAAACCGGGCTACTAACACCGTCCCAGTACTCCCTCGACCTGAAATCCACATTATAGGGTCTAGTGAAAAGGTACTTAGTCCCAATGAAGTCAGACTTCATTGAGAGTACCTCATCGTTTATTGTTATATATTACATATTTATGTATAATATGATTGGTTGTCAAATAACTGCAACAATGCTTGAATACCAAACCTTGTTTCCATGGTAACACTATTTTTCAACAATTTATTATAAATGTGTTTTTCTACAAATGTACATGTTTTGATGTCAACAACTGGTCGACGTTTCTCTATCCATTGGTAGAACAATCACGTCAATTACAGCAACATGTTTTATCAAAAAGAAGCCAGTTTTAGATCACTAGATATAGCCCGATTTATTTGTTCCGCCACCAATACTCTTATTGTTGTGCATGACTTATCTCAAAGTTCTCACTTCATCTTCACTTATACATTTAACTAACATTAATTTTCCTAATCTAAAACTAAAACATGATCTAATCTATCCTAGACAACTTCTTCACTGATGTAATTTTAACTGAATTGACAGTTGTAAATGTTGGTTTGCTTGTTTTGATTTGGATATTTTGGTTTTATTTATTTATTTATTTTTTTTTTTTTTACATTATGTATGACAATGTCAAAAATTGTATAGCTCTAAAAATTCTGAAATCAAAACAATGAGCTTAAATTTAAACAAATTGTAGAATACATATTAACAGTGTGGATTTATTATCTTATAATATTTTCAATAAAATATTTAACTGATCTAAGTAAAAACTATTTGGGAAATGTTACAAAATTATGTTCCCATTATATTAAAGAACTAATTGTGTGGGGGGAACAGAACTTACAAGTTCTTAACTAAATAGAATTTCCAAGATATTTAGTTATTTGTTCAGAACCTATGTTTGTTCCAGTTATAAAATGAATCAGTCATCTACCAATGGCTGAGCTGTTTGCTATTGGCCAAATCATTGGAGCAGAAAAATTTCCAAAATCATCTTTATTCTGCAAATGGAGAATTTGGGCAGGTAAAAAAGTTCTTCGTAAATAACTGCATAAAACCATACAGAAAGTACATTGTATATTGAAGTTAGTCAAATGTCTAAAAATAGTTAGGTGCTGGAACTAAAAATGTTTCAAAATTAATTACCAATAACCTTCCCAATTTAATATGTTGACTGCTGACCATTTTATGTACACATCAGCTCATAAGGATATAAAAATATTACAATATTTTATATTTAATTTTTAGTACATTATCTGAAGAAACGATTTCGATTTGTACAGTTTTTAATTTGGGAAGGAGAATAAAATGAACGTCTAAACTTGCTGATAGCATACAACATAAAATTTTGATGTTAAGTGCTAAAATTTTGTTTCTGTGTTCTAATATGTTTGCTACAAACATTAACATTTTAAGCAGGATTTGATACAACCTTAGAAAATGGATTGTGGGTGGAGATGATGGGCCATGTACCAGTAGTAGTTGCAACAACGGATATGTTTTTAAGGGTAGTATTGTCAAATAACTTGTCTTCATCACTTTTAATCCCCATTAGGCCTGTAACTATCACCATTAATATATTCTTCTGTGTCTGTGTCATAAATTGTGTATCCATTGATTTTACTTATCATTAAATCATTATGATTATGAAAATATTTAGAATTATTAACGACCATGTTATAGAATACCGCAAACTAAAAAGAACCACACTTTCACATTGGTTAACCCATAAACTGCAAAACAACTGATAGTTATTGACAACAAACAAAACAGCTGAGCTAGGAAATGGAGAAAAGCAGCTACGCATGCAATGATATGTGAGGAGGCCAAAACACATCTTTAGTATTGAATATGTTAAATGGTCTATCATTAGTAAGCAGTTAGTTTTGATTGTACTTTTATTACTTATACCACGTGTACAAGCA
Organism: Stictocephala bisonia; assembly: GCA_035578905.1. Classification (NCBI taxonomy): domain Eukaryota; kingdom Metazoa; phylum Arthropoda; class Insecta; order Hemiptera; family Membracidae; genus Stictocephala; species Stictocephala bisonia. The sequence goes on from JAQJVL010000146.1 coordinate 88,439, forward strand.
GGAAGTTGCCTGCATGTATGAAATTGTAATATGAGGCTCAGATAAGAAAATAAAAGCTATACACATAGTTTAAGCATTTCATTAATTTAATTGCAGTTGCCTAAATAATCTGGTTTTAGTATCGTGGATTTTTAATATGAATATCAAGTTATTTATACCAGTAATTTGGTATTCATTATTTGTTTTGTTACATGAATAATTATCCAAGTCTAAGTAATTGATTCTTGTTGTACCAGGGAGTGGATGGAAGTTGATAGAAGGCAACGTTGAGGGCCAAACTCAGATAGACAGCCCAGATTTTGACAGCTTTACCTATTGGTCACACCCTGTTGATGTGCACTACGCCACAAAAGGAATACAAGGTTATTTCAATCTTCTACATATTATTTTCAAAATTTTAGTTTTTCTGTAGTTAGTACAATACGTTCAGTACAAGTGAACGTCACACAACATAAATATATTACAATATAAGCACAAAATGCACAAATATATCACAATACAAGTACAAAATGCACAAATATTATGGTGATCGATTTCGGTGAACAACGCTCACCTTCCTCAGAACAGAGGAATTCTCAAAAGAACCTTTTGGAGGAAGCCCTGCTACCTGACTGCCATGGAGACTTTGCCATGACATTAATTACAAATAACAGAACAACAAAACACATCAAGTTAACTTACATACCGTATTTATGGATTGAAACTTGAAACAGACAGATAAAATAAATCATCAGCCCTTGCTAATAGCATATTACAAACTGTATTGTTGTATCACAAGCTAGAAGGAACTTGGGTCTCGTAATGTGGGTGCCAGGTAACAACGCTTGTTTTACACTATACCATGTCATTGGTTCAAAGTACCTTTAGTATGGCCATACAAAGGAACTTTCTCTCATGGATGGAGTGGAAGTTCCTACTTATTATTATTAAAAAATAGATAAATAACAACAAAATTTATAATCAGAAGCTTTGACTTACAGACATAAAAAGCTAACTGTGTTTGTTTTTGTTGATGGGTAGAAAATGTTAACAACAAATTTAACCAAGGAAGAGTCAAGTATAGTAAAGTAATATGAAAGTTCAATTTAGATATTTAGGGTTTTATATTACTCTATTTAGATTTGTGTGGTATTGAATTTATTTTTAACATTTTAGGCTGGCCAAAGATACATTTCCAGGTGTATCACTATGACAACTATGGTCGGAGTGAGCTGTGTGGCTACGGAGTGTGTCACTTACCTACCAGTCCAGGCACCCATTCTTTAGAGTGCTGCACTTGGAGACCAATTGGTAAACAGAGAACAAAGAAAATATATCAATAAGTGATTTGTTGAATAAACTGATACTTCTTATTAACTCAGTTTAGTTTGTAAGTATTGTGAACAAAACAAATTATGGTTTGAGAAAAAGCAGACTAAAATAAATAAATAGATTATTTATTTATTTTTATTTATTGTATTCTTAAATTACATTTTCTTCAAGAAATAGCAATTACGTCATACAAAAAAACCTAAAGCTAATTACAATGGTTTTGTCTGAGGTTAAAAAGAAAAATATTGTATTGATGATTAACATATTAGATCCGTTATTATTAAAAGACTGTACAGAATGGATTCAGTCTCAAGTTTTAAATGTTAATCTTTGTTGGAGTACAAGAAAAAACTATTTCACACCTTTGTATATTTAGTGATGTTAAAAAAATAAGTTAATAAAAACTACATATCAGATACATTTGAAACTTTTATATAATAAATATACATTAACTAATAACCAATTTGCAATGTTTCAGAATTTTCTGCAAGTGCACAAAAAGTTTATATGAATTTAGTAAGGTTCTTTTTTCTCAACATTGAATTTTGTTACAAACATCAGACAGATCTTGTTATCTTGATGTCAATAACCGAATATGTAACAATTTGTATTGTACACATGCTGACTGATTTTATATTGATAAAGGCATTATGAGCACCAACTGTGAAATCTCCTCCTGCCCTTGCCACTCGGCTCTGGTGACTTGCCAAATTTGAAATCTGATGTCTGTTCTGCTGCTGAAGTGGACATTTTTTTAATAAAAACGAATGCCTTTTTGCCATCTGAATATACGCCCAACTTTTTGAAGTTCACTAACACCATAGTAGTAGTAAACAAATATACAAAAAAAAACAAACACATTATCACAAATTTTCTCTACCACTGGGACTTTCTTCAGGTGAGAAGGGAGAGAGTCTGACTTAGCTTCCACTATTGCTGGGTAGGTGGCAGTGGTGGAGGTGTTTAGTGGTGGAGGTTGTACATCCATAGAGCAACACTCAGGTATTAATGCAGTTTTTGTCAGTCGGTATATATGAAGTTTGCTGATGGGGGAGGGGTTGAAGGGAAGTGGTCTATCTTATGTTCAGATTAGGTGGGTCACGGGATTTTTTTATCCATTAGTGCGCTAATTCCATCCTTCGAAACTGGGAACTATTGGCATGGGAAGGAAACGATCTGATTACTTTAATGGTGTAACACTGGTCAAAATTTTGGCTATGGAGAAGAGTATAGGCTGAGACAGGTTTGTCAGGATTTTGGTCTGCAATCATGTCTATGGCCATTCATGCATTTTCAGAGGGTTTGACTGGTAAGGCTGTTATATTGGGCAAGACAGTGCTGGCACTGGAGTTAATCAATTAAATTGGTGGAATCACAGGAGTGGTTTCCTGGTATCTTGTAGGTTAAGGAGGTAGTGGAGCTGGTAAAAGATGTGGCTGGGAAATGAATAGGGCAGGTTTTGCAAAATGTCTTGTTACAAGGATTAGAGCCGGGTGGTTGCTGGTCTTTAGAACAGGTTGACCCCGAGCAAAGGCTTTACAGCAAAATCAACATATGCGCTTAAGGCGTGGTAAGGGTTAAGATCAATAAATGTATTTAGTTTTGATTTGTTTATAATTTCATTCCCTATGGGGCTGAGATTGCATTCTAAAAAACCAAACCCTGGGTCAATTCCCAGTGGAGCCATTATATTTGTACCCCTGTCTCTCTGTAGTTCAGAAGTCTCGTTAAGTAGTTGGTCCAAAACGAAAATGGCTTCTTCCAAGCAGGTGAGGAGACGTCTGTCATGAGTGGAAAACTCTCCATTAAAAGCTAAGTGATAATTTTGATCAAATATATGAAGATTTATAACTTATGATATACAGAAAGTACAATTAGTCCTTCCATCCTCCTTATACTTACGTGCTCTAACAACCTGCATCGTTCAGCGTAATTATTGGGGTACTTTTGTGATTTGTCCTGATAAGGGACCGGCTTATTATATTAGCTACACTATGCGAGTATGTGTCAATATTCTCGTACTCTGCCGCATTTATTAGTACCTTCTGTTTCTGTTAAAATATGTTCTAACCTAAACAGCGTAGATGAGTTGAAAGTGATTTAAAATTTTTTAGAATAATATTGCATAACTTATAACTTACCATGTATGTCTCACAACACTACAATGACTAGATGTTGAGTCAAAATTTACACAGTGATCGATTTCGTCCATCTATGTGGACATCTTCGGACTGACTGAAGCTTGATCATGATTGTTGTTTGTTATTGATTTTTTTGACATGAAAACATGTCCCACAATGCATTTCATTAATCATATGTTATAATTTATTTTTCAATTTAATTGTATTAGAATAAACTGTTTCTGATTCGAAATTAATTTGTTCATTGATTATTTTTTGATTTTCAAGTTTTGCTTTGTATATAAATAATTCTTCCCATGCTGACATATTTATTCCTTTCTTACAAAATTTTAATATTTTCATATTTTTATTCATATTTTCTATTGTGTGATTATTGCCAATTAAGTGTTTGGCTAAATTGGATCTTTCTGGTTTATTATTTTTCCATGCTGATGTGTGGTTCTTATATCTTTGGTTGAAGTTTATAGTTTGGCCTATGTAAAATTGTTCACAATCATCACAATTTATCTTGTATATTCCAGATTTTTCAAATGTGTCCTCATTTTCTATCTTCATATTTAAATTTTTACTTAAGTTGTTATTTGTCTTGAAGGCTATTTTTGCATATTTTCGTAAACTACTTGCTATTTTTTGACTTTCTGATCCAGTATAGTTAAATGTAACATATTTATCTGTTATCTTGTTGTGTTCAGATTGCAAAGTTGTGATTCCTTTTAATCTTTCTTGTTGTTTGATTTTTCTCTTAATTCGATATGCAATATCATCAATTATAGTACGGTCGTATCCGTTGGATTGAGCAATTTGTTTGATGAGATTTATTTCAGCCTTTCTATCTTTATTACTTAGTGGTATTTTAAATGCTCTGTATAACATAGATCTAAAACTGGCCGTCTTCTGTGAAATTGGATGGTTTGATCTATTGGCTATAACCATGTCCGTTTGAGTTGGTTTTCTATATATTTTGTATTTAATATGATTCCCCAATCTTGTGATATTCAAATCTAGATAGTTGATTGATTTTTCATTTTCATATTCCGCTGTAAATTTAAGTTTCTTGTGATGTGAGTTGAAAATTTGTTGCATACTTTCCATTTCTTTGGTTTTCTTTTCATTAAATACAATAAAAATGTCGTCTATATATCTTATATAACATAAAATATCGTGATCTTTTTTTAATTTTTGGATAATTTCTTCTTCATGGTGTTGTAAGAAAACTTCAGATATTATTGAAGATAACGGGCTCCCCATGGCTAATCCATCAGGTTGTTTGTAGAATTTATTGTTGAATCTAAAATAATTTTTACTTAGTATTTCTTTCAATAATTGAACTGTTTGGTTGATATAAGTCTTATCTAATCCATTTTTCTTTATAATATCTTCAATTAAATCAATAACTTCACTCGTTGGAATGTTGGTATACATGTTGCTGATGTCAAATGATATTTGTCTACTATTTTCTGTCAATTTGATATTTTTCATCTTTTCTACGAATTCGTAGCTATTTTTTATAATGTGGTTGTTATCTAATTTTAATTCTGATGTTAGGTTTTTTGAGATGATTTTAGATATATTATATGTTGGCGCAGTTTTGAAGTTTATTAACGGTCTTATTGGTATATTTTCTTTGTGTATTTTTGGAAATCTTTTCATTATTGGAGCTTTTGGATTGGACATTAGTGCTCTGGATTTTATTTCGTCTGGTATAACCATTTTACATCTGTTGATAAGTTGAGATAATTGTTTTTTATATTTCTCTGTAGGATCTTTTTGTAATAATGTAAAATTATTTTCTTTGATAAATTTCTCAGTCTTTTCTATGCACTCTTCTTTTTTTATTATCACTATTGCATTACTCTTATCAGCTTTTGTATTTATCAGGTTATTTTCTATTAATTTGTCCTTAATCTGTTTACATTTTGATGCTTCTTGTTTTCTTTGTTTACTAATTTTTATGTTTTGTATTTTGTCTAAATTTTTACATACTTGGTTTCTAATTTCATTCTGTTCATCATATTTAAATGATTTTATGTTGGTTTCGATATCTGTAGCTATTGTATCTATTTTAGTATTAGCCTTGGTGTGAAAGTTATGTTTGTAGCCTAATTTCATTATATTCATTTCATCTTCGTCAAATTCTGTGTTTGTAAGGTTGATCACTCTATTTTGAAATTTGTGCTGGTTTAAATTTCCTTTTTCTTCATCTCCTGTAAATTTGTTCTGGTTGTGTTTTTTAACGAGATTATCTAATTGTTTGTTAATTTTGTCGTATTTTTGTGGTAATATTTCATCTAAGTCATCTTGAATTAAGTTTACTAATAAATCATATGCTGCATTACCGTTTTCCTTCTGTAATTTCATGCGAAATTTATAGGCTTGTAGAGATAGTTCATCTTTTTCACAATATAGTTGTCTGATCATATTTCCAATGAAAATTTTTTCCGCTTCCTTTTTTGTTTTTATAGCTGCTAAATTATTGCAGTTTATTTTCAGCTTGGCGTAATTTGGTGTAATTTTATGTTTTAAACATTCTTTGTTAAAGTAAATATCTGCTAATGTGGTGTGTATTTTGATTTTGATGCTTCGGTATTTGTTTGCTATATCTGCTTGACTGGCGTCAACTATAAGTTTCTTGATTAGCATTTTATGTGTTGGTATATATTATATAACTTATAACTTACCATGTATGTCTCACAACACTACAATGACTAGATGTTGAGTCAAAATTTACACAGTTATCGATTTCGTCCATCTATGTGGACATCTTCGGACTGACTGAAGCTTGATCATGATTGTTGTTTGTTATTGATTTTTTTGACATGAAAACATGTCCCACAATGCATTTCATTAATCATATGTTATAATTTATTTTTCAATTTAATTGTATTAGAATAAACTGTTTCTGATTCGAAATTAATTTGTTCATTGATTATTTTTTGATTTTCAAGTTTTGCTTTGTATATAAATAATTCTTCCCATGCTGACATATTTATTCCTTTCTTACAAAATTTTAATATTTTCATATTTTTATTCATATTTTCTATTGTGTGATTATTGTCAATTAAGTGTTTGGCTAAATTGTTGTGTATTTAGTAATTAGTGTAAATATCAAAATTTACACAAAAATTATAGTGTAAATATTGACTCAACATCTAGTCATTGTAGTGTTGTGAGACATACATGGTAAGTTATAAGTTATATAATATATACCAACACATAAAATGCTAATCAAGAAACTTATATTAATATTGCATTTTGATTTCCTTAAATATTTTATTATTTAGGTTTTTTTTACTAAACATTATTTAAAAATAAAAAAGTTTCATTGGATCCTCAAAATAACTATTATAGTGAGCGTATAGATTATAACCAGTATACATACAAACTTCCTCTGAGTCTACTCAAACTTGACTCACAACAATAAAAGATTCTCTTTAATCTAAACCAAATAGAAAAGAAACACATTAAGATTCTTCCTTTTACTCCTAATGTAAGCATTTATCAAACTAAATAATAAAAACTTATCTCTAATTTTAGTGAAGAAATTATTAGAGATTTATGATGTTGGGATCAGGTAACTTAGGATGGACCCTTTTTATGATAGTAAAAGTTGTATTTAGGGGCAGTTTATTCATATACTTTGCATCTACTAATAATAAATTAAAATTTCATTTTCATGTTTCAGGATCTTATCAAGAAGAGTTTCAACAGTTCTTTTTGGGAGGTGGGGTTCAGTTACAAGACCCGGAGTTAGTTTATTCTGGTTATAATCGGTATAAACTGCATACCCAAACTATGGGCAGTGTCTACTTAGAAATGAGCATTATCCTTAGGAATTTTGAAAAATTTGGGATTGAATCGTGACTAATCTTATGTTTGGACTTAAGTTGGTCTTATAAATAACAAATGTTTATAATCATTGTAGGCATCTAACAATTTATTGTGTTTTCTACTAAAAATGGTATAAGCATTTTTACTGTATACAATAATGAAGACTTTTACTTTTATTTGTGTGCTCTCTATGCTACTAATTATATATGGTGAAGAAATTACTTCAGTAGAAGAGACTGCCACAGAGATGTGTGGCAACAGTACAGAAGATAGTTGTGAAGCCTTCAACAATACTGAATCAGCTGATACACCCTTGGTTGAAGAAGTAACTCAAGCTCCTGTGGTGACCAAGAAACCAAAAACTACTACAACTGCCAAGTCTGTCGTAAAGAAACCTATAGCTGTCTCCAACTCAACGAAACGCCCACAACCTAATCCTGATTGCTCATGTGACACTACGGTAATTATAATTTATCATCTTTGATTTCTCTAAATTGAATTTGTAAAGTAAAATTTGCTCCTTTTGTCATCAGAAGTTAAAAAACTGTCTCCGAACCCCATAAAATGGTGTTTTATGAATGCCTGTTCTTTTTAAGGCGGTTCGGCCAGCATTAGGGACAACTGAATTCCGCTACGCATGCTAGCTGTACTTCTGGCTACTAGGTACTTACACACAAACAATTGACCCCTCCTCTTCTCCAGGGATGGGTGGGATATAATTGCAGAAAGTTGTTAAAGCACGATCCTATGGGTGTGGGTGCTGTGTTTCGCAAGTGTGTGTGTAGCAATTGGATTGTAATGTAACATTCGGGTAAAAGTACATATCCCAGTTGAGTATTGAAAGTTAATCGATTTTGTAAATTGTGTGATATTAAAAAGCATAATGCCAAACACGACATAATAAAATAAAAACAAACATATAACATTAATTATTTTAAACCAAATTTACTAATCTGCAGTAAAATTATGATGAGTAAGATCAGTCCTGTGAGGGTATGTTTTTAAATTTGGGAATAATCGCGAAAATATTTTCTTGATAGGTTATGTACCAAGAAAGCCCAAATTCGCATCTTTGAGGTGATGAATTTATAACTATAAACATAATTTTAATGAAAGAACTACTTGGGAGGTGTTTAATAGCTGATATAAAGACAGCAATTGAAAAAAATTAAAAATATTGTTGACCAAACAACCTTAAAAGTCCCAGAACTTATGGCCAGGATATTTTGGAATTGCCGTCAAAGTAAATGTAACCCTAGATGGTGAATACTAGGTGACCCATTATGAACTCCCAACTGCAAAGTGCTTCTTTTCAGCGTTTCGCAAGCTTTTTTTGTAAAAATCATAAAAAATACTAAATATGCTCCAACTGTCAATTTTATCATTTCGTTTTTCATCTCATGAACTGTACTTTCACATATTACCATCAAAACTTACAAAAATAAGTAAATAATTATTGTCTAGAAAAGATTGAAAAAATTAAAAAATTTTGTATGTTAATTATAACTTAAAATCCTCCTTAGGAGTACTAAAATAACTATTGTATATAATTCCAAGATAGCCAAATTGTTTATTATTTTGTGCACTATAATAATATGTTGTTACATTTTATATAAACTACTAGGTTTTTATTTGGAATTGTTTGTTTACATTACACACAAAAGAGAAAAAAATGTGCAAAGTTACAGTATGATCATTGTAGGTAATCAAATAGTGCATGAAAAAAACTGGAAAAAATCATCATTGAATATAGAATTTAAAGCTGTTCAGGAAAAATATTTATATTGTACCATAAAACATATTTTCATATTTTTTTGTTTATAGAGAAATTCTGCTCTACGTAGAATTTGAAACACGCAAAAAAGGGTATACAAAAAACTTTTTTTATAAAACAACTAATTCACCTACTTCTTTGTAATTTGTTTTGGTGGATAGAGTATTTAATTCTTTGCTGACTGACATTTGGTATGCCTTATTCCGTCTTCTGGTTATTATTCAGTCATGTGACAAACATCAGCAATTTTACTCTGTCCAGACTTCCAGGTGGGAATTGAGCAGGAGTTTGTTGTTGTACATTCTCCTACGTATATAAAATTGCATAAAAATTATTAAAAATCTCAAATGTATAGAACAGAACATTCTGCATCGATTGTTACCAAGTTTGTCACGCTTGCTTTATGATAAACATATGTTTTATTAAGTTTTATAAAAGAGCACACGGCGTGCCAACTTTCGTGATCGCTTATACGTTTGAAAATAGCACACCAAGCACCAGGATTCGCGATCTAGGGTTAATCTCCTCGAGGCTACTGGTAAAAAAAGGACTAGAAAATCAAACTTGTGAATAAATTGGATTAAACATTGTGTTATACTCTATGGACAGGCCTCCTAATGTTGCCACTTACTCTGATACAGTTGAAATCCTGTCATACACTATACCTGAAGAATAAACAATAGACACTTTATTTGCTGATAGCCTATTTCTTTGGTTATGTTAATTATTTAACTAGTGAGTGCCCTATCACCTAAAAAAATTAAAGTAATCCTTTCATTTAAAAATTATCATCCTATTGACAGGATATTACAAATACAATTAGTGCCCTTATGATAATGATATATTACATTATATAGTTATATACTTTTGATTGATGTTTGATATTTCTTAAATAAGAAAGAAGTATTTTAGATTTTAATTTTTTTTATGGGATACCTGTAATTTGTTGACAAAAAATTATCTGTTGCATTTTTTTGCGCAATTATAGTCATTAAGCCAGTTATAGTTGGTATTCTTTTCAGAGATTGTTGAGCTGTTTCTCTGATTTGAAAATAGCGTTGATGAAGCAAAAATGTTGGGCTTAAAGAATCATTTAAAAGTTTTTTTTGTATATTTATACAATTACAGAATAAGTCTTATTTATTGTGGTCCGATGAGTAAAAATATTTACTTAATATTTTTCTGCTGTACTATTTACACCACAGTTGTGATTAGTGAATGTCAAATTACTGATGATTAATGATGTTACTGATGATAATGTCAAATGAGGCGACTCAACCTGATTCTTAACTCGTAAGAGTGATGATTCTGTGAACTTCGATTACTTCAGTTAATAAAGCATAAATAATGATTAATGATCTGTCATATAACTTTTTCTATTGTTATTATTTTCTACATGTTTGCAAGATACAATGTAATAAAACCGTAATGCACCATATAGATGTGCTGGTTGGCTACTTGGAGGCGCTAGCTCTGCGCTTTAATCCTCGCACTGGCGATCAAATTTGCCTTGACTGGCAGGCCATTTTTATGGTTTGTGCAAACGTCTGTTTGAAAACTACTATAAAATCAGAATTTGATCAGAATATAATGTATTATATATCAATGTATTCATAACTTTACGTCGATTGAATACAGGATAACTTTATGGTAGTTCGGAATGTAAATTCTGTACCGCTTATTACCATCATATCCAACAAGGAATCCTTTGACTGCTTTCTTGTACATTTTCTTTCTCTTCTCAGCAGGTATATGGACGTAGCAAGAAGATCCAATAATGTGCAGATGTTTGATTCTCGGCTTCTTTTCAAACCACAGTTCATAAGGACTTATTCCTTCTTTAGAAGATTTTCCAAAATGTAAATGGCCCATGACACCAACTCTGCCCATATCGCATCTGAAAAATCAACTTCACTATTTCAGTACTTTAAGGTCCTTGCTATCTCAGTTGTTGTTCGATTTTCATGCTCACTGCCGCCATTCTGTTCTGGTGTGTAGGGCGCTGTCAGTCTGCGTAATTCCATTCTCTGCTAGAATGGTCCTAACCTCTTCACAGTCGAATTCACCACCATTGTCACTGAGTAGCTCTTTAATGTTGTGCCCAAGTGTTTTAGCATGTGCTAAAAACTGTTTCAACATAACTTGCACATCTGATTTTTGTTTTATTACAGAGCCATAACGAAACTTTGTATAGCTATCTTTGAAAATGACTAGAAATCGTTTCTTACTGAAATAATCACAAAATGGGCCTACAATATCAGTGGAAATAAGTTCCCCAGGTTTTGTTGCTGTTACTTGAGTGCCAAAAGGTATAGCAACAAAACCTGTATTTTTGTTGCTGTACCTTTTGAAAAGAAGGTTTTGTTGCGATGCGCTTTTAAAAAAATACAGGGCTCACAAATATCTCTTACCAGCTTCACGGTAATACCGAACTCTCTTTTCAGCATATTCCTTACGTGTCGCTTGTCTTGGTGTGCTCATCTCTTGTGATATAAATGCAGCGTTGAATTTTCTGCTTCTGCAATGTTGACCCTCTCCACCTTTTCAGGAATAACTGGTTCTATAGCTGCCTTGTACAAAGTCCCACCTTTCTCTCGACTTCCACACAACACAATTTTTCCATCTACTTCCAGACAGCGCTTGGTTGTAGTTGAGTGAAACTTACTGTTTTCATTTTTGTCTTGAGCTGCTAAAACAAAAAAAAAAAAAGGTTCTTCGAGATATTCAGAACATACCACACATCGGTTAGGGTCATCTTCAGAGTGCTTTCTTCAGTGAAAGAACAAATTTCAATGGTTCCCTTTCCAATGGCATTGCGTGTTTCTTTTCCAGCAGCTTTGATTACACAGGGATTTTGAAATTTTTGAAATGTGACAAACTTATCTGCAGAATTTGTCACATGCTTCGTGGCTCAATTGTCGATCCACCATCCTGATGAACTCATCTCCACTTGAAGAATATCTTCATTTATGGAATACAGGGCTGTATTGGTATCGCAAGACTTTGAGGGACGTTCTTCGGAGGTTGTCCGTAAGCAATCCACTTTTTGCATGTTTTTATAAAATGTCCCTTCTTTTTGCAATAATTACAAGTGTTGTTTTCTTTGGACCTCTGTGGCTTTTGGTTTAGCTTTTGCTTTCTACTTTTTGCAAATAATGCTTCTTCAGTAGTGTCCTCTGTGACTTTTCTGAAATTTCTTTCATAAATACACAATTGTGTAACCAGTTCATCAAACATTCTCTCTTCGTTTTTTGATAATAACATCCAACTGGTCCTGAAATTTTGAAAATCTTTCGGCAAAGTTTTACAAATAAGGAGTAAATCCCGCAGTGCATTTTCATTAGTGAATTTCAAACTATTGTTGAGTTCATTCCACAAATTTCTTAATTTAGCAACATGGGTTGAAACATCTGTTGAAACATCCTCTATTATTCCAACTAAATGCAAAGAATTCTTTGCATAATTGAATAACTGATCTTTGGACGATGCCTCAAAATTGGACTTTAACGCTTCCCACGCTACATACTATGCTTCTTTATTCATAATCATTTGATAAACTATGTCAGTAACTGAACTTGATATCATAGATATTGTGTAACTATATGCCTTGCGGAAAAAATCATTTGTCTTTTGGTGTTTCGTCTTGACATTTTCATCTACTTCACCAGCTGCTAAGGGCTCGGGTATCACGATCTTCCCATCGATAACATCTGAAGCACCTTCGTGATAATCTAGTAAGTCACGCAATTTTCTTTTCCATATTGGCCAATCTGCTTCACCAGCCAAAGGTTTGATGTGTTTCGCCAGATCCATTTACTAAACAAATGCTGAACGATCACACTCCACAACAAAACAATTTTCAACACGATTTCAGACTTTCAAGTTCGATATCTTTATTCAGTCTATTTGCGTAGACTTGAACCCATAACCTGTTGCAATTGCTACTAAATAAAGAGTAATCCAAAACATTTAAACAAACTGTATTTTTGTTAATGGCAAAAAAATACTTACTAAAGAACAACAACTTTATATAAAAACAGCTGGCTTAATATAATTAATAATAATAAACCTATACTGATATTTTAATGCCATCTGAGCTATCAGAAAGGAAAAAACATATGTATATAGATTAAACTGGAAATGAAACATTACTTAAACACAAAATGTTGTCTTAAAAAAGAAAATACTAACTGAAAAGAACTTATTTCTGTAAATTATTTGTAAAAATGTAAATTTATAGCCAACTTGAGTGTGACTGGTGCCAGCTGATCTACTGAAATCCATATGTGACCTTTTGGCAAAGGCCAATAAATTAAAACGAAAAACTATATATTATGTGAAGTGAAATACAAAAAGAAAGCGCGTAATTTGCCGAATAAAATGGTATAATGTTGAGTCCGATTTATTAGTTGAGTGTTCATAAAATTACGTAATAGACATGCAATGTAAAATAAGTCGTGAAATATGACGTTGCCAGTATACATAGGCCGAAAATGAGCAGTAGATTACGACTTTGCCAGCGCGAGGCTTAATGTAAATGTCATGACTGAATGTTGTTAGATTGTGATAATTATCTATATATCTCTCATAATGTTAGAAACAGTAAGCTTGTATTCAGTTGAAGTTTAGTACTTCTAGGATTAAGTGGTGTTTTTATAGCGTGGGGGCTGTGAAGTGAACTGCTGTTGTGATGTGGATTGTAGCGGCGATCAGCGTGCAGTGTTCACACACTGTCTCACGGTGGTCCCAACCCTGGACTATGATCATTGCTTCCCTCCGCAAGTGCTGTATCGCAACAACACTGACTACAAAAGTGCAGTCACTGAGTCTGGTCTACTATGTGTTGTGCAACAAAACACCGTTCTTTCAACTGACTTTAATGATGTACCTGTAAGTATTCTAAATTTATTCGCTTTACTGCATCACCAAATATTGAATTCTATCAGAGTTCTTAACACATCAATGGGTGAATAATAGTTAAGTTATGAACACTATCATTAAGAATGAATAGCTTAGATGAAAGAGTATTGGGCGAATGAAATACTCTTTTATATATAAACGAGGCCTTTGTGAGAATGAATGAGGAGTTTGCGATAGATTTTAGTGTAAATGCAATAAATATTATTACACTTTGTTTTTAAGGTAGGCCTAAGATATTAGTATAACAGGAGAAGAGCATACCTGATAAAATGGTAAGCTGGAGACAGACACAATCACAACAAAAAGAACAGAAAGTTGGTCAAATATTTTGAGGCCACTGGCCCCTTGAGTTACAAGGCCACTGGAAGATAATAATATCTCTCCCTGCAAAATTGCAATTGCTTACAGCTTACAAGGATGGAAATTGCTCATCAGTGTCTTACCAAATCTAGAGACCCCATCAAACCTCATACCCTCAGCTCCTTCTCTCACTATAGCAGCAAAATTAAGTACACTCTATATAAATTAAATGATAAATATAATAAATTTATATTTATATAATATAATTTATAAATAAATATAATAATATTTATTAAAATAGTAACCCTAACGTGAACTAGTTTATACATTTACACTCTATATAATAGTGCAGAAGTGAACAAACATTTCAGTGTTAAATGTTCAACAGTTGGCAATAACTAATAACTCATCAACCCACTCCAAGTTTAGAGAGATCATTTAAAATTATCATCCAATAGCTTTATTACGAAGTTATTGTATGTTAAAATCATTTGTTTATAACATAATTTCCTGGAAATTCCTAAATTAGGCACTCCATTAATGTAAGACAAAAATAGTAATGGTCCTAATATGGATCCCTGCAGGACACCATATTTCAGTGAATTTGTTTTAGATGTTTATGTTTAGACTGGTTAAATTTGTTAATATATTTCAGTTCAACAAAATTAATTCTGTGGCTCAAATATGATTTGAGCCAAAAAATGGCTCTCTCTATTTCTTATACCAAGGTTTGCCAGTATATTTAGTAATTTAATATGACATACACTATCAAAAGCTTTACTAAGGTCCATAAAAATTCCAATTGTTTGTTCGCCTTTATCACCAGATTCTATAATTAATTGATTCAACAAAGTCAATACTTGCACCAACAACCAACCGACTTATTCTATCAAGGCTGTGTTGCTCCTTGGAAATGAGATTATTAGTTTCCAAGTAATGTATCGATTGCCTGGCAACAGCTCGCTCATATAATGTAGAAAAAGAGGATATTAACGATAAAAGAACGTTGAGTTTATTCTTCGTCATCCACTCTAATGGAACTGTATGTCAATAATTACTTCAAGAAAATGAAGACAATTATATGACATCAACTCAGTTCGCTGTATTGTAATGGTAAGTAGGAAACTCTCACCTATTTACACCTGATGAGACAAAAACAACGTCGAAACAGCAGACTAGGAGACCATCTGGTCCACGTACCAACATCCTTTCTCCATGGTTGCTGTTTCGACGTTGTTTTCGTCTCATCAGGTGTAAATAGGTGAGAGTTTCCTACTCACCATTACACTACAGCGAACTCAGTTGATGTAATATAATTGTCTTCATTTTCTTGAAGTAATTATTGACATACAGTTCCATTAGAGTGGATGACGGAGAATAAACTCAACGTTCTTAAACTTACTCCACTACTAAGATCTTCGGACTAACAACTAGTCCATCTTGATTAACGATAAAGGTCTATATTTAGAAACAATTTCGGTATCCCCTAATTTAAAAATGGGTTTGATTTTGGACCATGTAGGATAAATGGCGGTAATAAAAGATGAGTTGATTAGATGTGCTAAAGGTTTCTTTAAACTGTCGATTGCAAGTTAAATGAATGAAGAAATTTTGAAATTGAAAGTGTCACTGTATGCACTTCCCGTTACTGTGGCCTAGTGACTGAAGAAGGGGTTAGTGGCCCCAAAATATTCCACTAACTGTCTGTTCTTTTTTTGCAATTGTGTCTGTCTCCAGTTAACAATTTCTTTTTTATTATTATTATTAAAAATTTTTCATTTTAAATAAAGAGATAATATTCTTTTAATCAGTCTGTTGATTTTATTTATCATTTGTTCTTTTAACTATTATTGAATTTTCATTCTAAAGCAGGGGAGTTTCTTAAGTTGGATTTTAATCTAACAACTGGGTTGTCGTTATAGATATATTTTTGCTATGGATAAAGTTAAACATATTTTAAAAAGAAATAAATATTAACCAGTGTATGTCTAAAAATCTGATATTAAGAACATTATTTACAGGTAATAAGAACAGCTGCCGCATTTCAACAGAAACTGGGTCAGAAAAAGTACTTCTCGTGGATTAATCCGGCACCATCCTCTCCTGTATTTGATCAAGACAGTTTGTACAGTTACGGTTCCCCGTTATGGATATCTGACAACTCCACCATAAAACACCTTGGTAAGGAGTGTAGTTGTTAGTGATTTGTGTTTGTAAAACAAAATAACCACCCTATCTTTGTGGAGAGGAGGGTCTAATTGACTGATTGTTCATTGTTTTGATATTACTTTAAAGGCTTTATATTCATCTCTTAATAGTGTTACAATCAATTTTTTTCTGTCTGTCTTCAAGTCTTTTTTTATGTAAAAAGGCCTCATGGAACTCATATTCTTCTTTTCCAGTACTAGGCCAGGGCATAAACAGGCTTTTCAGAGGAGAGTTCCATTTGTAAACTGTGCAGGTATGAATTAATTTCCTCTTCCCATGAAATATTTTGGGTCTTAAATATGCTAGAAAAACTTTTACAGCTCAGTTATAGTTATAATTTCAATTCTATTGATTTTAAATTTGACCCACATTATATTTTGTTAAAAAAATTATTACTAATAAAGGGAAACTTTATAAATAGCAAAATCTAGTTGGTAAAATTACTATTAATTATTCCATTATAATTACCATAAATAAATTAGCCAACCAATAAAAACTTATCCTGATGGCTGATTTTTTTCAAAACTTATTTTTTTGATTTTGTATTGTCAATTAATGACTATCAGAAGTAGTCTGCATATGTGTAAAAGCTCAAAATAATCAATTTTTTTATATATGGCCGTTTAGTCAGCCATTATTAGCCCCTGGCGAACAACTTTGCCAATAAATTAATATTTACAAAATTTTTACATCCTCAATTTTGTAATAACCTAGTTAGTAATATAATAAATTAAGTAAAAAACATGAAAAATATTAAAAACCACTATTATCACGTCCATCTCTAACATTTTTCACATTAATCTAAGATAAATTTTTCAAAACACAATTCAGGTTGGCATTCTTAGAACATAAATACAGTCTTTTTAATTTTTCCTTCTTTGCAGGACACTACATCTTTTTTGTTTAATTTTATTTCTAATTTCTCAAAAAAAAATTAAAAACAGTAATAAAACTCTAAAAATAACAGTAACCATAAACCAGAACAGAAACCGTAGCCACGTACTACTTGTAGGATACTGAGGAAGTGCGGGACACATTAGCAAGCAACCCGGCAAAGGCTGTGAGAAGACTGATTTAACAATGTGAGTGAGGCAGTATGGCCAACTAGACAGCCAACAGCCACCACTGGTGAAAACTGCTTGGCAGATTCACTAATGGTCGGGTGACGTGACTGACTTTACGTAGCACTGAATGTGTTAAAAAGAGATGTATTTAATATGAACAGCCCTAAACTATATGTATATTGTGTTATTTGTTTAACTATTCTAAATTAGATATTTTTTAAATCCTTTTTGTTATTCATTAACTTTGTTGTTGTTGCCACGTACAGTATTCTTGTGATAGCTTTCTTGAATGCATGTTATTTCTGAGATTTTATTTGTCTTAATGTCTTCCACCTAGAAAAAAAGTTGACAAAATTATTGTATATTTATGTCAATAAAGCCTCTTTCTTTAATTATATTTATGAAGATCTTTCTTACCTGGATTATTTTCATGTAATTACTTGCAAAAATAATTGTTTTATTACATTAAATTTACATGATTTCTTAAAAGTATACGTTAATGGTCAGCTCTCATTTGGATTGATGTAATACGAGTACTACAAAATTAGTGCATGTATTTTTAAATAAAAATGGACCATTAAGAAAAAAGACTCAATCTTACTATTATATAAAAATCTAATGGTGTCTGTGTGTGTTACTCAATTAAGCGAAAACTAGTGAACCCATTCATCTAAAATTTTGTATGGACATTTTAGTGTCACTGGTTAACAGAAAGGCCTATCTATATTTTTAAATTCCATCAGGAAACCACCCCAGGGGTTCTAAGAAGTATCAATGCAACTCCTATAGCAATACTAATTTGACAATTAATTGTTTGTAATAGTTTTATTAACCAGCTGTTGGAATAAACAAACTACTTACATAGTTCTGAAGTAAATACCTGACCAAATCCAACCACAGTAACTAGAAAAGACGGTAGGTATCACGACAAGGCTGCGCAGTAGACTGTGACTTCACATGGGTGAAATCACCTGGTTTGATTATTCAATAAAATACTGGTAACTAAATATACCAATCGCATGGAAACATTCAGCTAAATAGTAGGCAAGTTATTTATCACTAATCAGCTGGAATTGTAAACTATGGGAACAGTATTTTTGTATTTGTTGTTGCCATTTCACCGTCATAGGAGATGCACGTGATAGCTACCGTCTTATTTCCTAGGGGTACGCATGATAACATTTGCACTATACAGATGCCAGTAGATACATGTTTTGTATTACTGAATGCAAAAATCATAGTATAAATTAACGTAAACCCCCTACGAAGGACGGTTACTGTGATAGTAACTTATAACAATGGGCAACAATGAGTAAGGTAAAATTCCAACTATTCCTTAGAAAAAAAGCATCTTTCTCCAAATTTGACTAAGTATAATCATATTTTATTTCAGAACTGCCTGCTTCAGTAGGTTCCAGTTCCCTTTGTCAGAGCAGGGTGATGCCGAAATATCTCGAAGACACCGTCACATCATGTACAAAACTTCTCACGTCTGCGTCACAATGCCTTGAACTTAACGTGAACGGTTTTAGTGTAATCTCCTCCCCTTCACATTTCAACTTTACTCAGGTTCAGGTAAAGTATGTTTATTGTTCAACCACACCAGAACAGTCTAGGAATTATGTAATAACTAAACAGAATCCTACAATAATATTTACAATATTAAATATTGTATATGTTATATTTTGACTATAATGATTACCTATACGATTGTCAGTATATCAGCGAGTTTGATGTGGGGATGAATTTGAGGAATGTCGATAAGGGTATATAGTCTTTGTGACAATCTAAAGCTGACGTCTAAAACAGTTCTCAGAGTTTAAAAATCTAATGATAAATGAACAAGTGGAAGCTGTAACTGTTTTTATTTCCTCTGGACTGGGGGCACGACCGGAAAATGAATTGATCGGTTAAACTGAGGTACTCCAAAACTCTTTATATCACAGTTTATCTAATTTTTAATATTTATTTATTCATAGTACATAACATACAAATTACATAAATACTAAGTTTTGGGAGTAAAATTAGTTTTGAAATAAATAATTAAGAATATCTTATGTACTCAACATACCATATGTTTTGTAAAGAAAATATAAACACACACAGTATACTGTGTTTAATTGAGTAAAAACACTCAATTTTTTTTTTTAAATCATAGTGGCACAAGATTTTAACAAAGATAACTCACAATTATATTTGCATGAAAGGTGAAGATCAACACCCAATGGAAGCTCTAGAGCAGAGATACTCACAACGTGGCTTTCGGGCTGCATGCGGCCCTTAACACAATAACCTGATTGTGAATGGTTAAAGGGATGTGTCATCAAGAAATGGCCAGTTGAAAAAGGGACCGGTTATAGCGTTGGCTGGTTGAAAGGGTGGCCAGTTAAGATAGAGTCTTCTGTTTGAAGCAAGGAAAGTTTTTTTGGTGAGATTCTTTAATGTGGGAACACATATTTTAATCAGCACATAAGACTATAGACATTTATAAAATTATGGACATTTATAAGACTCATAGACATTATAAAACACATAACGAAAGAGAAAAAGTGAACGTGGAATATATCCACAGAATATATTTCGGAAAGGCAGTTTCACACGCATGTGTGTTAATGTGTATGTTAGGTTGCCCCAACCATACATGTGTTATGAGCCTTAACTGTCATCACTACTTACAATGTGGCTTAGTAGTCCAAAGTATAATCTGACTTTTTACAATTACAACAAGATATTAGCATTCTAATAATAAGGCTAATTTTAGTCAGGAGATATTAAAATTATATAAACAGATTTTTTTAATCAACATTTTTAATGTTTGGCTACTTTAAATATATTTATTGAAACAAGTCTTATTATTAGAATTCCAATGACTTATTTTATTAGTAAAATAGTCTAGAATTATTTTTATTTTTGGTTCTTTAAGTACCGGTAGTTTTAAGCATGGAAACTTTGTTCAAAACTAACTGTAATATTTTGATTAATTATTCTTCATTGTTTAAAGGAATGCACTGAAGACGTCTGCCTTCCAGTTCATCACTACATTTGTACAAATTCTTGCTCTATAAGGAGAGTTCCAATTGCCACCCTAAATAATGAAAGCTCTATTTGTCAAAATGTTGTTAAATCTGTGGAATACAAAATATACCATAACGGTTCTCAAGGCATTGTGGAGGTCAGTGCTTTCTACAAGTTGCAGAATATCTCAATTCACAGTGGTCAGCTGTTCAGAAAGTATCACAAAGTGAGTTATCAGTGGTCTGGCATGGACGATAAGCCGATATTGAAACGCAGTGGCCGACCTGGTTACGAAGCTGGAAGGCCGATAATCTCAGGAAGACAGACTATGACGAAAGTAGAATACGGATTATCCGAAGAGGACTGGATAAATGTTGGAACTGCAGGAATTTCTGGCTTCTGTCAAAATCGATACAATTTGCGTTTCAGGGAAAATTTAATGACTCGATGTTTACTTTCTGTCTATGGGACTTGTAAACAAATCCAACAACAGGTTTGTCTTGCTCTTTTTAACTTCTCTTGTCTACATTAAAATTTTTTTAACACCAAAATGGAATATACTGGACTATAAGTGAATTGTAGTGGTACCAGGTGTCAAAGAATATCCATTTAGGTGAGGTGGGTGTTGTTGGTGGTCATGGTTTGTGGGTGTCATGTATAAGTGATGATTGTGTTTTCAAGAATTATATTTTTGTATTTTTGTTGTATGAATATTGATTATAATTAGTTATTTTTAAAATGTTCTTTTTATTTTAAGATTGAAAATATGTTTTAATGAACTTATGTTTATATTTCGTTACCATTTCATATTATTATTTTGTTAATTTTTTTTAGGTTAAGTGGTAGAGAGGACTCTCTAGTCCTAACCTCCTCTTGTAATAAAACCAGTTTTATTGCATTTCAGTTCAAAGAATATATGTACATAAGTCCACATGGTGTTGGTAATAAGGAATCCTAACCAATTAACTAATCTGGATAGGCTAGGCAACAGTAAATGTCTCAGACAGGTGAAAAGAATAAATGTTTAACAACTGTCAACTTTTAAAATCAAAAGTATTATCAGTATTGATTTATTTTTTACTAAGTTTAAAACACATATGAAGTAGTCTCATTCAGTATCATATAAACAACTGTAATTTTTGATGAAAATATAATAAAATCTGTGGTGGCTACTCCATAAGAGCACATGAGCACGTAAACCCCCTGTAAGATTTGTAAAAAGAATATGAATTGCATTTAAAGTTTAAGTTAAATTATTTACACGTTGAAATTACGAAATATGTGATTCAATGCCTTTTAAACGTAAGAAAATCCAAAGAAGCGCTTTCAGCTAGCTTCCACTAATCCTGCAGTACTGTCGCAAAGTCCTGATTGTGCTCCACAAGCGTATATATATCCAGGCCTAATCAGCTGATCTATGTGGAAGGCGGTTGTGGTGCGGTAGTCTTGTAATAGAAGCCAGCAGTGCACACTTGCCATGTACTCCACTCCTCTCACAACGGTATGGTCGCACAGTGGCAACAGAGCATCTGCAACAATTGCAATTATTTACAATTAACTCTTGTCAGTACAGGTAATTTTTTTTTATTTGTATAACAGATGAAAATTATTATTAAATGCGCCTAACAGAAAAAATAAAAACTACAGTACTTCTTTCTTTCAAACTACAAAAATTAGTTAACAAAATAAAAAACAGATTAAAAGTATGTAATATTTTTTGGCTTAAGTAATTATTAAAATATATAAACTTTCTTGTTCTTTGTTTGCACAGATATGCCAACCAATAACTATTTTATATCTTAAAAACTTAGTTCAGAAACAATACATAACAGCTTAAGTATAGTTTTTAACTTTGTTAAAATGTGTTTTTAAATAGTTTAAAATGCATGTTTAAGCATATATATATATATATTTTTTTTAATTTACTCGTACACTTTTACTTGTGGGGTTATTATTTGATTCATAATAATTGAGGGTTTAAAAGTACTTAGGGGCCTAGAAGGACCGTATGTGCTAGAACAGCGTTTTTGCTCGGATATGTGTTATAACACATCAGATCCTGATGCTGTTAATTCCAGAACTCGTTGCTGAAGTCGTACCTTCTCAAGAGCTTCATGACTCAGGATCAAAATAGGGAAACTTGAGGTGCAATTTTATCATTTACCACCCCGGAAATCGAACCTAGGACCTCGAGGTCTGGAGGCGAAAAGCGTACCATTAGGTACCCAAATAGAGGCTTTAATGTATTACCAAAATTATTAATCCCCATTTTATAAATATAATAAATACAAATTTTATGATCCTTATTTTAAGCCATTGCCGTCCATCTTTTAAGGTATTTAATGTCTTCCTTGATAGCGTAGCGATCCTAGTTCCGCACATGCACAGCTCTATTACTGCCATATCACAAAGCAGCTGATGTCATTTTGAATTACGTACTTTTAGTTTTCATGTCATATTGCTTCTTTAAAATGTCGAAGTTACTTAAAAATCCTGCCGATTGTGAGATTAGATCTGTAATTAGGTTTCTCAATGCGAGAAACAATAAACCAGAAATAATTCATGAACAGTTCTGTTAAGTTTATTGACTATTGAATGATTCAATAGTTAAAACAGAACCGATGGAGGTACACATTGTCACCAGCAAAGAAAAAAAATCAAAGCCAATGCTGACAAACAGACAAATCATGTGCAAAGTTTTTAGATTTTTTTTGGGTAATAATATAAGTGTTTATTTACTAGACTTTCTACCATGGGGTGAATTAATTTCTGCTAACGCTTAGGAAACTGTAATATAGAACAAGCGCCGTGGAATGCTGTCTAGCGGCATTGTTTTGTTGCACGACAATGCTCGCCCTCACACAACTTTTGAACGAATTTGGAAGAGAGCAATTCAACCACCATCCATACAGTTCGGACCTTGCTCCTTGTGACTACTACCTGTACATTTTCTTAAAAATCAGTACAGTATTCTGACCGCTTAAATTGAGTACTATCTTTAAGTCAGATAGTACAAAACCGTATTTTTAGGTCGGTTAATAGTGCCTTTTTGCAAAATCCATCTCTTCCAGCGCAGTAATTGTAGGACAAAAATGTTTCTCTTGGTGATCGTGCGAGCCGTGGCAGACACATCAATTTTATAGCTGTCCTATCCGTCCGTCACTGCGTTTATTCCGACATCTCGTAGCCCACAACAGTGTGGTTGTTGTTATTCTGTCTGTAAGATTTAACAAGAATCAATCACATAACACATCATTCTTTTAAGTATTTTACCCAAAATAAATACATAAATAAATAAAAAGAACCCGTCAATAAATCATAAAATAGAATACAATACAGTAGTGGTTTAATTTTCTGTGATGCACTAAAACTACACCTGTGTACAGTATTATTGTAGCCAACTCAATGTGAAACGCATTACCTCATTAAACGGTAACATAAATAAAGGTCAGACCTGCTTATTGTTTACTGTAGTGATTGGAAGAGTATCTGACATCCAGGTTGCTTGGTGCCACATTAGTCCATATATTAGAGATTTTACTGTTTATATTTTACTTTTAATTAACTTCTCTATCATGGTAAGTTTGTTCATTTTCTATCCATCGTAATTATTTTGTGATACCAAAATACAAGTTTTTATAAAGTTATGAGTTTGCTTTATTGATGATGCTTTAATGATAATCTTATTTCTAGATCTGGAAGCAAATGTTAGGACCAGCAACCAATATGAGCGAAGTAGTGTTGTCTAGTTTTGGAGATCCTCAGGAAAACAACCAAGAAGCATGGGTTCCTTTGCTTGTAGTAGATCCACCACTTGTTCCAGTGTTGACCACAACCATTAACATCATCATTGTGCACTCGCTAGTTGGAGCTGTAGCTGCTCCACAGGCGAAGGTAATCGGTGCCTACATCAGTCCAGTCCCCTCCGGAGTGACTTGCACCGCAAACCTCACAACAGTAGAGGTAGAAACAGCAGTCAGATTCATTGACAAGACCACTCCAGCTGTTACCAAGTTTGCTCAGCCACCAGTGTACGAGATAAAACTACCTCAGGATTTCTTTTATCCTTTCCTCTCCGATTGTGATAAGATTAATCATTCACTAGAATGTTTTACACTAGTAATTATTTCATTTGTTTATTTACATTAAAAACTGTCGAGTGTATCTGTTAAATAAATACTATTATGTAAGGATGATTTCCTAATTGAATCGCTTCATACAAAAAAGGGTTGTCAGTGACAACTAGTTTTGAGAGGAAAAAAATCAACCCTCTACATCATAGTTTTCACTCAAGAGAAATCTAATTTTTTATGTACTATCTTAGAAGGTTACTTAAAATACTGATATATTAATATACTGATATATTAAATATTAAATGATATATTAAAATACTGATATATATATAATATAATAATACTGATATAAAATACTGATAATATTGGCAAATTTTTCATATTTTGTCTGTAAAAATTTTTTTTAATGGTTGACTGATCCCCTTTTAGCATGAATCAAGTAAAAGTACGCATTAATTGTTTATAAAACCCCTAATATTGATGAAAAACAAAGTAAAACAATAAAATAATATGGATAACAGAAAGCAATCATGGTTATTAATTATTGTTTTCTGCTCCTTCTTCTGTGGTTGTTCATTTATAAATTTCTGAATACAATTTTTCCTTTTCTGTTTTTATGTAAGATTTATTTTTTTAATTTAACAGAGTTTTGCCTTTTTAAGTAGAATTAATAATAATAATAATAATAATAATAATAAACTTTATTTATTCCTCAAAAAATATATAAAAACATTTTACATAAATTATAAAGGAATTACTAGCCACTGTTTCCAGTAATCGTGGCTAGCTCAACTTAAACATTCTAGTAAACAAAACAAAGGACAGTCAAAACTTATCAAAAGAAAATCAAGCGGTCCGCCGCAGTGTGCACAGTCCAAGGTTGACGTTTCCTGTCAACTACTTGATAGGCTAGAATGTGTACAGTATTTGGGCTTACGTATTATTAATTAACTATTTAATATTAATTTTATAAACTTGTTACTTAGGCTAATACTGTAAATAAATGATCAATTTCATCTAAATTAAATAACCAATTCTTCACTTTAATAGAATACTTTTTTAAATTATTACAGTTTTTTTATTTCTGATGGCAAATAATTTATAAATGTTGGTCCCAGAAAAGAAAAGCTTTTTTTGAAGATTGATTTATTCACCTTAGGTCTTACTATCAGTCCCATTGCATCGCCTCTTGTTCTTGGGTAAATTCTATCATTTCTGATGTTTCCGCTTTTTTTAAAGAACATTTTTAAAACTTTAAATACAAATAAATATTTCAGTGGTAGTATTTTTAAATCCTTATAAATTGGTGCTGCTGATTCAAATCTATTTTTTCTGGCAATAAGTCTAATAAAATGATTTTGAGTTACTTTTAACGGTTGAATGGTTACGTTGTCAGTACTTCCCCAGTTCTCTATTCCATAATTTAACTTAGAGTGAATCAGTGCAAAATAAATAGTTTTTAATAATTTATCATCAATAAAATTTCTTAGGTAATAGAAGTTTCTGATACTTCTTCTTAAACCAGATTGTAGTTTGATTATATGCGATTTCCAACTTAATTTTTTGTCTATAATTAATCCCAGGTATTTTATTTCTCTCACTTGTTCAATAGTTTCACAGTCACATATAGGTGGTATATATTGGCAATTCAGTTTATGAAATTTTAGTGTGTTATTAAATTGAAAGCCTTTCAAATCAAAATTTATAAACTTAGTTTTTGAGGCATTTAGTACCATTCTATTATTTTCGCACCATTTCCTAATTGTTATTAAATCCTCTTTCATGTTGTTCCATATACTTTCCCACTGTTTTTCCGAGTATTTAATGGCAATATCATCCGCGAAACCTGTGATTTTTCCTTTCAATGGCAAACTTAACATATCATTTATAAACACAAGGAACAAAATTGCAGCCATAACTGAGCCCTGAGGCACTCCTATTGTAACAGTCTTAGATGTACTTAAAGTATTGGACACTTTTACTTTCTGCTGCCTATTTTTTAAATATGTTTCAAACCAATTTAAGGTGTTACCTCTTATTCCTGCATATTCCAATTTCTGTAACAATATTTTATGATTCACTAAATGGAATGCCTTACAAAAATCAATAAAAATACCGGCCACTTTGTAGTTGTTATTGAAGCTACTGTAGACTTGTTCTATAAAACCAGCAATTGCTCCTTCTGTATTTTTCCCTTTTATAAATCCAAACTGATTAGTGTTAAAGAATTTTTTATTATTTAAATATTCCAACAGCCTGATTTTCATGCATTTCTCAACAATCTTAGTTATTACCGACAGCAAAGTAATAGATATTGCTCCACCAAGTCTTTTCTACCTTTCTTATGAATTGGAACGACAATAGCCTCTTTCAGTTTATCTGGGAAAACACCACTGCTGAAGCTTAGATTTATTATGGCAGCTAAAGGCTCTGCTATAGCAGTGCCTATCGCTTTTATCAGTTGAACCGATAGATGGTCATTACCAGTTGACTTTTTATTTTTTAAACTATTTATAGTTTTCAACACCTCTGCACTAGTTACTGGACTTAAGAAGAAGGAAACTTGGCTATGGTAAAAGTTGGAAGTGTCAAGAACGTTACCTCCAGGGAGTTTTGCCTGTATCTCATTCGGTGCTAATATGAAATATTCATTGAACAGCTGGCCTATTGTTTGCGGGTCTGTAACATTGTTCCCAAAGTGGTCTCTTATCTGACTTAGTGTATGTCGTTCTTTCTTATCTGTTAAGGAATTTATTAATTTCCACTGGCCGGCAATATTTCCCTCTTGCAGTTCAAATAAACGCTTATAATAATTATTCTTTGCTTGCACTATTCCATTATCTATCTTATTTTTTAAACGATTGTAATAATTATTTAGTCAATTAAATAAACATAATAATAATAAACATAAAACGCCACAATAAACATAAACTCACTAGCTAAGGTTGGAAAACTCAAAACTCTACTGGACACTGCCATAGAGCAAAGGATAACAATACTCGCCATACAGGAAATGAGAAACACAATGCGGGAACCATACGAATCACAGGGATTCAGAATCTACCAAGGAATCCCCGGAAAGAGAGTAATGAAAAATATACCACAGTTCGGAACAGGTTTCATAGTGAAAAACACAATAATAAATTCTGTCAAGGAGTTCAAGACCTACACGGATAGAATAGCAACTCTGACCATCAGGTCCGCAAACAAGACGTACACGCTAGTCAACGTGCACGCACCCACAAACGAGAAGAACAAAACTGACCCAGAACCTGTGGAGGGATTCTGGAATCTACTAGACCAAATCCTCACTAATATTCCATCAAACCACACTAAAATCGTGATGGGAGACTTCAATGCGCAGATAGGAAGAGAGAAAAGGTTCAGGAACATTGTTGGGGACTGGCCGGCACAAAAGAAAACTAGCACGAACGGCAGAAGATTGATAGAAATTTGCAGAGAACACAGAATGGTGATTGAATCAACCAGATTCAAAAGAAGACCACACAAGAAGAAAACGTGGAAACACACCGATTGGAAAAAGGGCGAATACCAACTTGACCATGTCTGTATGGACAAAGACCATCACAGAGAAATCTACAACGTTAAAGTTCTGAGGGGAAAGGACCTGGGTTCTGATCACTACCTGTCCAAAATAAAAATCAAAATAACACCGACTGGGAAAAAGAAAAAAAGAGCCAACCGGTTGAGACGAACCTACGACCAAGCAAAAATACAAAACAACACACAATACACAATGAAAACAAACACAGTCCAATCAGACACGGAACTGGAAGTACTGACAGAGAAGTTGAAAACAATAGCCGCAGAAATAGCACAACCCGAAAAGAGAAAAAAACACCAGTGGTGGGACAGAGTGTGTGAGGAGGCAGTCGACAGGAGACATGAAGCGTGGAAGAAATTCCAAAATAACAAAACTGACGAAAATTTTGCAATGCTGACCCAACAACGGAAACTAACTCAAAGAACGTTAAGAAATAGCAAAAGAAAGTATCATCACGGACTGCTGGACCAAATAGAAGATAGCTTTGCCAAAAACAACTCACGGCAATACTATAGAACATTTAGGGAAAAAACCAAAACCTTTACACCACCAACCCTCATGCTCAAAAACAAAGAAGGAGTAACGGCACACAACGATGAAGAAAATGCCAACATTATGGCGGAAAGCTTCCGAAATCTTTTGAACTGCGAAGACCCGATCAATATACTCGACATAAATACTAACACAGAAGTCAGGACACCGGAAGAGAACGTACAAGCACCATCAAAATCAGAAGTAGAAATAGCAATTAAACAATTAAAAAACAACAAAGCTAGCGGAGAAGACCAACTGACAGCAGAGCTCTGGAAGTACGCCGGAGAAAACGCAGTTACCAGCCTCCACAAGAACATTCAAAAGATCTGGAAAGAGGAGAAATTACCGACAAGATGGACAACAGCAATAATATGTCCCATCCACAAAAAAGGGAGTAAGACCGACCCAGGCAATTATAGAGGGATCTCCCTACTGGACTGTACGTACAAGATTCTCTCCAAAATAATTTATAACAGGGTCAGAGACCAACTAGAAAAAGAACTGGGAGAATATCAGGCGGGATTTAGACCGGGAAGAAGCTGCCCAGAACAAATATTAAACCTAAAGCTAATCATCGACTACTACAAGTCGAGAAACAAACAACTAGTGATCTCTTTCATCGATTTCCAAAAAGCCTACGACAGCATACATAGAGAATCTTTGAAGAAGATACTGAGAAATTTAGGCTTACACCCCAAACTGATCAAAATGATTGGGCTTACACTGGAGAACACAACATCTAAAGTCAAATTCAGAGGAGCAACCTCAGACGCGTTCGAAATTAAAACAGGATTAAGACAGGGGGACGGGTTGTCCCCAATTCTATTTAACTGCGCACTGGAATATCTGATGAGAGAATGGAGAAAGATTAACCCAGAACTAATAAAAGTAGGAACGA
Organism: Stictocephala bisonia; assembly: GCA_035578905.1. Lineage (NCBI taxonomy): Eukaryota > Metazoa > Arthropoda > Insecta > Hemiptera > Membracidae > Stictocephala > Stictocephala bisonia. Next base: position 118,070 of record JAQJVL010000146.1, read on the forward strand.
AAATCAAAGTGAACTGTTTAGGTTTTGCGGACGACTTGGCTTTATTAGCAAACAGCATAAAAGAAGCAAGAACGCAAATTGAGACACTAGAAGAGATAGCTGGGAAAATTGGACTAAAAATCTCGTTCGAAAAGACCAAAATCATGGTCAGGGATCCTCTCTGCGTTGATCACATATCAATTTTTAACACTAAAGTAGAACTGGTGAAAAAATTCAAGTATCTGGGGGAAACAATAACACACAACAATAACGAGAAAATCAACTGGAAAGAAAGAACTGACAAACTGAAGAAGTCTCTATTCACAACTCAAAACATATACAATAAGAGATGCTTATCAACAAAAACCAAAATCAGACATTACCAAACGGTGATTCTCCCGGAAATACAATACGCATGCGAGACAATCTCCGGACCTTACAAAATAGGAGAGATAGAAGCGATAGAAAAATTAGAAAGAAGGATAATAAGAAAATGTATAAACAAGAAGAACCTAGTGGAAGGTCAATGGAGAATAATCCCAAACGAAACCGTCTATAAAACAATCACTCCACTAACAGAATTCTTCAGAAGGAAAAGGATATCATTCCTGGGACACATATTGAGAACGGAAGACACTAGACTAGCTAAACGACTGATCGACTTTTACTGGAATAAAAAAATCAAGTCAAACTGGGTGAGAGAAGTGATGAAGGACATGGAAGAACTAGGAATCTTGAAAGAGGATCTCGTAACAAAATCACAGAAATACAGGGAATGGGTAAAAACAAACACAATAACACTCACGCACAAACCAAGACCAAGACGAAATGTGGTGTATTCAGAGGAGGAAAGAAGACGAAGATCGGAACGGCTAAAAAAAATATGGGCTAAAAAGAAAGAAGAGACAGCCAAACAAATGAAACAGCTAAGGACGACTACAAGTTTTGAACTAAAGTGATCCAATAGGGTCGTAAAAGCAATAAATAAATAAATAAATTATTTAGTCGTATATCATATGGTCTGCGTTTACATTTATTTGCTATTTTATTTCGTGTATTGATCTGTTTAATCAATCTTGCATTTATCCACGGACTCTTAATTCTTGCCTTTTCCACTTTTGGTAAAAATATTTTAGTCTCGCTATTTTCCTCAATATATTTAAATATAATCTCATAAAATTCATTTAACGCTTTGTTCGCGTCATTACTTTCCAATAATATATTATTCCATATTGCTGCATTCCCTAGCTGGTTTTTTAATCTTTCATAATCAATATTTTTTTATTACGTGTTATATTTTGTGAAACTTTACTTGTATCCTTCTCAAACTTTACTAATAGGCCTAACACAAAATGATCTGTTATATCAGTTTGAAAAATACCAGCTTTTAGCATATGTGAATTTTTCCATCTTACAAATATATGGTCAATACATGAGGCTGAATCACTAGTTAATCTGGTAACCTGATCAATCATACACAAAAAGCTATTGTTGCTCATAAGCGACATATAGTTGTTGCTTATGTTATTGCTGACTAAAATATCAAGATTTATATCTTACTCTTACTCCCAGGGCCATCTATATCGCAGGTGATATTTAGCCGCACCAACAAAGCCTCTCCAGATTGACCTGTCCTCTGCATTCTCTTCCATGGCTCCAACTCGCTGTATATCTAGCCTAACCTGGTCCCACCATCTTTGTTTTGGCCTCCCACGAGGTCGCCTTCCCTCAGGGTTATTTTTGCTAACTTTCTTTAGAATAGAATAGAATAGAATAGAATAGAATAGAATAATATTTTATTCCATAAAATAACAAAAATACAATATTTATACAACGGAATTCTAGCCATCTCATCAAGTAAATGATGGCTAGCACAAAAAATAAAACTTTAAAACAATATTTAAATACAGTCAGTTAATCAAAAACAAGGTAAAGCAGACAGCTCTCTGCAGCGTGGTTAAACTTAAAAGTTTTATTAACTTTAATGTTATTTAAGTTGTACTAAAACTAATATACTATAACTATACTTATCCTATAACTACTCAAATGCCAATCAAATACCATAGAACAACACTACAACCAATCAAGCTCTTCCCTTTCATGAGCCTATAAAAATAAACTTCTAAAACATTAATTAGTAATGTACAATAAATATGTAAGAAAAAAAAATTTTATTTGATTTCATTCTTTTTTTTCTTTAGATTAATGTTTCAAACAAAAAGTTTACTTGATCTTTAGTAAGGAGCCATTTCCTTAATTTTGCTAAAAATGTATTAATGGATGAGTTGTTATATTTAATTCCATTTGGAATTTGATTAAATAACTTAGGTCCTAAATAAGTAAAGCTTTGTTTAAATATACTTTTTTTCACTTTGGGTCTTATATAGATTCCTTCAGTGACACTTCTAGTTCTGGGTAATAATCTATCTGTTTTAAAATTACCACTCCTATTATAAAATATCTTTAGAACCTTATAAACAAAAAGATGAATTACAGGTAAAATTTGCAAGTCGATAAAAAGGGGGTGAGATGATTGGCGCTTGGGTTTGAATGAAATAATTCTTACAAAATGTTTTTGTGTAATTATCAGCGCTTTAAGTGTGGTTTTACCAGCCCCTCCCCAGTTTTCAATTCCGTAAACCAATCTTGAATGAATAAGTGAGAAATAAAGCATGCGTAGCAAATTTTGATTGAGAAAGTTTCTTAAGAAGTAAAATTTTCTGGTGTTTTTTCTCAAATTGTTGTGTAAATTAATTGTATGTGTTTTCCAAGAAAGTTTTTCATCCAGATACAAACCGAGATATTTAATATTTTCCACCTGCTCTATTTCTGTGCAAGAGCACACTGAGTTATTGTTATAACATTCGTCTGTAACATGGAATTTTAGAACGCTGTCAAATGAAAATCCTTTGAGATCGAAATTTATAATTTTTGTTTTTGTAGCGTTTATGACCATTCTGTTATTGATACACCAGTCCTTTAACAATTTAAGATCATGGTTCATATCTTGCCAAATGGTTTCCCAGTGGCTGTTTGAAAACCGGAGGGCCACGTCATCTGCAAACGCACTAACTGCTCCTCTCAACTGCATATTTAATAGGTCATTAATAAATAATATGAATAATGAAGCTGATAGAATGGAACCTTGGGGTACCCCTTTTTTTATTAGTTGTGGTGTGCTAAATACATTTTTTATTTTTACTTTTTGGGTTCGATTTGTCAGATATGATTTGAACCAGTTGAGTGCAGTTCCTCTTACTCCTGCATATTCTAATTTATTTAATAAAATATTATGATCTACAAGATCGAACGCTTTGGAAAAATCAATAAAAATTCCAGTAGTTTTAAGATTGTTGTTGAAACAAGAATATATTGCTTCTGTGAAGTTCAATATTGCACCTTCGGTGCTTTTACCTTTTGTAAATCCGTATTGTTGATGGTTAAAAAAGTTGTTTTTGTTAAGGAAATCAATTAATCTGAATTTAACGGCCTTCTCAAACACCTTTGATAGTACTGAGAGTAACGAGATTGGTCTGTAATTTTGTATACGGTCCTTCTCACCTTTCTTGAATATAGGCACAACAATACTTTCCTTAAATTTTTTTGGAAATTCGCCGGTAACAAAACTTAGATTAATAATGTGTACCAATATGTGAGAAACAACAGGGGCAATGTTCTTAATAATTTCAACCGATAAAGCGTCAGAACCAATAGATTTCTTATTTTTTAAAGAATTTATAATTGAGCGAACTTCATGATTGGTGACGGGATACAAGAATAAGCTTCTTTGGTTACGCTCACAGTTCGGCAGGCCTGGTTGACAACTGTCGGGCATGTCTGCCACGAGTTCTAGTGGAGCACTTACAAAGTACTCGTTATACATCTCTGCAATAGCCTGCGGATCCTCAACAATACTGCCATCGTTATCTCTAATGCTATCTATTGCTCGGTCACTGGTCTTATCTGTCAAACTGTTTATCAGTTTCCACTGTTGCTTGACATCGCCTTTATGATTATTAAATAAATTACTATAATAGTTATTTTTTGTAGTATCTATAATTTGATTAAGGGAAGCTTTAAACTTATTAAAATAAGTAACCAAACTTAAGTCATATGGTCTCCTTTTCATCATTTTATAAATGTTATTTCTTTTTTTCAATTTATTCAAAATGTACTGATTAATCCAAGGACTTTTCTGTTTTGCTTTCTGATACCTAGGTGTCAATGTATTTTTTTTCTTACTTAGACTAATACTAATATTCAAAATGTTATAAAATTCATCAATAGCATCATTTACATTGATTTTATCTAATACACAGGACCACTTACAGTTATTTAAATACAATTTTAGGTCTTCAAAGCATATTTTTTCTACAACTAAGTTTTGCGGATAGGTATTTTTTGAATCCTTCTTAATTTTAGTCATTTTTAAGCCAATCAAACTATGGTCTGTTATTCCTAATTTAAAAATCCCCGTTTGAAATAGTTTGATATTTTTATGCCGAATAAAAATGTGATCAATACAAGACTTAGACTCTTGTGTTTCTCTTGTATACTGATTAATAAAACAATGGAACCCTTGATTATACAACAACGACATATATGTTTCCACTTCTGGCTTTTCCTTTCTAATACATATATTTATGTCACCTATAAAAATTACGTTTGAGCTTAAATTTTGAAATTTTGTTTCTAATTCATAAATAAAACTATACTCTGAATAGCTATGTAGTCTATATACACAAAACAAGTTAAATATAACATTGTTTATTTTAAATTCTAGAACTAATATATCAGCAGTTTGCATTTTAATACATTTTTCTATAACTTTTACATTATTCTTAATAAATACTAATATCCCGCCTGCTCTATACTCGTTATTACAGTTGTATAAGCTCGAATAACCAGGTATTTTATAAAAAGATGCTTCTTCTTCAAACACCCAAATTTCACTCAAAATTATAAAATCAAATTCATGTTTTATACTTGACAGCTGGACTAATAACAAATTAAAATTTTTCCTTAAGCTTCTAATATTCATATGAATACAACTAAAGTCAGCAACAGCAGTGGTAAAAAAATCATTTTCTAATCCGTTATAAACTAATGTGTCCATTATATTATTCCTGTTCTAATGCTTTTTCAATTTTTACTGTAGCAAATGTTTTATTTTAATCTAAAAATAAAGTATGAGTATAAAGTATAAATTATTTATGTATACTAACTGCTTACTGTTTCAGTATTTTCCATTGCTTACAATTTACTTAAGGATGATTCATGTTCGATTCTTATGATTCTCTCACCACTCTCTTTCCTAACAAACAATTTTCCTTCCTTAAACCAAACATACTTGTAGTTCTTATTTCTTGCGACTTCCTTGGCTTTGGACAGAAGAACCTTATTGGCTGGCGAAAGATGCTCGTTTACAAAGACCTTTTCCTTGGGCAGATGTGGGTTGATTTTGTCCGCTGTCAACGGTCTCACTCTCTTATATCCGTCAATCCACACGTCTCTCTCTCGCCGCGTCGAGAACTTGACGACGATGGAGGGTACACGCTTGCGATTGAAACTCGGCACTCGATGAGCTGCCATCACCGTTTCCTTTTTCCAATCTATATCGACAGCTTTAGCGACATCCATCAGTAACTGATCAAGGTTCTCGTTGTCTGTCTGGGGGATTCCACTGATCTCGATGTTTGATTGCCGAGAATATTGCTCCAGGTTGCGTAGGCGTGTTTCCAGCTCACCAGTAGATACCTTTAAGGCAGCGTTTTCTTTCCGTAAGATCACATTTTCTTCCTTCATCTTTTTTAACTCTTCTTTCATTTCTTCCATGAGTATATTTGACGTGTCAATCTTTCCAGAAAAGAAATCTAAGGACTCTTTAAATTCATCGAATTGTTTAGAATAATTTTTGAGCTCTTGGAACATTTCTTGTTTGAATGCCTCCATGGTGTTAATTAGGAATTCCTTTGTTATACTTGTAGCGGCACTCTTGCTACTTCCCATGGACGAGTGATCCTTTTCTACACGGCAGGCCTCGCACATAATTTTTTTCTTAGACTCGCGAGTTTGTATCGGCACACACGTAACGTGTAGCACGTTGCCACAGTTTCCGGCACATTTGGTTGTAGTTTTGTCGTCTTCACACTTTTCACGACACACGCTGCAGTTAGCCGGCATAATTAATTAAAAAACTTACAATTTAGTGCACTAATTTTGTACCGACAGGCACGCGACACACGTGTAGCAGTAGGTGACCTTGAGCACGGGGCACAGATCGATAAGAGGTCTGCTCACGACAACTGACTGATACTGACGGACTCTTCTCTTTTAGTTGGGACTCTTCTCTCTTTCTCAACACATGCCCAGCCCACCTTAGTCTTCTACTTTTGACCTCACTCACAATGTCTGCGTCGTTATACAGGTCTCTAATCTCCCTGTTATGTTTCCTTCTCCACTCCCCTTGGTCATATGTGGGCCCATATATCTTTCTCAAGACTTTGTTTTCGAAGACAATTAGTTTTTTCTTCTTTCTTATTTAGTATCCACGTTTCAGATCCATAGAGCAAAACTGGTATGACTATTGATTTGTACAACCTAATTTTTGTTTTGTGTGACAATGACTTGGAAGATAGTAATCTATTGCATGCATAAATGCATCTGTTGGCTGAATTTATTCTTTGCTGTTTCTCAATTTCTTCTGCGTTTTTATTTGAAATTGTGACTCCGAGGTATTTGAATTCCGGTACTTGTTCGAATTCATGACCATCAACTCGTAGGGGGTCTTGGGTGTAATTTTGGTCTCTTGTAAAGTGCATGAATTTGGTTTTTGGATCGTTTGTCTTCAGCCCTATTTTTTCTGCTTCTGTTATGAAGACCTTGGTCAGCGTAGTTAGATCCTCTAGCTTTTCTGCCATTATAGCTACGTCATCTGCAAATGCTAGAATGTTCAGTTTTCCTCCGACTTTAACACCCAGGTTCATTTCTTTTGTCTTCTGAAGGGCCTCCTCTAGAGCCATGTTGAATAATATTGGGGAAAGGCCATCCCCCTGTTTGACTCCTGAGTTTACTTTGAAGGTTTCGCTGTTTTGTCCATTTATTCTCACGGAGCATCTTGACTCGGTAACACTCATTTTAGACAGGTTTATCAGTTTTCTGGGGACCCCAAATTTTTCTAACTGTACCCATAATCTTTCTCTGTCAATGCTGTCGTAAGCTTTTTGGAAGTCAATGAAGATGGCATAAAATTCTTTGTTATATTCCCAGTACTTGGCTACAATTTCTTTCAGTAAAAATATCTGGTCTGTAGTAGACCTACCTTTGATGAAGCCTGCCTGGTGTTCTTCAATTATTTCGTTTGAGTAGCATTCAAGTTGATTTAGAATAATTTTAGTCAGGACTTTATAGGGGATACTTAGCAATGAGATACCTCTATAGTTTCCACACTCTTCTTTTTCTCCCTTTTTATGTATGGGTACAACTACTGCCTCTTGCCACTCAGTTGGCATTTCTTCCTTTTCCCATATTTTAAGTATTAACTTCCACAGTTTCTCAATTACTACATTTCCTCCTTTTTTTAGTAATTCTGCTGTAATTTCATCTTTTCCTGGAGCCTTGTTATTTTTCAGTGTCTTTACTGCGTTTTCCACTTCTTGTTTGGTTGGCGGTTCCAGGTTTGGTTGTACATGGTAATAGCTACATTCATTGTCTTGTTTTGTTGTTTCATCTCCTCTGTTGACATTAAGTAGATCACTGAAATATTCTTTCCACCTTTCAAGGACTTTTTGGCTTTCCGTAATTAATGTGCCATATTTACTCTTAACTCCGTAAGAGCGGGGGGTGAATCCTTTTTTGAAAAATCTTACTTTTCTAAAGAAGTCTCTTGAGTTGTTTGTTGTGTTATCTTCTTCGGCTTTATCCAGCAAGCTATTTATATATAGCCGTTTTTTCCTCTTCAATAACCTATTGGTATCCCTATTTGACTTGTTGTAACTCTCTCTGTGTTCTATGCTGTTATTATTCATCCAGGTCTTTTTCCTAACAATTCTTTCTTCAACCATTTGCTCACATTCATGGTCAAACCATGGCTTTTTGTTCTTTTTCTTCTTCTTTCTGCCACATACTTCTTCTGCCAAGTCTAGAACTGCTTCCTTGAAGTTGTTCCAGTTATTGTTTATATTATCATTTTCGTCCACCTCTTCTAGAAGTTTGAATCTGTTTTCAAGTTTAAGTTTAAAATTTTCAACTATACTGTGGCATTTGAGCCTCTCTGTGTCTATAAGTCTTTCTTGTCTTTCCTCTTTTCGTCTCTGAGTAGCTATTCTTTGTGTCATCTTCACTACAACTAATGAGTGGTCAGTTCCACATTCTGCCCCCCTAACACTCTTAACGTTCGTTATGCTACTTTTATGTTTTTGGTCAACTAGCACATGATCAATTTGGTTTTTGGTAACTCCATTTGGTGATGTCCAAGTGTACTTATGTATGTCCTTTCTTGGAAACATCGTGCTTGATATTTTGTAGTTATTTGCCAGGGCGAAGCTTGCTAATCTTGTTCCATTATCATTGGAGTTTTGGTGAAGGCTTTCTTTTCCAATCGCTGGGCTCCAGATCTCCTCTCTCCCTATCTTAGCATTTGCATCTCCTAATATAACTTTGGTATCAAAATTCGGTAACTTCCCCACCAACTCGTCTAGTAGATCATAGAAATCATCTTTTTCGTCTTCATCTGCTTCTTCCGTTGGAGCATAGATACTAACTAAAGATAAGTTATTAAATTTTCCTCTTATTCTAATATTGCACATTCTATTGCTTACTGGTTCAAAATGTATCACCGCTTCAGCTAATTTTTTCTTTATTGCAAAACCTACCCCTCCATAAAACCTATTTTCTTCACAGCCACTATAGTAGATCAGGTACTTCTTTGTGTTTATCCTCCCTGCCAAGGGCCATCGGGTCTCCTGTAGTGCTACGATGTCCATTTTGTATTTATCCAGTTCTTCTGCTAATATGTCACTAGTTCCAGGTGTTGCTAATGTTCTTACATTCCAAGTGCCAATTCGTAACTGTTTTAAACCTAGCCGGGTCTTAATCCGTTTTTCCTGTCCAATTTCCGAGGCTATTTTTTGTTGGTGTTTCGTAACATTGTGATTTTTTATGAAGTGGGTTGTCAGCCCAGCGCCCAACCCCCAACCTGGAAGGCCAGGAGTTTGTGATCAGAGTCTTCTTCTCCTAGGCCAATTGCTTTCACTGCAGCTTCAAGACGTTGGCCTGGCCTCGGTGTTACATCAGAGTGACCTTCTCCTAGCCTTCGGGTACCCAAACCCTATCGTACAAGGCAGTGCGGGCAGTGCTTATTTGATGGCGGCACTTCCTCGCCATGACACTGCACTATCATCGGGCTCATGTGGACTTGCTGAGTGTGACCCCGCCACAGATCACCCTCCCACGCCCTCCGGTGCTGCCGCCTCGGTCCGGGACTGCTTATTCGGGTTACCCCTTATTCGCAGCTGTCCACCATATCTGGTGGAACATTCACTATCCGCCACCTGTGACCCATATAAATTAGATTTATAAAACCCAAGATTTATATCTCCCATATAAATAACATTACTACTCAAATTAGGCATTAAATTTTCTAAATCTAATAAAAAACTGTGTACATGACAATTTTGTAACCTATAAACAATTAATAAATTAAATAAAACACTTTTAAATTTGATTTCCAAGACTAATATATCAGCTGAATCTATACTAAACCCTCTATTTCGAACCAAAATATGTTCTCTAATGTATATCATTACTCCTCCAGCTCTATAATCCTCATTAATTTTATAATAGTATTGGAATCCTTTTATTTTATAATGGGCAACCTCTTCCTCAAAAATCCAAATTTCCGTCATAACAATTATATCTATTAAAACATTGACGTTATTCAAATTAGCTAAGAAGGAATCAAAATTTTTCCTTAAACTTCTAATATTTACATGGATAATATTTAAATTATTTGCATTCGAGTCAAAGAATCTGCTATCAATATTATTCAAAACAATACATTTGTCAGACATACTTAACTACGATTACAAACCAAGATTAATTAACAAAAACGTAATTTTCTTTATACACTTATTTAAATTACTTTCCCCACTTACCTATATATATCTACATATATATACACACACACACGCGCGCACGCACACACACACACACTCGCACACTCACACGCGCACACGCACACAAACACACACACACACACACACGCACACACACACAAACACACACACACACACACACACACACACACACACATACACACACGCAAGCAAGCACACTCACACACATATATATATATATATATATATATATATATATATATATATATATATATATATATATATATATATACATGATACAATTTTAGTAAAAATATAAGTTTCAATCTTGACCAGACTAATAAATTTGTTAAATAAAAAGAAAAACAATGATTAAATTAAATTAACTGACTTTTAAACAATAACTTAGTAATATACAACATATAAGTAACTTACTTAATTTTTCACTTTCCTCTAGTGTTTCATAATTTCTCCAGATCGTTCCAACAATCAATTCTGAAGCACTTATCTCCATTGTCTCTTCTCACAAAGATTTTCCCCTCTCTGCTCCAAACGTACTTGAACCCTTTGACTCGCGCAGTTTCCTTAGCCTTGCCCAGCAGTTGTTTGGTTTCGGGAGACAGATGCTCGTTGATGTAGATCTTGTCCTTGTTGAAGTTTCTGTTTACCTTGTCCGCCGTCAGTGGACGCACTTCCTTGAAGGCTTGGAGCCACTCATCTCGGTCTTGCTTTGTTGTGAATTTCACAATGATGGGTGGTGTTCGAGTTCTGCTGAATGTGGGCACCCTGTGAGCAGCAACTACCCTCTCCTTCTTCATCTCTACATGTATAGATTTTGCGACATCTTCAAGCAGGGCTTCCATACGCTCTCCGCTGGTTTCCGGCACTCCGTTAATTTCAATATTGGCCTGTCTAGAGTATTGCCCCATACTTCTCATTCTGAGATTCCAAGGCAGCCACATTCTTTCTGAGAGCTCGGTTTTCTTCTTTCATTTCTTCATTTTCTCTTGAAACTTTACTACAAGCTTGCTTCAACTCATCCATCAACTCATTACTCTTATCTATTTTGTCAGAGAAAAAATCCAGCGAAGTGCGCAGCTCAGTGAACTCTTTACCATAGCGACGCAACTCGTCAAAAACTTCACTTTTAAACGCCTCCAATGTTTTTACTAAGAACTCTTTGGTCATGGGGGTTGCTGCCGCTGATTTACTGCTTGCCACCGATGAAGATTTTACAGGCCTGCAATTATCACACTGCCATTCCCTTTTGGCACCCCTCGTTTTGAGGAAATCTTGATTTTCTCCAGCAATACAACCCACGTGAAACATACCTTGACATACCCCGACACACTTTACTGACTCACTCTCATTAGCACATTCAAGACCGCACACCGCAGTTAACCGCCATTTCAATTTATAATAATATTTAAATTAAATTGAACTTGTAGATTCAAGCCGGCTACTGCACGTGCAGAACACCTGACGAGACCAGACACAGAGATAACGACCGCTCACCTCAAGCAACTGATTACGACTGAGTTATTCTATCATTATATTCTTTTGATGAAGGTAGAAAAATACTATGTGATTTTTCAGGTTTTGCAAAGCAAAATTGTATTTCGTTATGGAGTCAATAAATGGAAGTCCAATAACTTTTTCTGAAAATGCTGCGTTGTAAAAGCAATCCACGATTGTGCTTATTGAAAAAATGTTGCTTTTTATTTTTTGAAAAATATCTACCTTTACTTTCTTTAGACATGCAATTTTTTGCAAAATATATACCACCATGATTTAAAATCCAATATTTAACTTTACAAATAATAAATTTCTTGTTTTTGCTTGTTTCTTTTAATTAATACACACACATCATCTGTGTATGGTTTATCGTGTCAGTTAGGTTCTCTCTTAATAATACTAAACTCTCTATTGCATGAGTGGCATCTAGTGTCTACAAGCAGCTGGTGAAAGATTCATGCTAAATGGAGATCAGTATTTTATTTTTTCTAAAGTTCAAATATAATAACACAGATAACTAACTATTCCCAGATAGCTCACAGTATACAGGAAAGTGTACACACTGTTTAAGGAAAATGTTGGCAACACGCACACCGTGAATTTAGGATGCGAAGTTGCCGCATTGAAAAAGTGTTAAACCTCTATTATTATCAGCTGATATTTATTATTTTAATATTCATATTTAATATGGTTAGTTGATTGAGTTCAATCTGGCAACACCGCCCAGTTGACAGCCGCTCAACACGCTTTAAAGCGGATAGTTGACACACTACGAAACATTTGTTAACACTTTAGCATGGGATTGATCTATCTGGTTAGAGTTAGTTATCTGTGATAATAGTTTTGTAGAATAATTTTGATGCCTAGAAATAATGTATTTTTGATTACTAAGTAAAGGAACGCCAAAGACTTCCAAACTGTACTTGAAATCACATTACATACTAATTATTAATTAAATATTATATTCAATTTATTGCATAGTAATTTTTATTGTCCAATCAACCTTACTCCCATACCATGTACTATAAATTAGAATAACAAAAATGTGCTTATTATAATCAGACAAGAGCACTCTGATAAAACATATAAATATAATGCATTAACTTTTGTGTATAAACTTATCCTTGTAATTTTAAATCAGTAAAAATAAATTGGTTTTTATTAGTTCTTTAATAATAATGATTAGTTCAGTTATGTCAAGAAATTATTACTTCAAGATTTTTAAAGAGTATGATAGCAAACCATTATTTTCTCCTGGTAATATTGCTGCAAATTACACTTCTAAGGGCTTCATATTAACAAAAGTTCTGGTGGTTTCTCATTCAACAAGGTCAGAGGCCCGCAAATTGCATTTTAATCTAGGAAATTGTCCTTGGGGTAAGAAATATTGAAAAACTGTTCTGTTTCATCAATATAATATGTCCAACAGTGTTGATAGCGGTATATTAATTTCCGGAGCCACCTAATATTTCCAGGCAGGAGTTCATTCCACCCTTGTTCAGTCCATGTGTTTAAATGACACTCAGCATATGAACTAAACTCAAGACCTGAGGGTTGTTAAGTTGGGTTCTTTTACACGTCATATATTTGGTTCCACAAACCTGTTCGTGGAACCAAATAAATAATAGGTTCCACGAACAAAAAAGGGGGTTGTTGTTGATTGATGGTAACCCCTATACCACTTTCAGGCCATATATGAGCATATGACCCACCCGCCCACCCATACACGTCAGTGGTATTGACCTACCTACCCACCTATACACGTCAGTGGTATTGACCCACCCATACACGTCAGTTCGGGTAGGTTGTTGAACTAAAAATACCCAGCAAGTGCCATAGATAATGCAAGTATTTTGTACAATATTTACTCATATGTTTTGGTAGAAATACAAAATAAGTGAATGTCACACAATACAAATTTATTACAGTATGTGTACAAACTATGGTGATCGATTTCGGTAGACCACATTAAGACTATTGTAAGATCTAAAACGTTTTGTGAATTCCTGTGGTCTGAGAACGGTAAACAAGATTTACAGAAATATATCACAATAATACTTTTAGTTATATTGTAATACCTTTGTGTTGATAAATGAAATAAAATTCACTTGTTCTACATTTCTAATTGAATTTATATATTTTGAGAAAAATTGGCTTATGTTTGTTTGGTAGAATCGCAGATAACTAACTAACTCTACCCAGATAGCTCATCTCCAATCTCCATGCTAAAGAGTTTTAACAAATTTTTTGTAGTGTGTGAACTTTAAAGCACGCCAGGAGCCGTGAATTGGTCGGCGTTGCTAGACTGAACTCAGTCAACAAACACACACCCATCTCGTTCAGTTCACCTAGTAAGAAGAGAGGGAGGCAGTTCAATGCGGTAATGTCACACCTTTACATCACAGCCGTATTGTGTTCGTTGCCAACAAACCTCTTAAACAGCACATACGCTTTCCGTTTAGATGATCTATGTGGGTAGAGAACAGAACAAATTCTTTACTCTGTGGTGTAGAGTTACCTATATGTGATAGAATTGTTCATTTTATATCAGCTTTAGGTCCCTTAGGTGCCCCGGCTATTGGGCTATTACTAAACATACCTTCATATTGGGAGAGGACTGGGCCTCATTTTGAACTGAAATCCATTGTAATGTAATGTATATTAGTACATCTACAATTTATTGTTATTACTCTACTTATTTTTAGAATTTTAAATTGAAAAATAAAGTAGCATCAACATTCGATCATGTTGTCAAGAGAGCACTGACTCTGAAAACAGTGAAAACTCCTTTATTTGTAAGATGACATCTTTTTGAATTAACAGACGAAAATCAAAACATAAGCAACTATATATAACTAATAATAATACCAGTAATACTACTAATACTCTTTGACGGTCTTTTTTATGCCCCTCTTCAAAGTCAGCTGTTATAAGTTTAAGAGGGGTTGGGTAAAGGGTACCGTACTATATCCCCTATTTTCAAAATTAATATTTACCTTTGATTTTACTATACATAGAAGATGATTCCATCTCAATTAGAGATGGAAATTGTATTTGTTTCCCGGTAACATGTTATTTTGGCAAATGTTGTCGACTGCCCATTTCAAAATGTGCAAAAATCAAAAAATGTGTTTTCAATCATTGCGGCTGGGTTGTGTAATTCAACCTTTCACTATTGGTTCCCTGTTGCTTTTAAATTGAGTTAGTGTTGACAATTAATTGACTGATGTTTAACAAATAATGTTTTTGGATTGAAATTAAATTAAAAGCCTTGATTATATACGCAGTGCGTATATAATCAAGGATTATACCCATCACTAAGTACTCTGGCTAAACAATATTTATGTTTCATTGCCACATCTGTTCCATGTGAACGTATTTTTTCGAAGTCAGGTTTAATAATTAATGAAACACGAACTCAGTCGAAACCTACAAAAGTTAAGGGAACTCGTATATTTAAATACGAATTATTACTATGTCAAAAAGTAGGCCATATTTAAAATTTTGTTCATATATAGGCCTAAAAATGTTAACTGTATTTTTTGAAAAATAAATCGTACTATCCTCTTTATTATGTTAATCTTTATTCCTGAGATTATTTCTTTTTAATATTCACGATCATATGCATTTTATCAATCTATATTTATAAAAGAGAATGTTTGTATATTTGAAGTTTATGTGCTGCCAAACCATCCAACCGATCGCCATGAAACTTTAGGATGTTGTCCTGTATACTCCCGAGATGGTTTCTGTGAAGTTTGATGCAGATCCGTCCACAGGATCCCGCCCCATAGGCTCCTAAAGATCCCATGTTATTCAAATGGAGAATCTGAATTGTTTACAAAAAACATATGACTGTGTGGTTTAATGTAGTATCTATACCTATAAAAGGCAAAGCCCTCACTGACTGACTGACTCACTCACTAATCACTAATTCTCCAACTTTCCATGTAGGTAGAGAGCTGAAATTTTGTTTACTGTTTCTTTAGAACTTAAATAGGACAACTAAAGTATTTTCATCTTGGTAAAGTACTCCTAAGGGGTATAAAGCACCCTTAAAAGATTGGTCCATAAGGATAACATTGGGTTGATTTTAGTAAATTAATAACATCTGTTTTGTAAATAAATAAACATGTCTATTTTGAATGTTTGACATTATACTATTTAATATTTTACTATGAGTTTAATCTTCAGCTGTTAAACAAAAATAAATGTAATGAACACTCTTGAAATAGGCTAAATAGGTGGCAAAGCAATTAGTGTGAGTGAGATACTGTACCGGTACTGAAATGTAATATTGTAATTTTACGTTATATAGTTAATATACCGATTTTTGTATTGTATAGTTACATGCCGAGGCCGAAGGCCGAGGTGTAGCGAGCGTCGGGGTTGGCACGCGAAGCGTGCAGGGGTGTCCCCTAGTATATCCATAAAAATGGACCTTGTAGATGAATATTTATGTAGTATTAAAATCAAACATGTGTTTAACAGAGTAAATAGTAGTAACTGTTTATCTTATAAGTACCAAGCTAGAACTGAAATTATGATTAAAAATCTACAACCATTGTGGTACTGGTACTGTGTAGAACTGAAACCATCGAAGCTAAAAGTACCACAGAGAGTGGCTCATGAGTAGTGGAACTGTTTGGAACTGGAACTGTTAGGTAATAGATTTAGCCAAACACAGTAAAATCGTAAGTTGTTAAGAATGTTTTTAAACAGAACCATTTAAAAAATCTGTTCTTCTATTTTTCAAAATGCTTAATTTATATTAGACTAAAAATTTTATTTATAACACACCTATCAGTAATTTTGTTGCTGTTCCTGCTAATTAGGAAATATTACATTGCAATAAACTGAGATTCTTCAGATGTAGTATTTTTAATAGATCTGAGATTACAATACTTCTTTCCCAAAACAAATTTTCTTAGAGATTTTTTTTAGTGATGCTGCTGCTCAAGTTTTTTCTTGTGATGTCTTCATTTTATTATTATAAAATAGACAGATTGTATATGCTTTTTTACTCTCTTTCTAACAGTATTAAGTTATTCATAATATTTTGCATTTAAACAAATATAAGTTAATTGTATTTTTTTTTAATATCTTGTATACTGTTGTAGCTATGTTTATTTGTCACATGTTGTATCATATTATCATTATAGATTCTTTATTATCTTACTCTACTTTTATCTCACATTCTCTCCTAACTCTACACACAAGCTGAGTGTGTTTACATGTATATCCTTGCTTTACATCCTTATTTTGTGCTCTGAGGATCTCACACTAGTGATGGGCGATTGTGGATGGTAACAATCGAAATGTTTTGAAAATTGGAACCATTCGAATACCTCTTAAATTAATATTTTGCTTTTGAAACAAATGCAAAATTATGATTATTCTTCTTAACTTAAGATAAAATAAGATGGTTGAGATAGTTCTTAATGATCGTTAAATGTCTAGATATTGTATTGTGAAATAAATGACACAATTAAAATTAAACAGAATTATCTGTAATATATTGCCATACCATGTAGCCAGGATTGATAAAGAACACGAATGAATTAATTCGAAAACCAATACCATTCCATACTGGATATTTCGAAAATCGGAACATCTCGCTATCGTCCGACTATCTCACACACAGCTCAGCCTGTTCATGCACATCAGCTGGTGTTACCTCATTGTCCTCATTCAGAGACTTACATACATACATATCCCACGTCGTCCCGATTGACCACTTGGTATAGAACCAGTCATTCTCCATTTTTTCCTCGTTTCATATTAGGCACATCTTCTTGATGCTTGTCTTCATGGCAGAGATAATCAGGAGGGGGTAGGGTTGGTTGTAACCAATGCAGGACTGCAGACTGATGCTAACGCATCATATTTATTAGATTAATGGGCCTCACGCGAACGTTCGGCCACTGGAAAATTTAGGCTTTCATATAAGTCACCCGTGAATACAATTGTGACTATTAGCCTTGATTATATACGCACCTAGATGAACAAGCCAATGCATTTCTGAGTGATTGAAAACCATATCGAATACCGACGTAGTATATTAACGCGCCGCTAGGAGCTCTGGTTGGCTGCACTCGTGAGAAGTACTATGCGTCGCCCCTAGATGGTTGCACGGTCGCGCGCCGTGTTCCTTCAGTAGACATTCGTATTTCAGTAAATCAAAATAATTACGTCGTCAGTAGTTTTCGTGGTTTTAGTATCAAAGCCCCTTGCCACGCCTGTCACATTATACATTTCCTCTCAAACTCCCTGTCATCAACCGAAGTGTAAAGTTGACACTGATAATTATTATAAATTTAAGTAATAAAGTCAGTTTCTAGACCTTGTATAAGGAATGTGCGAATCATCTTATACTCGATGATTGCATATTAAAATTTATTTTTCTCCACTTTGTAAACCTAATTATTTGTCACGTTAAATTAAATATCTAAGGGCCTCAGTATGTGCAATTTATGCACCCATTATGTATTTCGAATGAATATAAATTAGTTGTTTGGTAATTTAACTTGCCTTAACTCCAATAAGGTTCAATTTAAATTGATAGATTTTAAACCTAACCTTCTAAACCTCTAAGACAGCAAATTTTAATAAATCATCACAAAATTCGTAAAACATTACCTTTCTTATCACTAAATAGGTTTATCACTAACATTTATTTCACTTTAAAAAGTGCACAAAAATATAAAACTAGTAAATAAAAGTAAGCTGAAATGTTTGTTAGTAGTACTAAAAAGTCAGCTGTGTTCAAAAGTAATTGTTATGTGTACTGGATAAAATCGTTGTCATAACATGGTATAAATGAGTAGTTTGTAAATGTACGTTGTAATGAAGACTACTAATTTTATAAGAGATTATGAAATATACGAACAAGATTGTAGCTTTGATTATATTATGGTGAAGGTATGTGAAGAAAGTAGTTACAACAAACATAAGGCTAGTAATATATGTATTTTATTTGTCAGTAAATAATTTATCTCATTGCTTATTGCCTGTGACTTCGTAACATTTCCATCGAGTAAGTCTTACTGATCCGGCTCGAAGGACCACACTAAATGATCCGGTTCGAAGGACCACACTAAATGTCAGGTAGAGAATGTGAATGTTTCTGTTCCTGAACACGGAGGACCACTGCTCTTCCGGAGCAGACGGGGGAATACACTAAGGACGTAAATAATTAATTAGAGAGAATTGACTCACCACAGAGATTGGTTGACCACGTATCCAACATGAGTAGTTGGAGACACTTCTGGTAATCCAGTCCACCTTCCTTTGTAACAATTCTAAAGCACTGAAGAGTACCTAGTCGCGGAAGTACGAAGACCGGCTTTCGAAAGTCCAGAAGACCGACCGCGTACCGCACAAACGAGGTTCTTGAAGGTCTGGATGAGCAGCACAGAGTTAGAGACTAGAGAGAGTTGCAAGAGGTAGAGTTAGAATTTAAAGAGGCACACAATCACTAATTGTTGAGTTGGAAATAAGACCCGCGACCTTCCACTATGAGAGACTAAGTGTTGCTTACACATTGAGATACTAAGCGTGAGTGTATACTGTGTGGCGCGAAACCGTCACCTGAGGTGAGTTTTATTTCTGAGCACCAATGAGAGCTCGAGTTTGAGGTGGCGTGATGTTTATTCTGAGGGCAGATAACCCTCTCTCTCTCTTGGCTTTGGTGAACATGGGAAATATCAAAATCAAATCTTATAACTACAGAATATATCAACTATGTACAATCATCTTTTTACCTAACACTTACACACTGTGTCTTGGTTTAAACACTATACAATTGTGAAAGTAAACAATACGTTTATTAGTTAAAAAATGGAAAATATAATTTTTATTCCAAATGTAATTAACATAAAAGTTTAATTTTACAAAAAATACGTAAGGGCATAAACATTTTTAGGGGTTTTAGGTAATAATGTGAATATAACTGGTCATCCTTAAAATGAATCGGGTGGAAAATTTAAGTATGGTAGGCATTGATATGTGAAACTCTCGACATTTTTTAAAACTATTACAACTATCACTATTACAACTTAACAGTATTGTCCTAAGTTTTTAATGTTTGCTTGAAAACCAAAGAAACCCGTAGTAGATATATTACAAATAAATGAAAGAAAAATAGGAAGACAATACTTTTTCCACACACTATGTGTACGGGGTCAAATTCTAATGATACTGTAATCATAAATTACAAAATTAACTAGAAAGAATAATGTAAACCTAACAAGAAGAAGATCAATTAAATGAACCATTTATAATTTGGTTGAAATTAAAATATTTTAAAAAATATCGAATTGATGCTTACAACTAGCGCGAAACGCACACATATTATTAGTAAATACACCACACATTAGGCCTACACAAATCATTTGACTTAGTATATGATGTTAAAAATAAATGTTTTAAGAAATATAATGCTAAATAACAAATGTATGAAAGTAATTACAATACAGTGATTTTTTCACAAAACAAAGAACTGTTGATTAAATAAAAAAATATATACAGCAGAAAAATTCTGATTTACCGATTTTTACAAAATTAATTGTAACGCAACGTTTTTACATTATTCACAGAAAATTAACTAGAATACAAAAAGAGTCAAAACAATATGATAATAAAACGTAATAATAATACTGCACACTCTTTTTACAATACTAAACAACACATACAAAAAATATACATATAGATGATTATAATTAAATGACAAAGAGGAACATTACTCTAAGGCGTATCTAAAAAAGTAATAGTAACACAATATTTTTACTTCAAATGCAAGCTGAAAGGTACCAAGATGGAAAAAACGTTAATTACAGAAAAATATAAACCTATTACAATCAACTATGTAAAAAAGTTGTCAACTATATTCTACTTCTACACGATACAACTGATGGAGATAGATGATAAAATCAGATTTTGGAATAATACCTATGCGTTATCATTTGCTTTCGAACGTAATTATTACGTACACTACTTTAACGTTGCGTAAAATAAAAACCGAAAATATACATAGATTAGCAAAACTTAATTACATAGAACCAATATTGTTATCAATTATGTACAAAGTAATAATTATAATACAATAGTTTACACTATATACAAATAAGAAAGTCGACAGTAAAACTAAATAACAAAAAACCTTATATTTACGTAGATGAAAAAACGACAGGCGCAGCGCCAGCGCGGTCGGTAATGAGCCCGATTACGGCCAATTTCAGCTGTTGTCTACTCGAAGCAGCACTGCACATTGAACAATTCTGCCATAAAACCCAACACGTTCCGCTAGAAATCGCTAGCACTGTGTGTGAGAGCAGTACTTTGAGTATCCACCAGAATGCGATGCTATCTCACACTCAGAGATGTTTATAACTTTTCCCCTAGGTAGCGGTAATAGTCAGAAGTGTTAAAATACAGTAAACACGTAAAATAGATAATATTTGAATGTTTAGCGATTGTTTGTACAAAAAGTATCCAGTAAACCAATAAATATTAATTATTATTTTTTTTCAATAGTTAAATATTTTGAATTTTTATGGGAAAAATCATATATTGTACTAAACCAATATTTACAAACTCAGTTAAAAATAAAAATCTTTAATTGTATAAGATTCAATCCACAAGTATATTTAACGATAATCAATAATATATATTAAAATTAATTTACGTAAGATTTTAGTCGGTCCAACGATGTGGATTGTGGATTGTGTTGTGGCCTAATAGTCTTGATAATATACGCACCACAATATTTTATATCACCTTGATTACGCAACGTATCAATATCTAAAAATTAGAAGCCTTACAGTGAAGAGAGTAAAATTAGTGTGAGTGAGTGGCACCGGCACCACAATGATAGGCTAAATAATTATTTCATGTTAGGCTTAATGAAAATTAGCACACGATATTAAAAATTTGCCTGTTTTTATATATTAATACAAGTACATAAAGTAGCCGAGAGTTGTAAGTAATTTTCTTTTGAATAGCATAAACATTTTTAATTATTAACATTTACTATACAACCTAGAGAAGAAAATTATTTAAAACTTTATTTGACTGAAAATGGAAAAGGAATACCTTATAGATAGTTTTAGTTGATTATATAGCAATTAGTGAATCATTAATAATCTCAAATTGGACATAAACTGCTCCCTACTTACAATATAGTAACCACGAGACGCCATGTTAGAGACAATTGCGCTACTGGTGGACACTCAAACGTACTACAGGCAGACCTATTTACTTGTACTAAATACCGTTAACAGACATTTCACTATTTATGGCCAAATAACTGTAACCTAAGTTAAACGTGATGTAAAATCTGCATGAATCATAATAATCATGTTATATAATAAGAATTATTAATTAAAACATTTTTAACCAGTACAATTTAGTCAAACTAAAAAAATCTTAGGATTTCATCATATGATTGTACAACTGGACTTCCAAGTTAGGTCTACACAATTACCATGTCATTGTATTGGGTATGTTTTGATTTTATTAAACAAAATATTTATTTTGTTTGATAAAATCAAACATTAATTGAGGACTATTAATGTAACTGGTGAAACGATTCAAATTTGTACAATAATTCAAATTGGGGCATTCTACATTCAAAATATAATGATTACCTACACACAGCTGCACCATCTAATAGTTATGTGGTAAATTTACCTGTTCTGACATGTTGATTGAAGGTTGAAACTGAGAATAGCCCACAGGGAGATGATGTTCAACAAGAAGTACAGGCGAGGACTTGTAGCAAGCTTATTCCTAGAGCCAACCCATGGTCTCACAACCACTTTACCCTGGAGAGGATGCAATAGGGATGTGCCAACCTGCTACTTTTGTTTAACTGATATAACAGTTCAATTTGCCAGCGCGTATCAGTTTAAATTAACTGATATGAAGTAACAGGAAGTCATGCATTCAGTTACTGTTGAAACTAATCGCATCAGTTCAAACGATCTAGCAAGTTTTCTTGAGTATTCACAGAATGACAAATACAAACTGATTTATATAAGAATCGCATCAGTTTTCATATTTCAACAGGAAATCAACGGACTGTTGTGTTGTCTGATACTACTACGAGGTTCGGATTCTACAGAAAGCTGTAACTCCCTTAGTTGCCTAGGCTAAATAAAAGGCCCTTTCTGAGGAACAGTCGAACTCAGTTAGTTACCAGACTTCAACACAGGTCATCCACACTCATGTAATCATTCATAGTCTTAAACTACGCACCACTGGGTATCGGCATCGATTTTAAACACAAATAGATTTCCCATCCAATGTTAAATTTGGAGTCTCAAAATATCAGCTGTTTTTGTGGTCTATTGTGGAGCGCTAGTGTAGTCCCATGTATATGTAATGCAGTTTAAACCAGCTGTGGTTGCGGGCCACACAAACTAACAAAATTACACATTTACATAGATGGTTTATCTATTGTAGGTTTATGTAATCAATGGTATTGGCGTCTTGTATCAGGAATCTAAAAAAAATATATATAACTGAATATCTTAATGTACTATAAATGACTTGACTGAATCTACTTTCGATACATATATGTTGTAATGTTTATGGAAATAATCTTTGTCAAATAGTGACTATAAATGTTTGGATTTAACCCGCTTTGTATTTTGCATAATCACATTTCTGCTGGGCTTATGTCACAGCAGGGATTAGGGTGGGAAAGTAAAGTTATGCTAAACTAAATGTAATATATTGTAGTAATTTGTTAAGGATGTGGATTGCGCTAAGGATGTGTACATATGTTATTCATAAGGTTGTATTAAAATTTTGAAGGGAATATGTTACAATCCAACAACTGGTGTAAAATAAAATTGTCATTACTACATTAAACAAACCACAACAGGGCATGTAT
The DNA here is from genome assembly GCA_035578905.1 of Stictocephala bisonia. Lineage (NCBI taxonomy): Eukaryota > Metazoa > Arthropoda > Insecta > Hemiptera > Membracidae > Stictocephala > Stictocephala bisonia. Next base: position 141,575 of record JAQJVL010000146.1, read on the forward strand.
ACAGCATAAACATTTAATTGGAAAAATCTCCCCTGTTAAAACGTTCTTTATAGTATAAAAACCATATTAAAGTGAATTTAGTTATTTATATCTAATTAACAACTCCATATTGTTCTTTTGTTCTTTCTGTAATTTGGAATATTTTTTAAATCTGATGTGCTCCAAATTCCAATCTTCCTGGATTATAGATGAATCTTGTGCTCAAAATGCATTCCTGTGGTGTCTCACGCCCTGTTATTTGCGGCTGTGGGGTAGTTGAACGTGTGGAACAATACAAATACTTAGTTATAATCAACGATACAAAATTAAGTTGGAGTTCACATGTTCAATCCATTAAACAGAAATTAAGGAAAATGCGTTATGCCTTTGCTCAACTTAGTTACGTGTTGACCGTTGAAGACTGCAGGACAATTTACGATATTTTGCTTACGTGCAGTTGGTATATCAAATAATCAACGTTATCCCTATAATATACTCTTTACAATTGTTCCACTAATAAATATGAGACAAAATTAAAAAAAAAAACATTTTAATAATATTAATGGTTTTTACCTTATTACAACATAATTATGCTACTAGGAACCATGGTCTATTGAGAATTCAAATTCCATTAGTAACTTTCAGATTCCTAGAATATAATTATTTTCACATTGCCCATAGGCTGTATTTGAATTTACCTCCCGAAACATTACAAGCCGAGGACAGGGGTGCTGCTGTCTCCGGTGGAGAGTAAGTGACCGGCTTTTGAAAATTGGTTGGGAAAGTGGGGAAGTTTTAGTTAGATCTCAGTATGCATAACAATAGAACATTTAGTGACTAACGTCCATTTGTATTTGTAGTGAGCCTGTCTTATACATATAAATACATTACAATACAATACAGAAATTATATACCATACAGACCAGCAAAACCACTTTATTAAATTATTTTTCTAGTTAAATGGATGTTCTGGTGAATGTAACAATTTTGGAAAATTTAAGTTTCAAAGAATGTTATTGTTAAATTTGTAAGTTTTTCCATACAAATGTTGCTTTTATCTTGTACACTTAAGTTTACATTTACTATAGTTTTAGGTTACATAACAAGTTTTGCATTAATTTTATATATTAATTAAGATATGTTTCTTTAAAGTAATTCTTTACTGATACAATTGGACTGTTTCCGCACAGACTTATAGTCTATGTGAAAATGTATTCGTTATTTTTTCTGTTAATTTGAGTTTTTTCTTTTTTAGAATAAACATGCTTTTGAATATGAAAACGTTTTATGTATAACCTATAAACAACTAATACGAGTACTGTATTACCACAGTCGTTACTGTATATAATATATACAGTATATTATATACAGTACTATACTGTATATATAGTAACGAAGCTCAGCCGTTTTACTTACAACCGAGCTATGCTAGCGAACCTATTGGTGAGGTAGTAAACAGATGGCGCGGTTTTGTAGCACACGTTTTTGATGTTTATATCAAAAGTGATGTTGTAAGGCTTAATTAATAGATGTCTACTAAATTTAGACATGTAACAAGATCTTACCTAATGAATAGGAAACAGCATGTTACGATTCCTTATATTGACAGATTAAGGGTACTTAGGCATAGCTTTTCTCATGTAGTACAGATGAAAAACGGTGTCCTCAGGGATCAGTTATTGGTCCTTTACTTTTTATTCTGTTTGTAAACAACATAAAATCAGGCGTTTCTAGGGCAGATATAAGCCTTTTTGCCGATGATACAGCTGTGTCAATTATTGAGCCAAGTAAACCCCTTTTGGGTCAAAGTCTTACGATTGAAATGAATTGTTTGCTTCAGTGGTTTAGTTCAAACAACCTTGTGGTTAACATGGAAAAAACTAGTATTTTAAATTTTTCTATTACCAAAAAGGAGTGACCATGGAATGCATATTTTAGGAGATTCTTTAATATGCCCTGTAAAATCTGTCAAGTACTTAGGGTTGCTTATAGATGATGACTTGCGCTTTAATAGCCGTGTAAATAGAGTAGCAAGCTTGGTGAGCTCAGGAACTTTTGCACTAAGAGTTCTATCATCGCAGCTTGAGTCTTGTCATCTCCTGACAGCTTATTATGGGATAGTTTATCCACACCTCTCATATGGAATATCTATTTGGGGCTCTGAAACCAGTAGAACTAAACAACTATTCAAACTTCAGAAGAGAGCCGTAAGGATCATCTTCAAACTAAGAAGAACCGATTCATGCAGAGCATGGTTTAAAAACCAGAATATTTTAACACTTCCATCCATTTATATATATCAAACACTAAGTTTTGTCATAAATAACCCTGACCTTTTCAGAATGGAACCATCTCAATTCTCCAATAGCTTCAACCTCCGAAGTAGAACAAATCTACCAATACCTAAACACCGGACCTCCTTTTTTAAAAAACATTTATTAATGAATGGTATTAAATTATTTAATTCTCTGCCAGCCCCACTAAAAATTAAAATGGATGCAAAACCTTTTAAAACCAGACTTAAAGGCTTACTTTTGAGTGAAGCATATTATAATATAAATGAGTTTCTGCAAAGTAATTAATAGTTAATGTTGTAATTATAATTCTAGGAATATATATATGTATTCTATATACAGTATCGTTCACTAGAATAATTGACTCCTGCCCATGTACTAATTGTATTATATGGTAATAAAGTTTGATTGATTATTGATTGAAATAACCACTATGAGCGCTGCTAGTGTCCAGCTGGATACATTTTTCTCAAGAGTAAGCTTTGCTACTGTATACATTATAATGTGGTTTTGTCTTATGTGTCCTTAACTAATTAATTGTTCAGAGGCATATGTTCTTCACTTCAATTTAATTTTAATAACTCTGATCAAGAAGCAAGTTAAGAGCCTTTCAGTGAGTGAAGGTTATCACTACACTGATCGGCTGTCAAAAATTATAAAATAATTGCGCTAGTGGAATTAGAGATGGGAAATATCATCATATTCTGGTATTAGGTTTTATCGAGCACGTCGGTATTAGTAATACTCACCCTGTTTTTTTGGTAACTGTTACTGGAGTGCAATGCCGTTGCTTGCAGGCGATATTGGAGGTCGATATTAGTGCAGTGTAAATATTAGAAGGTTAGTTTTTCGTTACCAGATAGCTTACATATTAACTTAAACAATCGGTAGCCTAAGCCTATTATAGCCTGTTAGACACATATATTATTCGTGTAAACTAGCGTATTATAAAGATGAGTAGTATTTAACAATATTTTATTTTAATGATAATATTCTGTTAGACACATATATTATTCGTGTAAACTAGCGTATTATAAAGATGAGTAGTATTTAACAATATTTTATTTTAATGATAATATTCTGTAATTTATTTAAGAATATCCTGTAAGAATACTCGAAGGATAATAAACACAGTGTCACAATATAAGAACAAAATTTTATTATAATGTTGCTTATGATTATAATAGGCCTAAACAATATTTAAAATAGTAAACAAGTTATGAATCATAATAATAATAACACATTTAAAACAAATTTAAAATTAAATGATAAAATAAAAATGCAATAAGCGTAATATCATACCTAAACAGTATTTAAAAATAGTAAAAAAGGTACAAATCATTATCATGTAATATTGGTTTAATATTACATTTTAAACCAATTAAAAAATATTAAATGATAGCACAAAAATTTAAAAATGCAATAAGCATAATATCATGCCTAAACAATGTTTAAAATATTAAAAAGTTATGAATCATTATTATTAATGTGAATTTTAAAGCAATATAAAAATTTTAAATGATAATATAAAAATTCAATAAGCATAATATCATAAAGAATGATAAACTTAATTTTTGTGAGTTTACATTGAGAAATTGTATTTTTTCCACATGTTTCGTCTTCAAGCGTGAGCGGCGATCTGAAATCAAACTTCCCGCTTTTAAGAAAAGCCTCTCACAAGGAACAGATGTCCCCATCGCACTGAATTTAGACTTAACCAAACTTGCCATCAGTGGATCGTAGCATTGATTGTTTTTCCACCAAATCAGTGGATCTTGTTTACGGTCTATATAGCCTTCTTCCAGTAGCGGTTTATTTCTATAATGGCAGCGGAAGTCTTGGATCCTACACATACAGAAAAGCTTCAGATAAAATATTTAATAATACATTTATTTTCACTTTCTCCCATATGCGTAGCATAAAGTATTGTGATCGTGAACAAAAACCTTTTTGCAAGTTGGTGTAAAAATCCGTTTTAGGGTCCATTGAAACCAAGAAAGTGATTTTCGTGAAAAAATGTTTGTTGTCTGTCCGCATGTGTGTGTGTCTTTGTGTATGCGTGTGCGTTTGTGTGTATACATCACCAGAGACGAAACGGGTGGACCGATTTATATGAAATTTGGCATGTAGGATTCTTTGGCCAATATACGTTTTCTTTTAAATTGTAAAATAAATTTTATTTAATCGCATAGTATATAAAACCATTTCCCCCGTTTTTGAGTTTATGTAAATTATCAAAAACTGTTATTGCAAGCACAGAACATTTTACTAACTTACATCTTTTATTGCAAGTTTAAAACCCTTACGGTACCTGAATTATTTTTAGTAGAAATGACCCTGTCCACAGAGTCCCAAACTGAATACTTCCTTTTCTTTTGAGAGCTATCTTCAACTTCTTTGCCGCATTCGTTATCTGTGTCTCTAACTGATGAAGTTGATTTATTTAGCTCCCAAATCTTGGCCAAATGGCTAATACATAATTCCTTTGCCGCTTTGGATGAGGATTCAAATTCAAATGGTGCTAATTTAAACCCGGGATCCAATAGCGTGGCCAGCGATAGTCTTGCTTTTTTCAATATTTACTAATCTGGTTTTGATTCCATTAAGTAGGTCGCCCACTACTTGTCTTGCAACGTTCCCAAATTGTTCTTTTAACATTGACTCACATACTGATTTTAGGCCATTGGTCAAAGGGATTACCAAACTTCCTGTGATATATTTTTCTCCACTTATTTGCTTTGTCACTTCTTCGAAGTGCTCCAAAATAGTGCATAGCTCGGAACAAATTGTCCACTCATCCTCAGTTAACATAGGAATATCTTTATTGATAAGAGCAATTGTTGTTTTCAACGCATCTTTCAGCTCAACACAACGTTTAATCATATAATACGTCGAGTTCCAGCGAGTGGCAACTTCCTGCACTAACTTCTTCGGATCGAGGCCCATGGTCTTTTGAACAGAATTTAGTCTCTCCAAGCATGAAGAACTCCTTTTGAAATAGCTTACTATTGCTTTTACTTTAATGATAAGTTGATTTCAACGCGTCTTGCAGAATTAAGTTGAGAGTATGGGCAAAGCAGCCGAAATGTTTCATTCTCAACTCCTTTTCGATTGCCGATTTAATGTTACTTGCGTTATCAGACACTATAACTATAACTTTGTCAATGAGATGAAAGGCTTCAAGGATACGCTGAATTTCTTGAGCTAGGTTGGAACTTGTATGGGGACCACTCAAACATGAACATTCTAATAAAACAGATCTTAGGATGAAATCATCTGTTATATAGTGCGCAGTTACGGCAATATAACTATCCATATTGACAGATGTCCAACAATCAGTGCTTATACATACACTATCAACAGACACCAAGTCTACGCACTTCATTCACGCACTTTTCATATTCAGCCGGGAGAATGCTATTTGTCAGAGTTTTTCTGCTTGGAAGCTTGTATGATAGGTTTAGTCCACGCACAAAATCTACAAAACCTTTATCTTCGACTACAGAAAACGGCTGAAAATCTGTAACTATCATTTGAAATAATAGTTTATCTAGCCTTCTCTTTTGAGCCTCGCTAATTTTTTTTGTCACAGGTAAATGTGACCTTATGTCAGTTCAAATTCAAATTCTTTATTGCCGCAAAACATATTTACATGTATGGCATCGTCAACACTAAAAATCTAGAAATAATAATATTCGCTTAATCACTTATTACTACCTAGAATGGTTGCAATATTCCAAAAACTCATTAGTATCATACACACAAAGTTCTAACAACAATGACTTTAGCTTAGCTTTAAACATATTATTATTTAAATATTTAATTTCACATGGTAACAAATTGTATATTTTTTTACCTAGTTCAAAGGTAGACTTAATGGTAGAACTGTAGTTTCATTGCCTCACTATAAGAAAATCATTCTGTCTTGTACAATAATTATTGATCTGTTTGTGGGGATTATGCCTAAATTTGTTCTAATGCACACTAGTAACTGTAATAAATACAAAGACGGAACAGTCAGAACACCAAGTCTTTTAAATAAAGGTTTACAATGAGTCCTACCTCCAACACTCAAAATAATTCTTACAACTCTCTTTTGCAGTACTAAGAGCTTTTTTATATTAGTGTCACAGCCCCAAACAATTATCCCATATGCCAAATTGCTTTGTATGTATGCATAATATACTGCCATCATTACATCTAAACTTACTGACGACTTAAGTCTTATGATCATAAATGTACTTTTTGATATCTTTTTACATACATACTCAATATGAGCATCCCATTTAATATTTGACTGCAATAACACACCCAAAAATTTAATGTCATTATCACTAGCCTTAGTACCTAAACTAAATTTAATAGTCTGAGTTTTATCTTTATTTAAACATAATGCATTGGCTGCAGTCCAATCCTCAGTTACTAATTTAAAGTGAGACAACAAATGATTTGCTAGGCTACTATTTGAACAACTGATCTGTATTGTTAAGTCATCAGCATACATAAAAGATGATACACAAACATTATTTAGAGCTACTGGTAGATCATTAATGTATACAATAAACATTGTCGGACCTAAAATTGATCCTTGTGGCACACCAGTGTGTACTTGCAAATATTTGGAATAACAACCATTATAAAACACAGATTGAAACCTTCCCGATAAATATGATCGAATGAGATCCATTGATTTGTCATCAAATCCATAGAATTTAAGTTTTTTTAAGAGAATTACATGGTCAATAGTGTCAAAAGCTTTTGACATGTCAAAAAAACTGCTTAAAACACATTTCTTTTCATCAACATTCAATGAACATTCTTTCATGAAATTTACTATGGCCATTCCAGTACTCTTTCCTGATCTAAAACCATACTGACTGTTAGAGAGCAAATCGTTATTCTCAAAATACTTCATTACTTGGTTATTAAGTAAACTGGTTGCAATACAACCAGATAATTGTTCAGGAACGTTCGAAGTAGAAGAGCATGGATCATCCGCATCAGCTGAACTTTCTGTTTGCCTAATATTACAGGCAATTTCTTTGCTAATATTAGGTGTACTACCATAGACCTTCTATTATACCTACATTGTATTATACAGGTATAATAGAAGGTCTATGGTTTTAATAATACATCTTTCATTTTTACTTACGGCAGGCAACTGAACAGTCGGATGTCGCGTGTTAAGGTGTTTTTTTTTTCAAATTTGATATAGTGGCACCGAAATTCAATAACTGTCCACATATATCACATACAGCAGTTTTTTCTGTGCATCTTTTACCACAAAATAACTTAACAAAACACTGGTCTTAGGCTTTTTATTTGACATATTTAAATTAATGCACACCACAATATCAAATTGTAAGAGAAAATCACTTACTTATTCCGTCGTACAGCTCCTGTGTGAATAGTATATTCAGAACATGTTTCACCGTAAGTACGGCATCCTCAGCTGGTCATCGAGTGAAGATCAATCCACCTATTGGGTTTAGTCACAAGATAATAGGTGGATTGATCTTCACTCGATGACCAGCTGAGGATGCCGTACTTACGGTGAAACATGTTCTGAATATACTATTCACACAGGAGCTGTACGACGGAATAAGTAAGTGATTTTCTCTTACAATTTGATTGAACAGCTCAGGGGCTAAATAATGTATATGAAACCACAATATCACTTTACGATCAGTTGAACACAAGACAAAACTAATTAGAAAAATATTTACAATATAAACTACACTTTACAAGTAATCCAATAATTAATAAAATAATACGGCAGACCTTTCACAATCTAATTAAAAATAGAACTAAAAAACACTGTAAATTAACAAGATTTTGCGTATCGAATAAGTAAATCAAATCAAATCGTTTATTGTTCATTGACATTTAACAATGTTTGGAACATAGTCAATCAGTGTTTTTATAAGGTCTAAAATGATTTAAAATACAATGATATATATAAGAACATCATTAAATATAACAGTCATACCTATCAGTGAAAATCATTGATTGCTTAAGAACTCGTCTATTGACAACAAAGCTAAATGATGAGTGGGATCCTGAGCCGGGAGGGGCGAGGGGAGGGGAATTAAGTTTCATGTCACAACACGAATACAACAATATTTTCCTACCCATTTTATTCATTATGAGAATTGAGAACATTTGCTGACTAATATCTCCAGCGGATATTACTCGCCATTCCAGTATTTGCTTCCAAATCCTAATACCAAACCAATATTTTGGCAATTAGTTTTATTGCCGTTATCAGTCTGGTTTACGTTCCGCGCCGTCCAGTTGGATTACATTAGCCATTAGCCGTGTTACCAAAATATTAGGGTGATCTCGGTAACAGTTACCGTGGTATTAGTTTACTTCTCAGTATTAGTAATACTGATCCTAATATTTCTAATACGATATTTAACGCCCATCTCTACTCTCTAGTCTCTCTCTAGTCATAATGTGATTGTGATTGGTTGCATATGCCAGGGTAGTGATAGATTAGATTGATAGATTATGAAAATATGTTACTTGTTGTGGTTATGTTTACAATATCATAATTGTTAACTAAAATTACTATTATTGCTGTAAGGACTGAAAGTCATTATTATTTTATGGACCTGAAAGTCATAGGCCCTACTATAAAAATCTACAAAGATAAAAGGTAATTATTTATGTATTATTCAAATTGTAATTATTCTAAGATTTCTCAAAACTCTCCAAACAATGCCTTAAGGATTAAATAAAGGGTTGGCATATAAATTTTCCAATAGTGTAACTGTGCACTTTTTGCTCACCTCTAAACTAAAAAGAAAATTTGCTGTTACATCAAACAAATCTAGTTCTTACTCTTATTTAGTATTCATCTGATTTAGTATTTATTTGGAAAGAATAGTTCTAATTTTTTTTATTTATTTTTATTTTATTTTTTATTTATTTATTCATAAGACGCCGATTGTCAATATATGGGCGAATATGGATTTCGAATGAGTGTAGATGAGCGAATGTAGTCATTGTTACAAACTCAGGCCGACTATTCCTTAGAAAGTGTCATTAATTAATAGCCCAATGACAAATGAACAGCCGGTGGTTTCAGGTTAAAAAAATAACAAAACAAATGTATAGTAGTGTTTAAAGGTGAACTAAATCAAATTTTCGTTGGAGTAACATTTCAAAATATATTTATTAAATTTTATTTCAGCTGCACCATAGGCCTACTATTGATACATACACTAAGCAGTTAATGTTTACTTTCAATTCCCACCATCTGAAATTATTAAGTGTGTTAGTGACAGAAAAGGGTCAGTTAGGTTATGTTTGGTTTCGATAGATTATGTTTTGTTTGGTTAGGTTAGGTTATGCAAGATTTGGTAAGGTTATCTTAGGCACATTTCCAATGCTAATATGCTTAATAAAGGCTTGATTGCAAAATCCTTTCCATATTCTTATTGGCACAACATTCTGCACAATTTCTAATTCTAATAAACATTCCATATTTATTAGCCTCTGTTTTCTATTTTTCTATTCTCTATTTTCAGCCTAAGTTTTCTTGTATACAATTTTGTTAAAAAGGCATGTGCCGTTAATCATAATAAATAAATTTCAGTAGGGCCTACCCACAATGCTATATTTACCAGTTACATTTAAGTTATAATTACCAATTATAATGGTCAACTTTTGAAGGGTCAAAAAACATAACTTAGGCTTTTTTGAGAAATTTGACTTTTCCCCCCAAACAATTTGTTATGTTCTTCAAAATTAGGTCATTGGGGCTTTGAGAAAATAAAAGTTTAAAATCCAGAAATAGTCTTTGTACATTTTTACCTATAGTATAGGAAATTCTACAACAATTACTGTATTTTTTTACCAATCTTAAGATTGGTGGGATGACCAGCAAGCCATTGTGAAAGCCCAGAATTTAATGCCCAGTTCTTGTGAAGGCTCATAAAAAGTGTCTATTGTGGCTTAAAATAATTACTATACTGAATGTTTGGTAAATCAACAAGGTGTTTGAAAAGTGTGGGGCAAAACATCAAGAAATGATTAAATAGATAAAAATAAACAAAAGTTCCTACGAAGTGTTATCTCGCTTAGTTTGGTGTCTGTCTGTATGTGTGTTTAAAAAAATACAATATCTCCTAAACGGTATTAATTATAGTTTTGAAACTTAACTGGACATGAATATTGAACTCCACACCCTCTAATATATTCTAAAAATATAAAATTATATATTTACCCGTTTTAAAATGGCAGCCGTTCTAAAGTTTTAAAGCTAAATTTCATGTAAACCAAATCAAAAATGTTATGATACCTAATTTAGCTTAAAAAGAGGAAAATATTTTGGTACCTCATTTGTTACAATCAGACAGTAAATAACTGAGAAAATGTAATTTTCTGATTGTGTGCAAAATGTTTTTACTACTTTCGTATATTTGTATACTTGAATAAACCCACCAGTCAAATTTTACACACAATCAGTAAAATTAAATTTTCTCAGTTGTAAAATTCTGTTTCTTGTTGTATGCTGTGTTATAAGTAACTTTTTTATTAAGGGTTATTATGTACATGTTTTAAATGTCTTGCCACTATAATATTTTTAACCTGCATTATTTATTATTTGGAAATAGTTAATTGTACAACTAGTGCGCAAAGTGTCACTTTGCTGCACGAGAAAAATACTTACACAATTTTCTTTTGTTGAAAAGCCGTAGGCTCGATTGCAGAATGGTTCTCAAGTGCAGGAAAACCGCTTTGAGAACAAGTTGCACATAATAGTTATCCTACAGTCGAAATACAGTAGACTATACGAAAAGTAATAAAAACATAACTAAGTACTGTAAGCAAACAGGTGGGAACTTTTATTCAAAATTATCATAAATATTTTTCTTTTTTACAAACATAAAATTGTATTTTATGGTTTAATCAAAATGTTAACGCCATTTTTTGTTTGTAATGGTTATGTTGAAGGTGTAGTTTTCACAATTTCTTATAACGAGTTTTATAGCCTATATCAGCTGTTCTGTTTACACCCGGCGCTGCCAACTTAATTATTTCAAGCATACACAACATTAATTGGCCCACCCTCCCAACCATACACATAAAGGGGTGTTGGCCCACCCTCCCACACATAAAGTGGTGATGGCCCATCCTCTCGCACATACATATAATGTGGTGATGGCCCACCCTCCCACCTATACACAATGTGGTGTTGGGTAAACCCCCAATTACTGTAAAATTACTGTACGCCCACCCATACACATACAGTAATATTGTCCCACCCGCCCACCCATACACGTACAGTGTTATTATTTATGTTATTAAGTTAAGAACTTGGAGTGCGGCAAAGTAAAAAGAGTGCAGTAAAGTGTTTAAAGCAGGAGTCACCTACTTTGCGACTTGCAACAAGTGTAAGAACAGCCACTTTGTTAGGGAACTGTAGGAAAATGAAATTATTTGATTTTATTGTACTAATATGTAAAAATTTAAATAGGCCTATATTCTAAAACTACTTTAAGTAAAATTTGGAGCCTTATACAGATGCTTACCTCAGAAATAATCTTCTTTAAACATATTTTCTGAATTTTTGCTATTTGTTAGAGGTTGCTGTTTTGAAAATTCATTGTTCATTTTTATGTTATTTAATGATTTTTGCACTTTCAGGTTGAGTTCATCTTCTGCTATTTGACCAAGATGAAATTACACAGCACAAGTAACTGAATGCACATGCAGTATTAGCTTAGTTTATGCTAGTCATGCAACGTAAAACTATATATTTATAAGAAGGTTTTATCATTGTCTTACTTTGATACCCTGTTAAAAATTGTTTGTTTGAAAGGATTTTTGAAAATTTAATTCAAGTTTACAGTTAAATATACCATTGACTGTTTTATTTTATATATTTATAATTAACATTGGGTACTGTAAAATAAATTTAGAAGATTACTGTGTTTTGATATTGTAATTATTGACAGATTTAATAATTTTTAAATTACTTTTCCAAAGTGGACTGGTTTATTTTATTTTAAAATGAGTAGGGGGAAAGAAAGGTTGAGAGAATTGTATGGTGATGATCACCCAGGTTTTGGTTCTTATCTAGAGTGTATGACCAGAGCCAACCTTACAGGACTTTCTACTTTCACAATAGCGTTTTCTTTCTCTTACTTAACTCAGAATCTGTTGAAACATAAGTTGCCATATTCATCAAAAGTGTTCATTCTGACATCGTCAGTGTTTGGTGCATTTTTATCATATACCGTAGTCAAAGATAAAACTAAAGATTGCCACGCAGCCTGGCTAGCAGCAGAAGAAAAAGTTACTTATTTCACAGAACTTGAGAAATCCCCTAGTTCCAGTTAGTGAAAATCACCTCAATAAGTGATCGCACATTCAATATGTACACTCTCATCAGGAATAGTTTGATGAACATTGGTAATCATAAATGTTTTCTACATTATATGCTCAATAATTTAAAAATTATCAGTAATTGTAATATATTAAAAGATTATTTACACACAATCAGTAAAATTAAATTTTCTCAGTTGTAAAATTCTGTTTCTTGTTGTATGCTGTGTTATAAGTAACTTTTTTATTAAGGGTTATTATGTACATGTTTTAAATGTCTTGCCACTATAATATTTTTAACCTGCATTATTTATTATTTGGAAATAGTTAATTGTACAACTAGTGCGCAAAGTGTCACTTTGCTGCACGAGAAAAATACTTACACAATTTTCTTTTGTTGAAAAGCCGTAGGCTCGATTGCAGAATGGTTCTCAAGTGCAGGAAAACCGCTTTGAGAACAAGTTGCACATAATAGTTATCCTACAGTCGAAATACAGTAGACTATACGAAAAGTAATAAAAACATAACTAGTACTGTAAGCAAACAGGTGGGAACTTTTATTCAAAATTATCATAAATATTTTTCTTTTTTACAAACATAAAATTGTATTTTATGGTTTAATCAAAATGTTAACGCCATTTTTTGTTTGTAATGGTTATGTTGAAGGTGTAGTTTTCACAATTTCTTATAACGAGTTTTATAGCCTATATCAGCTGTTCTGTTTACACCCGGCGCTGCCAACTTAATTATTTCAAGCATACACAACATTAATTGGCCCACCCTCCCAACCATACACATAAAGGGGTGTTGGCCCACCCTCCCACACATAAAGTGGTGATGGCCCATCCTCTCGCACATACATATAATGTGGTGATGGCCCACCCTCCCACCTATACACAATGTGGTGTTGGGTAAACCCCCAATTACTGTAAAATTACTGTACGCCCACCCATACACATACAGTAATATTGTCCCACCCGCCCACCCATACACGTACAGTGTTATTATTTATGTTATTAAGTTAAGAACTTGGAGTGCGGCAAAGTAAAAAGAGTGCAGTAAAGTGTTTAAAGCAGGAGTCACCTACTTTGCGACTTGCAACAAGTGTAAGAACAGCCACTTTGTTAGGGAACTGTAGGAAAATGAAATTATTTGATTTTATTGTACTAATATGTAAAAATTTAAATAGGCCTATATTCTAAAACTACTTTAAGTAAAATTTGGAGCCTTATACAGATGCTTACCTCAGAAATAATCTTCTTTAAACATATTTTCTGAATTTTTGCTATTTGTTAGAGGTTGCTGTTTTGAAAATTCATTGTTCATTTTTATGTTATTTAATGATTTTTGCACTTTCAGGTTGAGTTCATCTTCTGCTATTTGACCAAGATGAAATTACACAGCACAAGTAACTGAATGCACATGCAGTATTAGCTTAGTTTATGCTAGTCATGCAACGTAAAACTATATATTTATAAGAAGGTTTTATCATTGTCTTACTTTGATACCCTGTTAAAAATTGTTTGTTTGAAAGGATTTTTGAAAATTTAATTCAAGTTTACAGTTAAATATACCATTGACTGTTTTATTTTATATATTTATAATTAACATTGGGTACTGTAAAATAAATTTAGAAGATTACTGTGTTTTGATATTGTAATTATTGACAGATTTAATAATTTTTAAATTACTTTTCCAAAGTGGACTGGTTTATTTTATTTTAAAATGAGTAGGGGGAAAGAAAGGTTGAGAGAATTGTATGGTGATGATCACCCAGGTTTTGGTTCTTATCTAGAGTGTATGACCAGAGCCAACCTTACAGGACTTTCTACTTTCACAATAGCGTTTTCTTTCTCTTACTTAACTCAGAATCTGTTGAAACATAAGTTGCCATATTCATCAAAAGTGTTCATTCTGACATCGTCAGTGTTTGGTGCATTTTTATCATATACCGTAGTCAAAGATAAAACTAAAGATTGCCACGCAGCCTGGCTAGCAGCAGAAGAAAAAGTTACTTATTTCACAGAACTTGAGAAATCCCCTAGTTCCAGTTAGTGAAAATCACCTCAATAAGTGATCGCACATTCAATATGTACACTCTCATCAGGAATAGTTTGATGAACATTGGTAATCATAAATGTTTTCTACATTATATGCTCAATAATTTAAAAATTATCAGTAATTGTAATATATTAAAAGATTATAAAACTATTTGTTTTAATAATTCAAAGTACTCAGGTTATGTTAATAATATCTACGTAGTAAATTCGTTAGCAATGTTTTCTACAAGTTCACAAATGTATAGTGAAAATTACTCTAATTCTTGGGACGAGGTTGATGAAGATGATGAAGAAGATGAAAAATATCAAGAGTTAGTAAAGCGAACTTTAAGGTTACCAGAAATGGGACATCAGGTGTTTGTAGTCCAGCCTTATATAAAATGGGGGCGGTTTAAGAGAAAGAACACAACACCTGATCTCCAGCTTGCAGAGTCGGAAGCATTAATAAAAACTTTACCTGACTGGAAAGTTGTTTGTTCAAAACTAGTTCCATTGATGAGTTTTAAATCGCCCATGATATTTGGTAAAGGCAACTTACAAAATCTGAAAGAACAAATTGCAAGTGACAACACTATTAGTGCAGTTTTCATTAGTATAAATATGTTGAACCCCAAGCAACAAAATGCTATGGAAGAAGCATTCAATATACCAGTGTTTGATCGCTATACAATTGTTGTACAAATTTTTAAAATGCACGCAGCATCCAAAGAGGCAAAACTTCAAGTAGCCTTGGGTGAACTACCTTATTTGTGGACTCGTTTAAAACACGACCATACTGATATGAGTGACAAAATGGGAGGTGGGGCTACAATTGGTGGACCAGGTGAAAGCTATTTGGAGATTAAAAGGCGGTTACTCCAAGACAAGGAGCGGAAATTAAAAAGACAGTTAAAAGTCCTGAAAACACAGAGAGAATTATTACGCAGCAAGCGTCAACAACTTGAGCTTCCTGTGATTGCTGTAGTAGGATATACAAACGCTGGGAAAACATCTTTAATTAAAGCTCTAACTAAAGAAGAGAAAATGCAACCAAAAGATGTTCTTTTTGCCACTCTTGATGTTACTGTCCATGCTGGTTTTATGCCTTGCGGTCTTAAAGTATT
Organism: Stictocephala bisonia; assembly: GCA_035578905.1. Taxonomy (NCBI): domain Eukaryota; kingdom Metazoa; phylum Arthropoda; class Insecta; order Hemiptera; family Membracidae; genus Stictocephala; species Stictocephala bisonia. The sequence goes on from JAQJVL010000146.1 coordinate 157,349, forward strand.
GTTTGTGGATACAGTTGGGTTTTTATCTGACATACCAACGAATCTAATTCAGGCTTTCATCACCACTCTAGAAGACGCAGTGCAATCTGACCTTATTATTCACGTTCAAGATATTAGCCACCCTGATGTGGTAGCGCAAAATGAGCATGTTGTAGATACTCTGAAATCTATTGATATGCCAGAAAAATTACTCAAATCAATGATAACAGTAGGAAACAAAGTGGACTTAGTGCAAAGTCGTAAAGAAGCAAATTTATCTGTTTTACCAGTTTCTTGTACTTTGGGTACTGGGATAGGCACTTTGAAAAAAAAGTTGGAACGTAGTATTATTGAGGCTACTGGGCAAATTTTGATAAAAATTCGTATTCCCAATGGAGGTGAAGAGTTTGTGTGGTTGCAAAAAGAGGCAACAGTTATTCAAGTTGTAGCAGATGAAAATGACAACCAGTTTTTGTATGTTAATACAGTTATTACAGAAACTAATCTAAAAAGATTTAAACATTTGTTTATTACATCCAAAGTTAAGTTATAAAAATTATTTTTGTTGAATAAAAAAGTAGTTTAACGCAAATAGAAGGAGCTTTTGTTTCTCTTTTAATGCCTTTTGTGCTATTCCACAATACCTTATGGGATTTTTTGGTTTTTTAGAGGGTATCGCTTATCAGTCTTGTTTTCCTTTGTAAGTTGGTGCATGGTGACACGGGTGATCGATGGGTTTGGCAGCCCTGTTTTTTTTTTTTTTTGTGTTCCCAGTTTTGACAGTAGAAACAATGTAATCTTCTCTCTCTCCCCTTTGCTTTATACTGCTGAATATGTTTGCTCCACTCTGCCGGGTGATGAGAGCCTACAACCTAATTGCCAGTAATGGGTCTGCCATTGATGTCTTCCTCAATAATCTTGTAAATCCAATCTTGGCATAATTAAACCTAAGAGTTGTTATTATTTTATTTGTTTGTTTTTTAAGTTTATTTGTAGGTTTGATTGGTTTTTGTTTGATTGTTCTATATTCATTTTGTGTCTTCTGTTGTATTTGTTACTTGTTGTTCTTTATTATATTTTTGATATTTCTTGGGACCATTCATAGTCATACATTGCACAATAGGAATGATCTATATTTAATGTTCTTCTCATTGGTAATATTTTTTCTGCATTGTACAACTCGAATTATCTGTTTAGTTTTATTATTCACTATTTCTGTGCATTATGAAGTGAAGTGGAGGTAAAAGTGTAATAATAAAAATACCTCGAGATGAGGTTTTTACCCTCTCCACTTTTCACACGCTATGTCCATTCACTTAAATAATCAATTTCCTGGGCAATAGGTTAGTCATATGTGCTTCACTCTTAGCCTTCAAAATCGGTAGATTTATCTCCATTCAATTATTGTGTCTGTGGATGGATAAAAGATATTGTCAACGAGTGGATTCTCAGGAATAATTAATTGCCCGTATTATATATTCGGCAAAGGATATAAAGGAATTTCCTGGTAAAACTCAGAAAACCAAAATAAAATGCACATGCTTCAAAATGTATTGATAATGATGGCCTCATTTTTAAACATTTACTATAAAAGATAATAAAATTGGCCCAACCTATTTAATGCTTTTTAAATATACTGAATAAAATTGAGTTTTCTGTTCTTATTTAAAAATGAGTTTTGTGCCCCAATTTCTTCTATTTAACCTGGAATCACTGAAAAACTATTTAAGTTATACCGGTGTTCTAAACCTACAGTATCTTAGTAGCTTTTCCAGGCCAAAAACATACGAAAAGATAAAACTTGTCACTCAGTTTATACTATCAGATGTTTAGTATTGCTTTATTTTAATCTTTACTCATTAGCATTTTACTGACATCTTTCCCTGTCTGTAACTCGCTGACAGTGTTTTAACCTATGTTTGTATAAAATTGTTCACTATTTTTAATATTAAAAGTGCTGTAGAAGTTGTAGGAGAACTTCATGAACCACCCTCTAAAACTTCTATTATTTCATTACAGTATTATAAATTTATCTTATTGACAATGTTAAAGTATTTTACAGACAATTACTTTAACAAGTTATTTATTAATTACGGTGTGGTTTTTTGACATTTTTTCTTTTTTCCATTGTAGATAAATGACTAAGGAACAAGAATATGATTTTGTTATTGGAAAACCAGAAAATTTTCTAAAATGAAGAAAAATGGAAAAATATATTCTTCTAAAATATATAGCACTGTGGTTTCTCAAATTGGGGGATAAAAAACATACTGTAATCAAATAATAAATTATGAATTTTAAAATTTTCACAATAATAACAGCTCTGAACAACTCAGGCATATTAATGCAAATAACATATGTACTCAGACCAAAGATGTTTAAACAGCTGTCAATATTTCATAGCAAACACTATAAACCACCTGGGATATTCCGAATTTCTTACAACTATTATCGTCAGTTCATTCAGAATTAAATAGTAATCGATATTACAAAACTAAAGCATCAGTGTAACCTAAAATCAAAACCTAACCCAACAAATGGATCAAGTAGTTAGTACTACTCTAAATTTCAAAAGTATGTAGACGCGAGTTTACAAAGACACTGTATCTAGATGAATAATGTTAATTATACATGATTCTTTTTTTACTATAGAGAATTTAATTGTTCGTTGAACTATGTCTGTCAAATAATTTTCATAACTCGTTAACAATTTTTTATTAGCAATTGTTTATAAAAAGTACCGTTTTTTCGCAATTTCTAATTAACCATCAACTTTAAAAAATCATAAAAAGTTGAATTGACGTTTGATGTAAATGAAACTTTTACCAAACCTTTGTCAATAGTTTTCAAATGTTACCTTGAAGTTTCAACATTTTAATTTTATTATTTTTGAAGTTATTTTAATTTTTGTGGATTAACTTTAATTCGGCTCTGATAACTGAACCTCAGTATAATTTGGTACTGTTGGTATCAGCTTGATTCATGCAAACCAAATAAAATGGTTTCAACAATAAATGTTGATCAGCGATTTTTAATTGAGGTTTATTTGATAGCTTCGGGATGTGCAGTCAGCCGTTAATGATGCCTTTAAACGCCTCGCCCGCATAGCATCAAAGCCCACGTCTCCGCTCCAAGCTCTAGCGGCATGGCCCATGTGACTGCCGTAGTTAAATTCCCATTTGCTGTATTCTTTTAAGTTTCATAAAACATTTTCTATCACCAATTTCTCATGCGGGCTTAGGACCGTCAACGGCAGATTTAAAAATGGTAGTTCCTGTTTATAGGGATTGTCGATTATTTACAATGGTGATGGAAAATGGTTGGTGAAACTTAAAAGACTGCAGCAAATGGAAATTTTGACAGCGGCAGTCAGACGTGTCATGCAATTGGAGTGGAGACGTGGCAATGTCACGGGGTTTTGATGCCATGCGGGTGAAGCATTTATATGCGTCATTAATAGCTCACTGCACATCCCGACGCTATAAAATAAATGTCAATTAAAAATCGCTGATCAACATTTATGGTTGGAAACCGTTTTATTTAGTTTGTATGAATCAAGCTGAAACCAACAGTACCAAATTATACTGAGGTCCAGTTATCAGAGCCGAATTAAAGTTAATCCACAAAAATTACAATAACTTCAAAAATAATAAAATTAAAATGTTGAAACTTCAAGGTAACATTTGAAAACTATTGACAAAGGTTTGGTAAAAGTTTCATTTACATCAAACGTCAATTCAATTTTTTATGATTTTTTAAAGTTGGTGGTTCATTAGATATTATGAAAAAAACTGGTACTTTTTATAAACAGTTGCTAATAAAAAATTGTTAACCAGTTATGAAAATTATTTAACAGACATGGTTCAACGCACAATTAAATTCTCTACAGTAAAAAAAAGAATCATGTAATTATCATTATTCATCTAGGTACAGTGTTTTTGTAAACTCGGGTCTACATACTTTTGAAATGGAGAGTAGTCATCAGTAATTCATTTAAAATTTGCATTTTACAACATTCAGAATAAAATTTAGTTTGGTGATAGGGAAGGAGTAAATAAAACAACTTACAGTTACTCTTTCATGCTGTGATATAGCTCATTTCTTTCTTAAATAACACTTATCAAAATATGACAGTGAAGGCGGGGCATTTTCTGTATATTCCCACTTAAAGTTGACAAGTCATTTTACATTTTGTACTTGAATTTATTACTTTTACTCTGCCCGAGTATTATAAAATTATGACAAAATTATACATACCAATGTATACTAAAATGCTTTTAATATATATTTAGTGATTACTTGAATTAAATATTAATGTTAAAAATTGCTGTTTAAGCGCAAGTGACTAATCAATTGCGATTCATGTCCAACCTTACAGGGCCCTGAGAGCTATTAATAGCACTCTCCCAGGATCTCCCACATCAGAATGGACGCTTAAAATATTAAAATCCACCTCTACATACTGCTTTCCAGATGAGTAGATCAAATATCACACCCAATACTAGCTGGGTCATAGCGTGGAACAGTTTTAATGGAAGAAATAAGTTCCTTATTAATGATCCGTAAATACCTGTAAGTTGGATGAACCTCCGTCGTAGGGAATGGACACTGTTGAATCGTTTACGAACTGGTATGGGCAGATATGTAACTACTGGAAATACAAATGGGGATTACCACTGTATTAGTCATGTGATTGCGGGGAGTCTATCCAAACAATAGATCACATAGTTACAGAGTACCCTCTGCATTATTTTACAGAGGAATTAGCTCACATAAATTGAATCAGTGAGGCATGTCTTAAAAGGCTTGATAGGTTCAATTTAGCTTTATGACAGATCACTTGATATTTTAATTTGTATTAAAAGCTAATGACTTTTGGACCTTTTTCCAAATATATAACATAGCTTTCATATGTTTTTAAATAAATAAATGGTAGCTGTCAAGAAACCATACCCTATATACAGGGTAGAAAAAAAATATGGGAACGCTTTCACAAGTTTTGAATGACTTAACTAGTAAAAGTGAAATCTTGTACATCATCATGGTTACTAAGAACAAACACACTTTTTGACGCCATTAGCGACATTTTATCTCTTCAGAGGGACGGCCCACGAGGTGTTGAACGAAAATCTTCAATGTTTGGTCGAGTTTGGTATCAAATAAAATAATCAGATAAATCAAATAAAATGGTATCAAATAAAAGGTCTATTCAAGAGAAATTAATTGCCACGAACCGTACTTAGAATGGTTTGTCCTTTCCAGAGAAGCGGTAATTTGAACAATATTATTTCTCTGCTATTTAATGGTTTAAAGTACATTATTCTGATCAGAAATTTTACTTTATGGGATACAATTATAACAAAAATTAAATTACCCATTGAAAAAATAACATTGTGAAAGCGTTTACATATTTTTTTACACCCTGTATATAATTGACAGCTGGAAAATTATAAGATTAATAAATCTAATACCTAACTAGTTTCGTTTCATAATGTTCAAAGTTTGGTAAATAAAAATGATTAACTAAAGTAAAATTCTGTTACTAAACAACCTTTCCTTATATTTTAAATTCAATTTACCAATTAAATAAAAATCTTAAAGGTTGTCTTATTTTACCAGGCAAAATTAGGGCTAAGAAGCCCTCTCTAACACTTAACCTAGGGACTAACGGCTTAAGGGTGACTTCCGAACCACCACCAGTGACCGGGCATGCAGGCTGCGTGCAAGGACGGATCGCTCAGACAGTCACTCATCCAAGGGACAACCACGCTAGATGTTGCTTGACTCCGTTATCTTGCGCGCTAACGTCGGAACCTGCCGGTCAAGGCCACTGGCAATAAAATAAATAAAAATAATTTATTAGGTTCAGTAAAATAAAAGTAATTTAATAGGATAAAAAAACTTTTCAACTATGAGAAATATTTAAAATATATTTTATTCAACGTCAAAAATGTATTACTCTTTGAAATCATCAATTATTTTCCTAAACCTGCTAATGTCTTCAACTGTTGTCCTACAACATCCTCCTATATACTGTACACCTAGCTTCAGCCATTCCTGACAGTATTCCGTCAGGTTTTTGTTGCTGCCTGTGACCTCCCACCTGGAAAATATATAAATGCTATTCAAGACTAAGACAGTGAATGCAAATATAAAATAAAAGTACAACAAATATGAACCATTAGCACTAACAACTATACAATACAATACAATAATTTCTTTATTTACGTATTCATTGAGAATAGTACATGCGTCAAAATCTGGATCTTGAGGCGTTGTACTGGTTCTTTTTTGAGTTCTTCGGGCAGGTGGTTATAGAAAAGTGCTCCTTTGTAGGATGGGTTTTTCTCGTACAGACTTAGGTGATGTGTTGGCAGAGTAAAACTTGCAGCATTTCGAGTGTTGTGATGATGTATGTCTCTATGTCTGGTTTGGTTTGTTGAAGTGGCATGGAGAATAGCATCACGGATGTAGAGTGCAGTTACTGTAAGAATCTTCAGCTCCCTGAAGGCATTTCTGCAGCTTTCTCGGAATCTAAGGCCTGCAAGACATCTTAGCTCTTTTTTGTTGGATCAGGACTCTTTCGAGGTTGTTGTTGGAAGTTCCTCCTCATACCACCATACCATATCTAAGGTGTGACTCGAATAAGGCATGGTAGGCTGTTCTTGCAGTTTCCTGGTCACTTACTTGCATTATTCGCCTTATGACATAAATGCCGGAACTAAGTTTCTTGCAGAGATGGTCGATGTGCTGCTTCCATGTAAACTGTGAATCCATAATGACTCCAAGGTACTTTGTACTCTGTTGTGGTTCTAGCCCAGGAAGTGTTATGTTTGTGTTTTTATTTTTGGTAGTGAAATTGATTTGGACCGTTTTTTTTTCGTTGAGTGCAAGTTCGTTATGGGTGCAGTACTGTTTAGTCCTATTGAAAGTAGTGTTGGCGTTTCTGTTTAGAGTTTCTACTGATTTATTTTTTAGTGTGAGGACCGTGTCGTCTGCGTACATAGTGGTTTGGCAGTGTTCCTGGAGATAGTCTGGGAGATCGTTTGTGAGGAGGAGGAACAGGACCGGTCCCAGAACTGATCCCTGTGGCACTCCTCTCTGCACGGCAGTCATTTCAGAATTTATTTTATGAAGAGTGTTGTTCTCTGTATACTGAATTTCAACTAGTTGTTGTCTGTCAGCTAGATAGCTCTGAAACCATTTCCCCGCCATCCCCTCAATACCCAGGGCTTCTAGTTTTTTGAGGAGTTGGTTGTGATTGAGGCAGTCGAAGGCCTTACTGAAATCCAGGAACAAGCCAGTAACTGCGCAGCCATCTTCTAGTTGATCAATTATGTACTCAGTGAGTTGTACTAAGGCCGTAGTAGTAGACCTGTCTTTGAGAAAGCCGTGTTGCTGGTTTGTTAGAAGTGAATTTTGTTCTAGATGAGAAAGAAGTCTGTTTAGAACAATTTTTTCAAAAATTTTAGAGAATGTGGGAATGAGTGATATTGGTCTGTAACTTTTTGTGTCGGTAGTTGGCCCATTTTTATATTTTGGATAGACTTTGGAAATTTTTAGTTGTGCCGGGAAAACACCTTGTAAAAGAGACTTGTTTATAAGAGCTGTTAGTGGAATAGTGAGTTCTTCTTTGCAGGTTTTTACAAGTTTGGCTGATATTTCGTCAATTCCTGATGAGGTTTTAGGTTTTAAAGAGTCTATGGCTGTTTGTATATCTGTCTGGGTTGCAGGCTGGAGTTTAAGTTTGAAGTTAGTGATTGGGGGTATTTCCTGGTTGCTATTTTTTATGTTGATGTTGTTTGCTTGGAGTGTCCTTTCAGCAGCTGTTGCAAAGTAACTATTGAGGCAGTTTGCTATTTTAGCAGGGTCGTGCCGTGTCCTGCCGTCTGTAACGAGTTTCCATTTATTCACCTGTTTGGGTTTTGCCTTCCTTTCATTGTTCTAACAGGTGAGAATCTATATATTTAATTCCACAAACAAACCAGTCTCTACAAAATTTCTCAACCTTAACCCTCGATCCGGTCACTATATTTTTCAGTATTGGGTCGCGATTTTTGGCCAATTTGTAAGATGTTTTTATAAAATTCATAAAAATAAGTAAATTGTATTAAAACTACTTGTTTATGGTATTAAAATGATCTCAAGAATGTAGGCTACCAGATAATGTATAAAAACTTAACCTAAAGATATTTTTGATTTTTTTATGGTACGTTACTTTGGAAATTTATTTTTCATAAGTCGCGAAAGGGGGTGGGGGTACCCATTGAAAACAATGTTGTGATAATAAATTTTTAAATGTGAGATAGCAAAAATGTCTTAAATTTTATCTAGTTTCAGAAAATATATACATTATATAAGTTTAGAAGTATACAATATGTCTTATAAATGTATAAATGGATTCAATACAAAAACCTAAATTTGTTGCCACGGTAACAGCAACATTCAAAAATATTTTATAAATTTTCTATAAACACTACAAAGTTCATTTATATACTAAAATTTAGCTAGAAACATGCTCTATAACGGTTTTATTACAACGATTTATAACGGATAATTACAACAAAAAAACCAAGTATTTACCGTGAGTGCAAACAAACAACGAATCGTACAAAGCGTCCAATATGGCGACAACACGAATTCAATAGCTATTTTCACAAAGCCGTGTAAATTATCGATTTAAAATAACCGACTATTAAGTTATACAGAATTATTCAATGTTTAACGTAGTTTCTGAATAGATCAAAATCATTGCCGTAGCTTGTCATATGCGCATTCTATGAGCTGTTTAGCGAAGCGCCGCGTGAAGTTCGCAATTGCGAACTTGCGCGTTTTAGCAACGCCAAAACAGTTCGCAAATGCGAACTTCCCCAGATGTAGGGTTAAAAGAAGCTAAAATAGCTTGATTGCATTCTTTAAAATTTAAAGCCCAAGGACGATTTGAAAAATATCAGGAATTTAAAAATTGTCTGGACTCCATTCTACTGGCATTAAAAGATCCAATGATTTTCTATTACAACAGTGTTTTTTAATACATACAAAGCTGTTTATGGTTATAATGTTTATGCTGGTGTAAACAAACATGATATATTTTTAGTGTGAATTTAAAAACATCTGATTTTGCATGTAATAATAAAAACCTGTTGTTAAACAAAAATAACAATAAATATTTGTTCTGCTGTTTTTAATAGTATTCCTGTTGTTATAATGAGGCTAAGACTGAGGTCAAATGTTGAAAGGACACGAGCACAGTGAGTTACGGGGTTTGCGTATGCATGCATCCCCTAATAAATTCAAATGAGTAGAATATATAGCTCAAAAGGTCTGCCACTGTCTTAGTTCATTGTCAGATATGAGATTTTCTTTCAAATTCTCACATTAGTATCTTGATCCTTAATATGTGTTCTGTGGATGACCAGGATCGATTAAGGCAAGGGCTGTCTGCATGCACTTACCAGGGTACTGGTGATTGTCTATAGAAACCAACCCCTGGACATAACACCATGTTATTTTTTCCTATGGGGATATGTTAAAGAATGTGTTTATGTTCCTCCCTAAGCTCGAGATATTGAAGAACTTAAATACCGAATATTAGCTGAAGTGAAAGAACACATCTTATGCACAGTTTGGGATGAATTCATCTATCGACTAGATCTCATCCATGCTGCAAATGGAGGACATATTGAACGTTTATGATACATTTTCGTAAACTTCATTCTTTTGAGTATTTTAAAATCCAATATGTTTGTGTAAAGCCCTTGTTTATAATAAATATAGCTATTTAATATCGGGTCATACTTTTGTAACTCATCTCATGTAACTTCTCTTCAGATAACCTTAATTTCAACAAAATTGTCATTTATAAAAATAGTTTTAATATAACTCTAAATAATTTTACTGGATATAAATGAAGTATCAGATAGGTAAAGAAAACTCAAAATACATCAAAGTGTGTCCCAAACTTTTCTTTGTAAATACGAGATTAAAAATACTAACTCTTTTGTTTTTACATTGAATATTTCTGTTGTGTTTGCTTTTACAAACAGAGGAATATGAGGGTTGGCCTTTTTAATAGAGGCGAGCAGCGGCAGTGAGAAGCGAGGATGTTGGCAGTTGATTCCGATGGCCAGGATCTGGTCTGACGCAAGCTCCCAGCATCGTTGCGCTACCTCACTCAACCTCTCCCCATGGGAGATTGTTTCTTCATTCTAAAAGTGAAAAAACAATCTAAAGAATCTTCATGAAAATTTATAAAGCAGCTCCAATAGTAAAAACATATACCTTCATCAAATAAACGACAAAAGACTACTATTCTTCACTGCCCACCAACCCCAGTCTCTTTCCTAACACAACCCTTATGTTCACTCACCTACACCCATTTGCAGTTATAGGATCCATTGTACACATATAATTTATGTTAGCCCTTTGATATTTTACATATTAAAAGTAATGTAAGCCCTAAATGTCATCCTCTATATTGTGCCGGTGTAGCTGGGTTATCAGCAGATCATAAATAAATTGATTTTATGCAGTTAACATTTGCCCTTTTAAAGAATAAGACCGTCATAATATTATAAATGCTTGGTCTAATAAATATATGTAAACTTTCTGAAATTTTCAGTTTATTTATAAGTTTTCTCTGCATGAATATATTTATAGTTTACTTTATTAGAATTGCCTTAAAAGATAATGACTAGACAAAATTTATGTTTTGAAATAACTCCCTTTAGGGAATCATGGGAGAAACTGGCTATAAATTGTATAGTTCTTTTTTTGTAGCTTAAACATTTTATGGAATAGAGTATAGTATACCCAAACATACTATATGTCATTACCAAATCAAAACAGGAATGAAAACAGTATATTGGCTGGACACTAGTTATGTATCTTTATTCTGAGAGTAAATATTTTGAAGAACTAAGTTTCCTCTACAAATTTAAAAAAATAAGATTTTGTCAGTTTAAATTTTACTAATACTTAAGAATGTTTAATCACAAATGCCCTTGTAAATCCCTCTGGTCTGAGAAAGGTAAATGTGGTTTATCAAAATCGATCGCCATGATATTTTGTATCAATAAATTTGCATTGTCTGACATTAACTTTATTTGTGTGTCTACCAACATGTAATATACCAATTAAGAAACTATTTATATTTATGGCAAACAAATATTATGATTTTACCGTAGGAATGGCGCTAAGTGGATTGGGAGGTTCATATCTTCTCATATCTAGGAAGTTGAGGGGGTATGGAATTTTCATAAACAAACTGTGGACACGTTGGTTCACTTAAATCAGTAAGTGGAATCTCATGGGAAAGGCCACGTTGTGGCTAATCAAAGCAAATGAGGGTTTCAAGGGGACTTTGTACGCAGTTAGTCAGGACTGCTGGCGGGGATGCAGCAAGTAAAACTGTTTGTCTAGCACCACCATAGTACAGATGGTCCAGTCTAACCGTACTCATGGACTCAACTGTACTAACCATTCTGACAACGTAGAACTATTTATTTTGCGCCAAAAACTAATAAATATTTTACATGTCTCTAAAAAAATACTAAAGGTTCATTTATCACGCAGATGTTATAATAATATATTGTACTTAATCCAATTTTATTAAATATATACTGACTGAAAAATTAGTCTGTAGGGCCGGTAGGGCAGCTAGTAGCCATGCTAAAAACATTGAATGCAGTGATCATTACCATGGTAACTAGAAACAGTAGTCCGCCAATCCCACAATACCGCACGCTGCACTATTTGTTTACATTACTACTCTTGAGTGTGTCGTTATTACTTACAAGGTTAGGTTATTATTTTTATATAGTAAGTAGCAAAGCAATTATTATTTATATTAGTTTGTGGTCTACTTGATTTATTGAGAATAATACATAAGTAATACCCTGCTAGAATAATAAGTTTTATAAAAATACAAAAGTTAATATGAAATAGTGAATGTTACTATCTAAATTGTATAAAGGTCAATTTTCAAGGCGATTCACATTTTAATGCTATATAATTGCATGTAAGGTTTACTTAACAGGAAATGGTTTACTTAATTTAAAACATGTCATTTTTATTAATTTTAATAGAAGATGCTGAAAACCTTTTTAATATATTGATGTGTTATTTAGGCATATATACTTTAGACGAAACAAAATTACATATTTAAATAAAAACACTGAATGTAGAATTTAAATTAGTCTTTTTAATTTTTTTGCGAAATGATTCATATTCCGTAAATAGGCCTACTTTGTAACCAGTGATTAATTTAAAAGCTAATTAATCTTTATAATATGGGAAACTTATTTCAGTCCTTCAATGCCGCTAAATTCATCAGAAAATTCACTGCTATCCGTGTCACTGTCAAGTGATATTACCATTGATTACATGAGGTGTTTCTACTTGCTACATACTTCCATACCCCCTCAACTTCCTTGATATGGGAAGATATGAACCTCCCAATCCACTTAGCGCCATTCCTACGGTAAAATCATAATATTTGTTTGCCATAAATATAAATAGTTTCTTAATTGGTATATTACATGTTGGTAGACATACAAATAAAGTTAATGTCAGACAATGCAAATTTATTGATACAAAATATCATGGCGATCGATTTTGATAAACCACATTTACCTTTCTCAGAACAGAGGGATTTACAAGGGCATTTGTGATTAAACATTCTTAAGTATTAGTAAAATTTAAACTGACAAAATCTTATTTTTTTTAATTTGTAGAGGAAACTTAGTTCTTCAAAATATTTAGTCTCAGAATAAAGATACATAACTAGTGTCCAGCCAACATACTGTTTATCAGTCCTGTTTTGATTTGGTAATGACATATAGTATGTTTGGGTATACTATACTCTATTCCATAAAATGTTTAAGCTACCAAAAAAAGAACTCAAAAGAGTCCAATTGAGCCCAAATAAGTTCAATTTGATTTAAGTCCGGGTGGAAAGGTGGAAGGCGGAGAATAGTGTGTCCATGCTTGTTAACAATGTCATTCAGCTTGGGCTTATGTAAGAGAACTAATTTATATTACTCTGGGACAAACATGTTGTTAGAATAACGTATATTGTGATTATCAAGCCAGTCCGTAATATCTTGTTTTCTACTCTTTGAAGTGGGGGATTTGTCACATTGCATGTTGTGATAAGGGGCATTATTAATGTCAGACCAAGGGTGCCTGCAAAACATAATTTGTAAGAATATAAGATCCGTCTATATACACTATTTGATGACCTTCATTTCTATAACTTATCAAAGCTCGTAAATAAGAAATTCTTTTTTCTCTTATTTCCAAAGTCTCAATTGTTTTACGGTTATTTTGGGTCTTTCTCCATGAAAACCAATTTCTTTGAGAATATTGCCTAAGCTTGATATGCATCTTTTGAAATTTAAGAGCTCTTTCAATTGCTCATGTAATAATTTTAATGTTGGAAGTTGACCTCTCTGAAGTGAAAATCATAAACCAATCGTCTATCTGCATAAACTATCACGCTTTTATCAAAATCGTCCATTCCATGATTGGCCTTTTCCTATTCATTTTCAATTTGTCTTGGGTAGAAAAACAGCTTTCACCACTATAATCTTTACGTTTTAAGGTTGTCAATTCACTATTTATCTCTGAAATTATTTGCTCAGAAATTTCTGTGGTTATTTTGGTCCGAAGACGAGTCAATAGAATACTTTTGTCAATGAAATACTCAATGCTTTATCATCAGCCTCCTTCTTTGTAAATTGGTAAACGTTACTCACAGTTTCTCGACTCTGACTATGGATAATTTTTCCTTTTAATTTTAATAACATCACTCATTTTAAAACGTTAACAAACTTGATAATATAAAATAAATAACTAAATATAACATGAACTATTGAATCATATTAATATGTACACACACACATTAAAAAGGTTATGGAATCACTCAATTAATATATTTATCTCAACCTAAAAATATCTCTCTCATTTTAAGCGTTTAAAAACTCAATTAAATATAAAATAAATAACGAAATAAAATTAAAATAACACAACATTACAATGATAAACATCAGATAATAATAAACACTTCATGAAGGCAACTGTTCAGGTAGGCCAATGTTTTTATAAAAGAGCCCCCTCCTCACTCCTCTCCTATGCCCAACTGTTACTAGCCGCACGCACAAACTAATTGTGCAGTCAGTATACCAGAGACACCCTAATCACAAAGTCTAGAAAATTTATGTATGCAGATGATATTGCTTTAGCTTACCAACACAAGGACTTCCCAACTACTGAAGAAACATTTACAAGTGACCTTGCAGCCTTCGAAGAATATTTAAGAACCTGCAAGCTAAATCCTAAGCCTTCAGAAACCGAAGTAGCCTGCTTCCACCTAAGAAACAGACTGGCTAATTGAAAACTGAACATCTTTCTAAATGGTGTAAAATTTCATCATAATGATCATCCACAGTAGGCCTACCTGAGAGTAACGTTAGATCAGTCACTGACATTTAAAAGCCATCTTCAAAAAACAGCAGCTAAAATCAAAAACCAGGGCAAATGTATTACATTAGATTGCCTGAACAACTTGAGGATCCAACGTACACGTCCTGTGTACAACTGCTTTGTCACTGGTCTATTCAGCTGCTGAATACAGTTCTTCCATATGGCTAAATAGTGTTCACACTAAAGCGATTGATGTCCAACTTAATAGGGTCATGAGAGTTATTAGTGGCACACATGACAACTCCACTTCCTTGGCTCGCAGTGCTGTGCAATATAGCTCCTCTAGAGGTAAGACGTCAGGAGGCACTACTTAAAGAATTCAATAAAATCTTGAATGCCCAATACCTCCCCATCACACAGGATCTCCCGTGTCGCAACGAACGGTCACTTAAAATCACCTCGTATTGCTTTCCAGTTGACTAGCTGTGCCATAGTGTGGAACAGTTTTAATGGACAAAATAAGTTCCTTATTAACGTTCTATCAATACCTGTAGGTGGAATGAACCTCCCTCACAGAAAGTGGACACTCTTTAATCGGTTCCAAACTGGCTTTGGCAAATGCAATTACTGGAAGTAGAAATGGAGATTGACACTAGATCAGTTATGTGATTGCAGGGAGTCTATCCAAACAATGGATCACATGGTTATAGAGTGCCTCTTTTATGAAGGTATTAGCCAACATAAACAGAATCAGTGATGCAGGTCTTAACCCTAAAGCCGGCAGTTATTTTTTGCCTAACTGGCAGGCAATTTTCAGTCAATTTGCAGATTATTTTCTTAAATCAAAAAAAAATTATATAGTGTAAACCTATTAATGTTTTGTATCATTGTGATCACAAAATAATAGGCTATTATATAATATGCATAAAATGTATCACAACAATTTATATATTTTTCCCCGTTAACTTGAATAAAAAAAATGCCTTAAAAATTAAAATGGGTGGGGTATACCCAATGATGCAATGATAAAATAAAAAGTTGAAGATAGCCAAGATATTCTATATTTTATGTAGTTTTAGGAAATATATACATAATGAATGATACATAAATAAAAGTACTGCACTCCAAAACTGCATACACTACACAACAATGAAAATTGATTACTGTGGAAACAGTTGTAATACAAAATTACTAGAAATGTTGTATAAACACTACAAAGTTGTAACATACACTACGATTTATATAAAAACATGATCTACAAAGTAAATAACTTTGTTGTATGTTTATCTTGGTGTCCATAGCTCAGAGCTCGTAATTATTAATAATTATAAATAAATAAGAACCTAACATAACCTTTGCATTGATCTATTTTGTTATCCTATAATTATGTTTCATTATAATTAAGACTTATTTTTCATATAACCCACAGGATTCACAAGCAGAAAAATGCTACATCTCTGTTTACAAACAGCGAATATGAGCCGTCGTAACTTTACATCTTATTTGATCATAAGTTACTCCTACAACAATGTGTCGTATACCACTGCAATCTGTAAGTCATGTAGCGTCTAGTGGCATTGGAATTATTCGCATAGCATAAAAACTGGTATTATAATAAGTGATTAACAGTGCTGATGCATTTAAGGGTGCTAAACCGCACTATGCCGGTTTGGCGGCACAATTTAAGAGCGGTAGACCGCACTATGCCGGTACAAGAGTTAAATGGCTTGCTGGATTGGACTTAGCTTTGTTACAGGATCCTTTTACATTTTTATTCAATGAATATGCCATAATAACTTTTTGATCTTTATCCAAATATACATCGCAGCTTTTTAAAATTAACAAATGGTAGCTGACAAAAAACCATAAGATATGTATATATATATATATATCATACAAAAGATAAAATTTCTATGTGTGTTAAAATGTCAAAACCATATGGCATTCGACATTTTAACATACATAGAATGTTAATGTATGTTAACATTTTTTAACATTCTCGGGATCTTGTGTCACATATAAGGAAGTACTGTAATAAATTATACCCTAACTGAGGAATTGAGGTTATGTTGTAAAAAAAAGACGACTCAGCAACCGTGTGGAACAACTCTCCCGCCTTTTCAAACAACAGCTGACAATCTGTTTGCTAATATTGACATTTAGTCTACCATGTGATCAACAAGGTCTAAAGGTCTCGTACCATATATAACTAATACGTCATTACTC
This sequence comes from Stictocephala bisonia, assembly GCA_035578905.1. Classification (NCBI taxonomy): domain Eukaryota; kingdom Metazoa; phylum Arthropoda; class Insecta; order Hemiptera; family Membracidae; genus Stictocephala; species Stictocephala bisonia. The sequence goes on from JAQJVL010000146.1 coordinate 173,978, forward strand.
TGGTGCACCACGTAAGCTATAAATTTCATGTAAGATTTAGATTACCATTAAATTCACAAAGAAAAATGCTTCCATAAAGTTCAACTCCTGCAACAATGCGTAATTACAAAGAAAATAAGGAATTAAATGCAAATTTTATCATCGTGTAATGTAAGTCTACGACACGAGACCCCGAGATCTCGTGATGCAGTGAACGTGTTAATCAAATAAATCGATCAATTAATATAGCTCCATAAGAATACCATAGGAGTTTTTTAGGCCAGTAAGACAGAGTCCTGAGGTTGGAGAGGAAAATCAGTTCTTACTGACCCTCAAGGGGCCAAGATAAACCTTGTACAAAATTTCAAGTCAATTGGACGTATAGTTTTAGAGAAATAGTGATGAGTGGTAAATGGCTTTTATATAGATGAATAATGTAACTTTATTTCTTAAAAACATTTTGATATATTTAAAATAAAATAATATATTTAATTTTTTTTTTTTAATTATAAAGTTAGATGATATAACGTATCATTCCAATTACAATGGGAACAAACAATGGGAAGGGGGAACTGTATATCCAGAGGCCTGGGAAGATCCTGGAAAAATTATGCTTGCAAATACCACCCAAGAAGATTTTTGAAGTTAGATATATTAAAATATAAATGTTCATTACTAAGTTGCCTAGTATCAGAGCTATGCTGCTATCTCATGTTATTCTTATCAGCAAGCTGTTACCTGGGCAGAAAAACATAGGATTGCTTTAGTTCCAGGATATGTTTTCAAAAGAAGTATAACACCTTCAGCTTCTTTTAGAGAAGGTATTGTTGCAAATATCAAGTAATCAACGCCTGCGTCCAGTAACGCCTCTACTTTAGGTTTGTGCCAGTCAGCCACGTCTTGACAAGTCATCGAGTCAATGTAGTGTCCTCCAGTGTACTCCGAACCATCGTGAAGTGAGACCCCGTAAGGCCCAATGCAACCTAGTACTGACACTGCTCTCTTAAGGTTACCTGAAAAATAAAATTTGGGGACAAAACTGATATTTCAATTTATTTAAATCAGATTATTCTGGTAAATACTGAATAAAAAACGGTGCCTTTCTAATCGTTCAAAGCGTATTCATTCTAATTTTACTGCCTAAGTCTAGTAGACACATCCAGGCAACATTTGTGATATAAATGTTGCCTAAACAATCTGTTTTAAAGTAAAATGTTCATTAATTAAAGTTTGAATGACTATTACACATTTGAAAAATATGATCTTTACTGAATAGCTCCATATTTCTGATGTGATTTAAAAGATCTCTTTAAAATCTACAGTTTTTAATAAATATAATTAGTTTTTTAATTAGCATAATACGTATTGGTACAAGTGAACGTCACACAAAACAAGTATATTACAATATAAGCACAACTATATTAAAATACACAAATATATTGGTTATATTGTAATATATTTGTGTTGTCTGATGTTCACTTGTACTGGATAAATATTCTTAGTCCATTTTTATTTAAATTAAAAGGTAGTTAAAGAGTCTAAGATTTTGAATGTTTGAAAAGGTTCCCAAATCAGGGCCCTGATGGCAGAGCGTAGAGTCTAATTATTCAAAAGAAACTTTAGCCCTATTAAAATATACAATGTCCTTATGAAGTGATGTTCTCAGGTACCTTTTTCTTTTTCCAACTGCACAGCTTCCTTGCAAATAGTGACTGCTCGTTTGATAAGTTCAAATGCTTCTTCCCTTGAAATATTCCAGTGCTCCATAAATCCTTTAACTGTAGCTTGGTATGTGTTTGTCTGCAGCATTTCAGCACCACCTGTAAGTAAGACAATTTGTGGAGTACACATTTGCAACTTAGTTTAATGCTATTTATAGCAAAGAAATGAGTTTATACTTTTAAAATCAGAAGTGGAAGTTCATTCAACAAAAACTACGTAATAGGCAGACACTAGGATAAAAGGATTGCTTGCTCAGTTTATGCAATAACATTAAGAAAATTATTTGTACTATAAATAAGAATTAGTTTACAGGTATACATTATTCTTTTTTTAAATCAGTAATTTCAGCAAAAAACCATGAATTAAGTAGTTTATCAGTATAAAGTAATCTTATTATCTAAAACAAGCCACGTCCTATATAAAAATTGTATATAGGGTTTTCGACCTCGAGAAATCGATTGGCACCAGTCTCAACCCTGGGAAAATTCTTATTTCTGCCCCTGAGGCTCCTAGACATCACAACAAAGCTGTGCAGTAGACTGTGAGGTCACATGGGCGAAATCAGCTGATTTGTTTATTCTATTAAATAGCGGTAACTAAATATACCAATTGCATTGAAGGATTCAGCTAAATAGTAAGCAGGTTATGTACCACTTATCAGCAGGAATTGTAATTACAAGAATTAGAACAGTATTTTTGTGTTTATTTTTGCCAATTAGCACATGAGATGTCATGGGAGATGCACGTTATACCTACCGTCTTCTTTTCTAGGTACCGTGGTTTTCTTGTGTGTTGCTATAGTCACTTAGCGGTATAATGTTATTTAATTTGCATTTTGTAGGATAAGGTTAACAAAAACCCAAAATTAAGTAATGTTAAACTAATAACCCAAGTGAGGTATCAAATTAAAGGTATTCTACTCTTACTTACTAATATTCCGTCAGATTTTAGAAAAGAATATGTTTATGAGCTTCACTGACCCAAAAACCAAAATTCATGGTCATACTGCTTAAGAATCCTGATGAGGCTGTAGGTCGATCTTCCTCACGAGGCGACATGCCGAGATCCACAAATGGGACTATAGCAAAGTGCCTCGGTGAGGCCGCAGGCTGAACTTTCCTCCACGAGGCTGTAGACAGAGTTCCACAAAGGGATCTATAGCAGAGCGTTTTGGCGATGCCGTAGGCCGAGCTCTTCCACAAGGCCGCAGGCTGAGTTCTACAAAGAGGCTAAAAGTAAATGTGGAAGACCTCCGAAACAAAATTTTATTAATAATCTGCAAGTTAGAGCAACAACAAAGGATTCTCATGATCCTCTGGGAGATATGGATGCTACATCTTCAGTTTGCAAAATTCAACAGAGCGAAGCTTGGTCTCCTGGTACTTAATTATTAAAATGTATATTTAAATTATTTAGTTCGTACATGTTTAAATATAATTAATTTAGCTGTACAATGAGAGCCACATACACAAAAACAATCATGCAAAAAATTGATTAAACCAAAATTAAGTAAACCAAAATTACTTAATTATAATCTAAATTTTCCGGTGACAACCACGTCAACGTGCTTTCTACACTCTTTACAATCTAACTAGATGTTTCGCCTACACTCTGATGTGGCATCCTTAGTGGTATCGCTGAAACTTGTAGTACTACTGAGCTGGTTTTCCTGATACCACTGAGGTTGCCACATTACAGCATGAGTGAAACGTCTGGTTATCTTGTAAATAATGTAGATAACACCTTGACGTATTTGTCACCGGAAAATATAGATTCTAGTAATGACATCAGGCATTTAAGCATAGAATCTAAAATTACATTATGTTCCTTTAAACAGCAACAACTATACAAATAAACCTACTAACCAATTTTGACTAAGTTAAACAAATAAGATTGCTACGATACATTTAAACACTCTTGAAGCTAAGAATTTGGTAAAATACAATCAGTTTCTGTATCATCATTGTGGCCTTTTAATGTTCATTTACTGTTGAAGAGTGCATTGATAAAAAAGCCACATGTTCGGGCCTAAAACTTAGTTTTCAGAAAAGATTAAATCAATTGCTTCTTCATTCTTTATATAATTTAAAGTGTATTTTCCCCCTCAATTACTATTAAAGTGAATTTTAACAAGTTATACTTGTATAGAACCCAATAAATGTTCATATTTAACAGGATATTTAAAAATTGTCAATGCACACTTTAATACTACACTAACTTTGAATGTAGTCTTGATGAGCTTGACAACAAGCCTCAGGATCCTCTTTGAGGTATCTTGAAATCCAAAGTGGGTGACCCTCGAATCCTGAGCCAACATACTTCCTCAGTTGGGTTTCAAACCCACCATCCGCAAGCACAAAACGTGCCATTTTCCTGAAAACATATGTTTTATTACAAAACAAATAAATGACTTGGCATTTGTTTGGACCAATGAAACTACTTAACTTAGTTAAACATTTAATAATATAGGTCATATTATATCGTTACTAAACGATTTTTAAGTCTTTACCACTTTTCATAATACATTTACTGTTCTATGGAATATCTTTTCCAAATAAAAGTGTGCGATAATATTTCACAGCAAACTAATTGTATTGCAATGAAACGTTTACTGGCAGATGATAGCAATGTAAATGTGGTAATGTAATGACAAATATTGTTAAAAAATGTGGATAACATTTCGTACAATTTTTTTTTTTTTAGTTTAAAATTTCATTCACCAATTGATGAACTGCAGGCATTGGCATGAACTTCATTCAAAGAGCAAGCTCCAACCTTCCACATTACCTCGATAGGGAATTCTTACATAGGACCTTGTACTTGATAATCTGAAGTCTTAGTCTTAGCCAAGACATGACACTGGCATTATATGTATACATTTAAAAACATTACAAACAACCTACTGCATGCATTAATGTAACAATGTAAGGTGACTTGGGGCAACTGGGCCAGTGAGGTAACTGGGCCATGGGTCTAGGGATTTTTCGTTTGTAGGGTTTTTTTCAGTTCAAGGGTTGGCAGCACTTCTTCTCACTTGGAAGGATTGTAAACAACAGAAGCCATCTTTCTCTCAGTTAGTGCACGTGCTTGGGAGCCTTACGAAGTTGCGAATAATTTTTTTTCAAAACAACCTGCTGATACCTCTATTTCAAACAGCTGTACAGTAGACAAAGTAAGTACTATTGCCTGTTTTTAGTTATCTTTAGCAAATAGAAGAGTAATGCATGTAATATCGGTAGTTTCATCATTTTATTTCACGGTGCATTTGATTGGAGGGGGGTGACCCAGTTGCCCCCCTCAGGAAGTGTAAAACGGGGGAACTGGGCCATAGGTGCAGGGTATCTGGGCCAGCCCAAGGCCCAGATGCCCCGTGTGGCCCAGTTACCCCTCATGGTTATTGATAAAAGAAGTTTTGAACTTTTTAGACCAAAAATTTAAATTTTTCATACCTACATAGGTACCTACCTACCAGGTACTAAGTAGGTAGGAATCTACTGATATAAAAAATTACTACTTGCAATAAAAAAAAATTAATATTTGACATATTTCAAACTTCAAATAGTTAACTTACATTTCAGTTTATAGTTGACTTATTTGCTTAAACTGCCTTGGGCCTGGGGGGGGGGAGGGGGATTAGTATTAAGTAGGCAAGTAATAATTATGTGGTTTTGTTTTATTTGTTACAGGGGATCTCATCATAATGGTAAGACATTACCAGCGGACGACCAATAGAGGAGCTGGCCCAAGTACATATTCTGTTGAAGACCTTGAGCAAGCTCTTCAAGATGTGAAAAATGGAAATATGACGACCAAAGGAGCAGCAGCACATTATGGTATTCCAAGATCAACTCTAAAACATTATGTACATGGAACAAGAGGCAAAGGAAAACAAACAATTTTCGGACAAGGAGGGGGAGGGGTTATTTCCTACTTAAGCCAAAAGGAAGAACAGGAAATAGCGAATTGCCTAATAATAATGGATAGAAACGGTTATGGGCTTTCACGAACAGAAGTACTAGACTTGGTTGCAAACTACATAGCTCGTAATAACCTCATAACTAGATTTAAGAACAATCGTCCGGGCAATGATTGGTTTGTAGGATTTAAAAAACGACATGGTTTGACCCTAAAAAGAGCTCAAAGCATAGAGCACATCAGAGCTGACCAAACTTCTCCATGGGTCATTTATAAGTATTTTGATTTGCTAAGTAAGACAATGACTGAATTAAATTTGATGGGAAAACCAGGGCAGATATACAACTGCGACGAAACTGCTTTTTGCCACGATCCATCAAAAACAAAAGTGGTTTCTTTAGTTGGGAGTAAAAGTCAAAGGAAAACCTCTTCTTCTGGCAGAGAAAACACCACAGTGCTAATGTGTGGTGCAGCGGATGGCACAATGCTTCCTTCCCTTTGCGTATTTAGAGGGAAATTTGTAATGGAAAATTGGATAGGGGAAGAGGTTACAAAGACTGCAATATCAGTCTCGGAAAGAGGATGGATGGATTCAGCTTTATTTCTGTCATGGTTTAGGAAAATTTTTATTCCCAACATTGGTGAGCAACGGCCAGTTCTGTTAATCTATGATGGCCACGTCAGCCACGTTTCTGTGGATTTAATAAAACTGGCTCAACAACATAATGTGACAATAATGAAACTTCCTCCCCACACTACCCATATCCTTCAGCCATTAGACGTGGGGGTGTTTAAATCCATAAAAACAAATTGGGATAAGGAGCTGTGTGCATGGCAACGTCAAAATCCTCGAAAAAAGATACCGAAAGCTGAATTTGTTTCGATTATTAATAAAATTGTGCAAGATAACCATCAGAAACAAAACTTAATCTCGGGGTTTTCAGCTACTGGGATATATGATCCTGAAATGAAAGGACCCAATCGAGAAAAAATTAATGTAACGGTTTTTAAGCCAGGTCACTTGCAACAGTACAGAGCGGAGCAGAATGCAGCCCAAATAGGTGTGGTTCAAATCAATGAATCTCAAACCATACATGGAAGTAATCCATCAACGATGACTGAGCATGAGAATGGGCAGCAACTTGCACAAAACAATGAACCTGGAAGTTTTACATCAACCAACGAAATTTATCAGAATGTAAAGGAACTGACGGAAAATAATGAACCTGAAACCAGTTTTAGTGGAAGTTCTCCATCAACCTGCCAGGTTCCTCATAGTGGGCAGAAATTGGCTGAAAATAATGAACCTAGAAGCTTCGTGTCAACCAGCATGGATCACCAGAATGGACAGCAATTGACACAAAATAATCAACCTGACACCAATGTTCCTGAAATTTACCCATCAACCAGCCAACCTCATCAGGGAGAACAGCGAAAAAGCTTTGAGGAACTACTTTTGGAGTTTGTGATAAACAAGCCATCTCCATCAGCAACAGGGAAAAAACGTAAAAGGGTTGTTGTCACTGATGCTGAAATTATCACCACTCAAGAATTTCTCCAAATGAAAGAAAAGCAACATGATGAAAAGGCAGAAAAAGAAAAAAAGAAGCAGGAGAAAGAAAAAGAAAAGAAAATAAAAAAAAGAAAACAAAGTTCAAAAATCTTCGAGAAAAAAAAGTGCTCTTCCAATACCAAGCAGTGACAGTGAAGATTCTGGGTCAATCCCAGCGATGGATGAAAGTTTTGAGATGAATTTTTCTGAAGAGGAGGAAGATGATGGTTCCAAAATCTCTCCAGGGGACTACTGTATTGTGCGAGTTTTTGGGAAAACTCCTAAATCTTTCAGGCTCTATGCTGCCAAAATTGAATCAGTTGAAGCAGGTGGTTTTATGGGTACTTACCTAAAGCGCCATAATCAAACGATGAAATTTTTTGCGACAGATGAAGGTTCTTTTTTCATCAAGTGCTCGGATATAGTGCGCAAATTATCTCGTCCAATTGATATGAGCACCACTCGTTTTAAAAACATGATCACTTTCTCTACTGATCTTTCAGACCTCTCAAATATTTTTTGAGATGGAAACCAAGCAAAAATGCCTAGAAAACATTTTTTTCGTTTGTGTTGTTAACTTTTCTTTCTTTTCTCTCTTACAAATTTTTTTATAACTTATTTCTTGTAATTAGATTTAAATTTCGAGAATAAAAACTGTTTTTGAAGTAATTTGTAACAGTTTACTGCCTCCTTTCCCTTTCAGTCAGGATTTTCATAAGCAGCGTCTTCTGCTGCGTCATGTCGGTTTATTTACAATGTGGGCTACAGCAAACTTGCAAATTATTTGGGAAAAATCAATTTTTATTTAAATGGTACATTAATATACAAAGTGGGCCAGATGCCCCTTTCACGGATAAACGTAAAACAACATCAAATAGATGAGAGTGGTCCAGTGACCCCGCTTTCTTGGGGTAACTGGGCCACCCCCTCAAAAAAAAATTTTTAAATTGTAATTACAAAGTATTGCACAGGCCAATTTTCACTATTTCATGTGTTGTTGATTGCTTACACCCTCCAAATTAAAAAAAAAAAAACACCCAAAAGTTGATACTACAACACACACTACAATATGTTTTGTCGAAAACAGACACTGTTTTGAAAAAAAAGGTGGCCCAATTACCCCAAGTGACCTTATGTCCTACTGAATTTGTATACTTAGTAAATATACTTAGTAAATACAGACAGTATAGTACTTAGAAGGAAGAGTAACTTACTTTAAGATGATCTGAAAATTCCAACCTTCAGTCCAACACATCAAACAGTGCAAAATTCTTAGGAATATTTATTGACAAAAATTTAAATTGGGATATCCATATCAATTACCTATCCACAAAATTATCAAGAGTAATTTATCTCTTGAGACGTCTTACTTGGTGTGTCAACAACAATTATGTACAAACTGCCTACTTTGCATTTTTCCAATCCATAATAAGATATGGACTTGTTGTGTGGGGTAATGTAAGTAAAATTAATGATATCCTTATTCTTCAGAAGAAATCTATAAGAATAATTGCCGACAACCAACCCCTGTAACACTGTAAATCACTTTTCAATAATTTAAAATCCAAACTGTAATAAATCTATATCTTTTTGACTCGATAAAGTATATTTTTCAAAATCCACATCTAATTCATCCTAGTAGCGAAAACCACTCATATAAAACTAGAAATAGAAATTCTGCAATTATTCCTTATAATAGGTTAAGTAAGACCCTTAATAGTCATTCTGTAATTGTACTAAGGGTATACAATCACATGTTGCCTCTGGTGCGGGAGTATGACAGTGAAACGTTTATTGATAAATATTATTTATGGCTATTGGATAACCCCTTTTATTCACTGGATGAATTTTTCCGTATGGAACATATTTTGTTTTAATATTACAATTCTGTTTTTTACAATTTTAAGTTATTGGGTTATATTGTACTATACATCATGTCTTAGCTGACTTAGGACTTGGCTGTCAATGATAGTTGTAAAATGACTTTGTCAATGATCTATGAATTTTTATGGCAATAAAATGATTTTTATTTTTCATTTTGACTGTCTGAAAATTGGTTATTTTGAACAGTTTTTTCTTTAAAATTGTTACTTAAACTAGATTCTTGTACGGCCAGCCAATTTGTATATAATCCAAATTCTGGAGAACTTAGCATAATCTATTATAATGTTCAAGGGTTAGGTGCTAAGTTTGACATCTTCCAAAGTCTTATGGAGGAAAAATGTCCTGATGTATTTGTCATAACTGAGCACCAGAGATCTGTGAATGATTTAGAATTGTTTAGATTTGATCAGTATAGGCTAGGTTCTTTTTACTGTCGCGGTAGTCATAGAGGGGGAGGGGTAGCAATGTACATAAGAATTAGTCAAGGTATTGAATACAGTCATATTGAATGGATCTCTGATTATAATGTAGATAAGGATATTGAGATGTCATTATGTAAAGTAAATTTTAAGGGGTATAAGTTTATAGTACTGGGTATATATCGCTCTCCATCTGGATACTTTGATGTGTTTATTGACCGTTTGAATGAAGTGCTTAACAGATTAAATGTATTTACCAAAGTACTACCCATAGTTATCATGGGGGATCTAAACATTAATACATTAGAGTACTCCTATCAGAGTAACTGTTTCTCTGATTGTATTAATACTTACTTGTTAAAAGATTTATTTAGTAATGTGCCAACAAGAATAATTGGAGATTCAATCAGTTCTATAGATCATTGTGTAACAAACTGTTCTGTTTCTTTTGCAGAAATAATTCAGAATCATATATCAGATCATACTGGGCAGTTTGTCAAAATTGTATGTAATAATATTGTCAAGGAAAAGCAAAAATTTAGTGTTAGGCGTACATTCAATGACCACAATATGCAATTGTTAAAGTTAAGATTAGGCAATGAATGCTGGGAGGAGGTTAGGAATAGTCATTCAATTGATTGTAAATGGGAAAATTTCACTCAAACACTGACTTGGTATTTAGATGTGTGCTGTCCTGTAAAACAAATTAAAGAAGGTGTAAGTAAAAACTTTAATAAAAATAAAATTAACTTAGATAAGCCTAATTTAGATTTAAAAAAGAAAATGGAGGATATGTACTATTTATATAATGAAACAAAAAATGAATATTATAATACCATGTATAGACAGTATAAGTCATCTTTCAGAAAAAATGTAAGAATGTTGAAAGCTGAAAAAATTTCAGAAAGAATCTGCAGCTCTGATAATGTATCGAAAAGTTGTTGGTCTTTTGTTAATAGTTTTAGAGATAATAATAGGTTAAGTAATAAGGTTAAGGAAATAACTATTGTACATGAAGATGTAACTGTATCCAATCCTCTACTTGTAAGCAATATTTTCAATAATTACTTTGCTGATATGGCAACAAATGATGTATGTTCTTCAGTGGATCAAAGTGTTAATGATGTAGTTCCTACTGATGGTTCATTTAACTTTGATTGTTTAGATATAAGTGATATTATTAAGTATATTGATAGTTTTAACAGTAAGAAGTCATCTGGTTGTGATGGATTCTCACCTTTCTTGCTAAAGAAATGCAAAGAAGAACTAGCTCCTATTTTATCCCATCTTGTAAATTGTACACTTACAGAGGGGGTGTTTCCAAAAGTCCTTAAGCGTACAATAGTTAGACCTATCCATAAAAAAGGACCTACTGAACATATTGAGAATTATAGACTGGTTGCATTAACTTCTACCTTTAGTAAACTAACTGAAAAAATTATTCTTAATAGCCTTACAAAACACATTGATGACAACAATATTCTAAAGGGCTTTCAACATGGTTTCAGAAAAGGGAGAAGTACAATATCAGCTGCAACTGAATTTTATCACACTGCCTTAAACAAATTAGATCAAGGATTTAAAGTAGCTGGTGTATATCTGGATCTTTTAAAGGCATATGATAGAGTTCATCACAGCCTTCTTTTAACTAAATTGAATAATTATGGGATCACTGGTAAATTGCTTGATATTATTACTTCCTTTTTAAGTGATAGAGAACAGTGTACTGAAGTAAAAGGAGAAGAAGGATGTTTGTTTAGAATGATTAGATCCTCTTATAGAAAAATTAACATAGGTGTTCCACAGGGCTCAATTTTGGGACCTTTTTTATTTATTTGTTATGTAAATAGTTTTCCATGTTTAGATTGGTATTTTGTTAGCATGTACGCAGATGATACATCTAGTTTATTATGGTCTAGCAATTTAAATAGTTTAGAAAATAGTATTGAATCATTTGTTGAAATTGCATTAAAATATTTCGGAGAGAATAACTTAAAATTAAATGTAGATAAAACAGAAATGTTGCATTTCAATCAACTAGGGGTTAATCTATCAATAGAAAACAATGAATTGTCTTTAGAAAACTCTAATTCTTGTAAGTTCCTGGGTTCATTTTTTGATAGCAAGTTTTCTTTTAAACAACACATTGATTATGTATGCAGCAAATTATCTTCAAACATTTATTTATTGAGGAGACTTGCTTTTTACTTGCCATTTGAGATGCTCCGCACAGTATATTTTGGTACTGTTTGCCCTTACTTATCCTATGGACTATCTATTTGGGGTAGCACTTATACAACATACATTCAAAGGGTATTCATACTTCAAAAGAGAGCCATCCGAATTCTTTGTAAGGTTAACAGAAGACAATCATGCAGGGAACTTTTTATATCACACAAGATTTTAACAATACAGTATATGCAATGTATATTTTTCAAGTAGTTTTATTAGTTAAAAATGACAATAAATTTACTTTAAGAAATGAGAATGTACACAATTATCACACTAGAAATAGGTCAGATATGTTTAGAATTACTAGAAGATTGGCTGTTACTAGCAAAAGCCCTTATGTTCAAGGTTCGATTTTTTATAATAAGTTACCTCCACTATTGAAAAATATGGAGGGTGATACATTCAAAGCTAATCTTAAAGAATTCTTAATTCAGAAATGCCCTTATGATTTACACTTGTGATATTCATATTTAGGTATAGAAATACAATATGTATAATGACAATTAATTTAATTTTTGTGTATATGGGTATTTTTAGTTAGAAATGTGAGTGCCCTTTAGTTACTTTCATTTTGTTGCAACATAAAGGAGTGTCTTAAAATTAGGTTAGATACATTATTTTAAAATTTGTTTCAATAATTAGATATATTGTAATATGTGTTTAATGCTCAAATTATTGTATATATTATAGTTTATAATATATCTTAAGACTTTTTGTGGCTTGTACGTATGTATTTATAGGATTTATTGACAATGTTCATGCATTTTTGTAAATGTTCAGAACAATAATGAATTTTGATTTTGATTTGAGACAGCTAAATAATAGTATAATTGTGGATATTAATAATGTTGTAATTTTGAAAAACATAACATTGTTATACAGTATTACAAAATTGTAGACCTTTAGAAGAACATATTCTAGTTCTAAGGTTTAATAGTTTAATAATATAGTTTAATAAGGTTTAATAGTTTTTAAGGTAAAATTTATATTATCATAATAACATATGACACTATTCTTGGTATACTATGCAAACTTCAAATGAAGAATATTTGAATTGAATTGGAAAAAAGCCCTGGCTGTTGGGCTATTAATAAATTGCCCTTTCTGAGGAACAGTCGAACTCAGATAGTAACAAGACTACACTCATCCACACTCATCCTACACTCATCTAACCATTCATATTCGCCTTAAAATACCAACATCGTTGTGCCGGCATCTCATATATAAATAAAAAAAAAAAAAAAATAATAAATAAATAAATAAAATAAATATCATGTCATCACAGTCAGTGTAGGCCTGTTTACAAGGCCTATTAAAAAATGGGGTATCAAACTTCTATGTATAATATATAAAACTAAATAAAAAATTGAAATGTTGATATCAAATAGTTTATGAACAAGTAAAATGAATAAATAAATAAAATGTTATTGTCATTAAGTAACAAACATGAGCAATAGACAATGTCAACTTACAACTAATTATTGGCTAAGCTATATAATGATATAGTTATGCATATCACATAACAATCACATCATACATATAAATACATGTCAATATTTAAATAACAGGCAATTTTAAACACTAACAAATACACCAGTTTAAAAGTATAAAATTACATCAACACGTACATACACAAAAATACCTAAAAACAATTGTTGTATAAATAATGACAGTATATTTTTATTTAAAAAAATTACAATAAAAACTCTAGTTATATAGTAGGAGCTATAGTTTGCATCATTGAAACAAATATAATGAGTAAATAAATAAATATACAAATATTCAAGGAACTAAAACTATAGATCCACAACTATACTATGATCAAACAATTGAAACAAGTATAATGCTACAACTATACTATGATCAAAAATTTCACTAAGGGAATACATTGGAGTTGCCACTAACCAGATGAACAATTCAATTTTGAATCTATCAATAGGTTATTAAATGTTGCAGTAATTTATTGTACATTTTCAGTCCAATAATATCATATCAGTCTTTGAAAATGTATATTTAAATTGTTTTTATTTCTTGTTGAATAGGAATGTATATCATGCCTTAGCTAACTTCAATCAAGAATATTGATTCTTATATATTGTATAGATTATTATTGTATAATTCACTAACACTGCATTGATATGTATTTTGTATTTCATACGGAAATAAATGGATTTATTCATTCATTTTATGCACATTAGTTTTCATGAATTAAAACTGTGTATATATACAAATTTATGACTGTCAAAATTTTTAATTTGATAAATAAAGGCCTGCAATGATCTAATGTACCTGATCCAGATATTGTTCTTATATAGCCTTTTTCTGTAATAATGATATACTATTTACATAACAACAATCACCCGGAAACTACAAATGTAGTTTAGTACACGTATAAGATGGTAGATGGAATGAAGATTGATTTTACTAAATCACGTTTATCGTTCTCAGACCAAAGGGATTCACAAAGGAATGAAACTTAAAACTATTAGATCCATGGATGATAAACATGGTTCACTGAAATTTATATATTTACCTTCTTGTATTTTTAATGGAACTTGAATAGTGACTATTCACTTGATAATAATCTCTACCAACATTTAAATCTGCTAACTAAGAAATTATAAGACTTTTAGAAGTATAAAAATGTTTATGGTGATGAGGATTGGCTTAATAGCTCATATACTGAATATATGGTTGTCGTATGACAGTATCATTATTATCAAGGAATCACGAGTTTCAATGCTTAAGGCAGTTAAAATGTTTTGGTACAATTCTCATACAGAATACCCAAAGTGAAATGTATATCAAAGCTAGATTATAAGTGGCAAATATATGTTTCTGTCCCTTAAGTAATTTATATAATATATTAAGTTCCTTAAGTAATTTGAAATACAGAGCAAGATATGTTTCAAAAGAGCTTAAATTGCAGCAGTACAAGACAATGATCATAACAGTACCTCTATATAGGTACTTTTATGACACATAAGTAAGAAAAATAAAAAAAATTACTCATATTTGAGAGATAAGTTTGTGGAAAGACTTTTGGGCCCATACTAGACCAAATCGCTTGAGAATGAAGAAAACTCCATAATATGAAGTTGGAAGAATTTTATAAGGAACCAAATGTTGTGGTTGTACCAAAAGCTAGGAAAGTGGAATGGGCAGCACATGTAGCCAGGGTGAAGGAAGGAAGATGGCTGAGGAAGGTTTTAGACATGGTGCCTAGAGGAAAAAGACTAATGGGACGAAGGAAAAAAAACCCGAAAGAGATGGATGGAAGGATTGCAAGAAGATTTCCATTTAGTGAAGGCTTTGTTGGTGGAGACAACTAGGATAAAACAGAGAGGTCTGGAGAGTCTTTGTGGTATTATTTGCATGTGCATGGTCCTCTGGTTGTAAAGTAAGATAAGTAAACATTTTATGGTGCATTTCGTTCACATGATATGTTATGATTCCATTGCTGTTGCTTTTACGTGGAAACCCTCTCCACAAAAGGGCCAAGAACCAATTTACCAATTTGAACGCTTCGTGCTGGAAGCAAACAAACGGTCACCAAGACCTGTATGTCGATCCAACTCAACAGGAAAAGATCTTGTTGAAACAAATATTGGACTAACCAGTAAAGGGACCATCTTTTTTTATTTTAAGGAAGCAAGACAATATAAATGTATGAAGCTCTGTAAAATTTGACCAAACACTTATGTAATTTGAACCACTTATCTATTCCAATTACTTTTTCCAATAGTTTCATTTGTCTTAAAATTAATGTAACAAAATATTGTCACAATATAGCGGTGTCCTTGAAATCAACCAAACCAATTGTCTTGTTCCACCAATATGATTTTAAGTAGTTCTCTCGTTAGATGATTGTTGTGTATCTTCATAATATTGTAACTTAATATTTAATACAATTATTGTAAGAAATAATCACCATGTTCTTGGTTAACATAACTCAACTCTTTTATTTTTAATATTTACAATGAAATATAACATCTGTACAAAACATATGTTTATAATTCTCCCACACTTAAATGCTACTTGTAAGGAGATTTTTTTTAAATGCATTTTACAAATCCATTTTAATAACTGGATTTGTTATTAATAATAGTAGTACCCAAAGCTAATGGGGATGTCAGATTATGTGTGGACTACAAATTAACCCTAAATCCTCAAGTTGTTGATGCACACTATCCAATTCCAAAGATTGAAGAAATATTTTATAAAATGAAGGGAGGACGGTTCTATTGTACTCTTGATGTTCATAAGGCATATTTACATTTGGAGGTTGACGATAACAGTAAAGTTTTACAAACAATATCTACACATAAGGGAACATATCTAATGAATCGACTTGTGTTTGGAATCAAGAGTGCACCAAATGAGTTCCAAAAGTTCATAGATGAAGCTATTGATGGTCTAGAAGGCACAGCTGCATATTTTGATGACATAATAATCCAAGGATCTACGTTAACAGAGTGCAAAGACAGACTCACAAAGTGTTTGCAGCGAATGCGGGAACTGGATTTACACTTAAATATTGAAAAATGTAAATTTTTTGAACAAGAGATTGGCTACCTAGGCCATATCATTAGTGCTGAAGGCATGAAGAAATCTCCTTTAAAAGTGAAATCTATAATAGATGCTCCACGTCCAAGAAATGTCGATGAATTAAGGAATTTTCTCGGCTTAACTGCTTACTATTCAAAGTTCATTTCGCAAGCATCATCACTTCTACAACCGTTGTATCAACTTCTTAAAAAGAATACTAAATTTCAATGGAATTCAAAGTGTGAAAATGCCTTCAATCGTGTGAAACAGGAAATATCCAGTGATAGAGTACTTGTTCCATTCGACCCTGATCTTCCTCTAACTCTAGCAACAGATGCAAGCCCAGTCGGATTGTCAGGTGTGTTGTCTCATACTATTGACGGTTTAGAACACCCAATAGCATTCATTTCAAGATCATTGTCGTCAGCTGAACAAGGTTACTCACAGTTAGACAAGGAGGCTACAGCTGTTTTCTGGTGTTTCCACAAATTTTATCAGTACCTATATGGAAGAAAGTTTACACTAATTGTAGATAATAAACCATTACAATCAATCTTTCATCCAAACAAAGCACTCCCAGCCACTACTGCTTCACGATTGCTTCGTTATGCAACATTTTTGAACAGGTTCAATTATTCTGTAGTACACAGACGTTCGGAAGACCATAAACCTATCTAGATCACCACTTTTTTATAAGCCAGGAGCCATTGATGAGGAATGCATTATAAATGAACAAACCATAAATGCTATTTCAACCAGAACTATTACACATGAAGTTATTGTTCAATGCACAGATGAAGACCCAATTCTATCAAAGCTTAAAAAAGATTTGGAATCTGGAAAAGAACGCAGTACCGAGTTTAATCTCTATAGAGGAGCAATTTTCCGTGGACAGCGAGTAGTCATACCTTTGAAACTGCAACCTGAAATGCTTTCTGAATTACACATCACACATCCTGGAATAGTCAAAATGAAAGCTCTTGCTAGAAGGTACTGTTATTGGAAAAATATTGACAAAGACATTGAGCACACTGTCAAAAGCTGTCGAGCATGTTGTGACGACATTAAGAACAATCCAAATAAAGTTCCTCTACATGTGTGGGACCAACCAGAGGAGAACTAGCAGCGTGTACATATAGATTATGCTGGTCCATATAAAGGACACCATTTTATGATTCTTGTCGATGCAAAGTCCAAGTGGCCAGAAGCCAAGATATCAAACTCTTCACCAACTTCCCATTCCACGATTGAGATGCTTAGCAAAATATTTTCGCGCAATGGACTTCCTGAAATACTTGTAAGTGACAATGCCACTGTATTTACTTCAGCAGAATTCAATTTGTTTTGTAGTAAAAATGGTATCAAACAAAGGTTCATCGCTCCAGGCCATCCTAGTACAAACGGGCAGGCCGAACGTTATGTTCAAATAATAAAACAAAAGTTGGCATCAATGGAAGGTGAAAAAGAATCCCATCCTCGTCGCCAAAATTGTTGTGTATCTTCATAATATTGTAACCTAATATTTAATAGAATTGTAAGAAATAATCACCATGTTCTTGGTTAACATAACTCAACTCTTTTATTTTTAATATTTACAATGAAATATAACATCTGTACAAAAATATGTTTATAATAATGATTATAGTTGAGATGCCATCACAGTATAAAATACACATTAGCGACACTCAGTTAAAAATTGGCAACAATAACGGCACTAGCCATTCTTGTAAATATATAGTGTGGATGTAAATATGTATTTCTACAATATTTATATCCACACAGCTGTTATTAGTAAATGTCAAATAAGTTATGATTAATTGATTGTCATGACGCTTTTGCTATGAGTTAGAAATTTACTGTCAAAATTTGGTAGGATGAAATTAATTGATAAATTAATCCTAAAGCTGGCATGAAAAGAATTTTTGTTGCCAAAACAAACGTATCGTTTTTGTTAAAATTTCTGCAATAAACTTCATAAAATGACTTATAATGATTATATCTTGAAAGAGCACCACTTATAGTACTAATTTATAATTTGTATATTCTCGTTGTTAGACAAATACAAATTCTGTAATTATGGGCGGCGATTAGCTGTCGTAAACGAAATACCGCTAAGCCATTATGGTATTGTGTAATGTCAACAATGACTAGGTTTCTTTTGATTATACATATGTAAATAAGGTGATATTTAAAATGTATTATTTTATTTTGTTTTAGTTTTAGCTACCATTCTTTTTAGCACACGAAATATCGCTCAGCCATTCTTGAATTGCACAATGTCAACAATGACTAGGTTTGTTTTATTTATACATATGTAAATAAGGTTTTATTTCAAATGTATCATTTTGTTTTAGTTTTAGCTACCATTCTTAAATAAATATTTATTTTGTCATATCATGTTAATTTATTTTGACGGATTGTAAATCTTGGCAGACTTGCACATTTTGACAAAAAAGTTAATATGCACACTTTTTCATTTCAGGTCATATACAAAAAAAAAAAAAAAAAAATTATAGGTAATTGTTATAATAACTATGTGTTTCTGTAATCAGAATAAAATTTTAAACAAACTACACATTTACACTTTTATCACAAAATGTAACAATTAGCAGTTAGACAACGGAATTTTTTCAAAATGAAAACATGTCTGTTACATGTTACCTAAAAAAAATAATTTCTACGGAAACCTAAAATTAATCATATTATATTGTCTCCCACGTATTTGTAAATAAAATGAAATATAAATGGTTACATTTGAACCATTAGTTATAAGATGGGATAAGCTATAAAAAACGCCTGCAAATAAGCCAAAAAGAGGCCGCCAGAACAGCGGTGCAACTTTGCCAGCTCTAGGGTTAAATGCCTGAATATACCACGTTAAAGTTTTTTCACGCACTTATCGTGTGCAAATCAAATCAATCTTTATTGCAGAAACTTTTGAGTACATCAGTATTCAGTAAGCATAACAAACGTCAAGTCAGCTTAAAAACTAATAACATAATGAACAATATTACTACAGTGTATTTACAAAAGTATAGAAACATTATGGTACAATAATAAATTATAAAATATCAAGATCTAGAATGCTAAAAAACAAAACAAAAATAAGGACATTTTATGAACTTTATGATAAGCAGTTAAATTCTATACAAAAAATAGCTATAAATATCTCACTGTCATTAATTTATTTAAACATACAAGCATTACAACTGGTTATAAGAGCGTCAAGCACGTTTTACTGTGTTGCTATTGCAAATAAAGTATAAATTGGGCAAATAACCAAAAAAGACAACAAATCACAACTGCTTTAAAAATTTCGAACTGTCAAAAAAATATGTTGTTAGCAAGTTTCTACAATGAAACTACTTGTTTCATCATAAACGGAAATATATTTAACATTAATATTCATTATTTGCTGTTTTACAAAGGTACACTTCTTGATAATACTCTAAAATACTTACGTTTGGGGAACTGATTGAGTTGAGACCAAGTCGAAGTCGAGTGGAGTGTAGTAAATTAAAATTAAATTACTGTCGTAGCCTTGCCCTAACCTTCCACGTCATCCAATCACAGTTCACAAGTAGGCCTGTATCATAGAACACTTCAAATGATCAAATCACACAAAAGAGGTCGTGATTACTGAGCTAAACTGACATTGTGTTGGAATATAATCTATTGTGAACTAAGATTAAGGCCACGGTAATGATAACAAATACAATATAATTATTATAATTCATTACAGCTATTCTTATAATAATCTTAAGATAAGTCATGGGAAAGTGTCCGTAATAAAAATAATTTTAAGTGTCTTAAAATAGTAAAAAAATGGATATACCAAAATATTTTATCGCTTAATATTTCTAAAACAAAATGTTTAGCAATTTCTCTAGCACCGAGTGGAAACTACACTTTGAGGGATTTAGTTATACATAGTTGCCAAAACCACCTTAAAATTGCTGTAATTGTGAGACCATAGAAAAAGTTTTATCATACAAGTATTTAGTAGTTATATTTGATTCACGTATGAAATGGATAGATCATATAAATTTCTTAAAAAGCAAAGCATGAAAATTTATTTTTGCTTTTAGAAAGTTAAGTAGCGTTCTTAATTTCAATGAAATAAAATTAGTATATTTTGCGAATGTGCAATCAATTCTTTCTTATTGTATTGTTGCATGGGGGGGGGCATATAGCTCACATCTTGAAGGTCTGAATGTGGTTCATAGGTCCATTCTAAAAAATGGGTTTATGAAATGTCGAAAATATTCCTCTGATTTACTATTTCGAGAAACAAGAATTCTTCCTATTAAAAAACTATATATTAAAGATTTATTCATTTAAATTTTAAGCACTTTGGTTTACTGTTTTCCACCATTGAACACATACACAATACAAGATATGCAAACAAAGTAGGAATTACAACAATAAACCAGTACAAATCTTTTTTCAACAATAAATACTTTTTACATCGCTCACGTCCTGTTCAGAAACTTTCGCACTCAATTTGTAAGTCATAAACTATTTGATTCCACGTCCATTACAGTATTTAAGAAAAGACTTAAATCGTGGTTGCATATAGTCAGTGATGTGGAGACAGAATCCCTTATCTCTGCTGGTTGTAGGCGGCCATGACCTTTTCTCCTCCTCCCCCTCCGCATTTCACCTTTAACGCATCGGCACATTATCTATCGCATTTTAATTTTTGATTCAGTATTTAATATAATATCACATAAATAGTTTAATCCAAATTAAAATATTATTTTAATTAATTACTTTCGTAAATTTACAGGTTATACTTAACACTTAAATTTAATTTAAAACAGCTCGAGCCTACGCACAGGCCTCTGGCCCATGTAGGCTCATTTCCCTTCATATATGTCATTTTTTATAATCAGGCAAAATATTTGTTTATATTAATTTTGTTTTTTCTCTACTTTTGGATTCAGTTTCTAAAATAGCCGACTAATTTTAAAATAGCCGGGTCCAGTTTCTAAATAAGACTTAATTATTTTACATTGTGTTTTATCATTGAGTGGTTATTTTAGTTATTTTTTATGATGTTGTAAATTATGAAATCTAAGTGATATTTTGCTTAAAAACTTGGTTTGTGAAGTATATTTTGTATTGTCTTTATATGTGTTTATTTTATTTTGTACTCTGGTGGAAATAAAGTGATTTTTGATTTTGTATTGATTTGATTTTTTCTTAGTGCTTAAATTATATACTTTTCTGGATTCTATTACTTTAACAGGAACTCAATATAAAGTCACTAGCTGTCAGTAAAATTACATTTTTGTGGCTTTCCTAAAACCACAATAATTCATATATTTACTTAAAGTACCGTTAGACACGTTGCATATTATTCTGTTGTACTTAAACCGGAAAATAATAAAAAATATATTTTGAGTAACAAAATGGAGACCCAAATTATATAGTGCAGATTTACAAATAGAAGAGACAAATTACTCGATAGTTTATGAACATATATTTTCGTGCATTTTTATTCTATCTGTATTTTTGTATGCTCTTTGAAATAAGAAATAAAATAAAACATAGTGTTTATTTTAAAACATTATTTTACAACAAAGCAAGTATTTAAAATGTTTGTAATGTAAACTGCAGATGTTACCATCCTTAATTTCTACTCAAAAGGTTTGGCCATATATATATATATATTGAGCCATATAGTTAAAAAAGGACCTGCGTATTATATATATAGTTAGCGTGTGTACGGATTGCAGCAGCGGAGGGATCTTTCCATCACTTAGCTGCCGTCCATCACAGGCGTGACTAATTTCCGCATTCCAATGTTCAAATTTTTACATAATTTTTAAAAATTATGTAAAAAAAATTCTGTAACATAATTTTTATTCATTGTTTTATTGTTATCATTAATTGTTATTTGAATACTAAATAATGATTTAATTTAATTCATTAGTGTTGATCAAACCAACCAATGGTCACTGCTGCTAATGACTTAGTGGGCGGAGCTGACAAAATTACAGACAGAATATTCGAGAAAGAAGAAAAATTATTGAAGGTTTAGTGTATAGTTCTAGTTAGTGCTTAACTAGAACTATACACATATGAATAGATGTGTAAAATATTTGGTATTGAATAATGAAATAACATGAAAAAGAGATAGGCCTAGGCTAAGCCACCGAGAACAGACTGATTAATGTGTGATACTAAATTTAATAAATCTAGTGTAAAATAATTTTGATTTGAATTCTGGTAGTGCTGTAATAACTCAAGATTGGTGGCAGAACAAAACAGAGGTTACTAATTTTACCATCTATTGTTAAACTTTATTAGTATTTGTCTTAAAATTTCAATTAAATTAACATTTTCAAGATTTTGACATAGAAGCTGCTTATAGTTTAGCAGCTTCCAAGCTTTTTTAGCTGTTATTTGGTCATTGTTGAGCTGTTAGCTCTTTCTGAAGCAACTCAGAATATGCACAGTTGAACTAAAGCTGCAATAATTCAGTTATTTGTTGCTCGATACAAAAACGTAATATACCATTCAATTTCATTCAAAATATTCTATAAAACTCCAGTAACATTTTAATGAAATTATTACTTTTTAAGTTATTTTGATATTTTAAATGGTCCCCATTTTGAATCAGGAAAACTGACTCAACTTTTTTAAATAATAGATCTAAGTATTATAAAGGTTTTACAAAAGTTTTGTTAAACATAGTTGAATGTTTTTGAGAATATGAATGTATTATATCAAAAACATGTATAGGCGGTAAACAAAAACCTTAAATTTAGTTCTTGGCTCCTTTTGGTTAATGGAAAGATATCCCAAAGTTTGTAAAGAGAGTTTCGAAACACACTACACACAAAAATAATATATACTACATACTGACTGAAAATTATTCTAAATTAAAAGCAGCTGTTAAATAAAAACAAATGACAACTTTTAGAAAGTGTAATGTATATATTGAATTAGCTTTCTCAGTGCTTGAAATATCATACTATTTGTATTTGAACCACTTTTTTAAGCTTTGAAATTAGCCATTAGTAATTTACCATATTCTATCACTTTTATAGCAAAAACTATTTGAGAATGGGTATTAGAGATGTGATTTTTATAATTTTGTTTTTGATGATCATGTGGATACTGAACATATGGAATCAAGTAATACATTTTTATCTTTAATAATACTATCCAAATTATAGTGAGGGATCATCTATATGCGAGCAAGACGAAAATAAATTCTGTTGTGGCCTGAATGATTCTGAGAGATGCAGCATTTCAGCTGGAGAAATAAACATCAGTTTGAGAGAAATAGTGGCAGTTGTGGTATTTATTCTGTTATAATTTTTTGCTGTGTCAGGTGTTGCTACTTCTCAACCAAACTGTAAAGCTTATGCTAGACCTTTTGTGACTGCAGACACACCTCCTCAACAAGGATAAGTGCCTTATTCTTCTCTGATGCCCTTTCCTCATTAATTATGACTAATTAATTATTAGTAATAAAGTGGGAATACATTAGTAGACTTAAATCAGCTGTACTCAAGTAAGATATTAATAAAAGTTTACTTGCTCATTTTTTGGCTCATTTATTTTTAGCAAAACTAGATGTTAAATTATAATATATTTTTATTAACTTTGATTTATATAAACTGTATAGCCTCTTTTGTTATCCGACAGGATTGGGCTTTGGAATTATTCACTACTTTTTTTTTGATATTCTTTAAAATTAGAGTGTTTGTTTGCACCTGAATATTTTCAACAGTTCTTATGTTTTGGGGTGCTCATTGAAATGTTGTTTACCAATTTCATGGCTCTTTAAAACACTTAAATTGTTCTACAAACAAACTAAAAATTAGGACATATAACATGATTGCATCTTCTTATCAATCTTCAGACCTTGATTCTATGATGGTATCACATGATTACTTCAGTCATTCTAATAGATTATAAAAATAGTTAAATATCATGATTGGTGATATAAGCTCTTACTCTCTCTTAGATATGAGATGCTGACATGATTAATGCAAATTTTGAGGTGAACATGAATGATTACGAGTGTGGATGGTCTGTGTAGTCTGGTTACTACCTGAGTTCGGCTTATGGTTAGAAACAACCATTTATTGCTAGTCCAATAGCCAGGGCAACTAAGGGATCTACAGTTTTACATGGAATCTTAACCACGTAGTATTAGTTTGATGTTCAGCTAATTGACAAGTCTGATACTCATTCTCTCCTATACAACATCCAGACACTGACTACCACCCAACATGGACACCCCAGACTTTTCTTGTAGTGTTCACATTTATGACAACCATAAAGCAGATCCCATGTTGGTATTAATAGGATTGAGCATAGAACCTATCACCTACAATTTCCAAAACTCTTTGTCCCCAAGTAGCTGAGTTACAGCTCTGTGCCACTAAGAGTCTTGTATTTTGAGATGATTAAAAAAACACAGTTGTTGTATAACCATTCTCCTTCCAAGTGATTAACTCTATAACTTTGTTTTCAAAACACACGCTGGATTTTCATTTTTTAACAAATTAACTTTGTTCATATATAATTGTGTTCAAACATAAAAGTCAGGTAAATGTCTTGAAACCACATATAGGATGTTCGTTTGAAAACTTGTTACATTTGTAGTTTCAATACCAAACAAGTTAGAAAAGTTCTTTTTAAGGGACCTTTTATTACTTATTGGGGGAACCAACAAGAACATATTTTAAAAAATGGGCTGTTACCCTTAATCTCCTCTCACCCAAACTTAACATTTCCAAATTGCAACCTCTACCTTATAGTGCCTCTAATGAAAGCCCATTAAAAATGTAGAGTTTTGGTTACACTGGCCGGGTTCGACGGTTTTTGTTTGGGCATTCCTCAACGGTCTCCAAGAAAGGTACAGTTATTCAAATTTACTACCCCAGTACTTTCCATGTAGCCCCCAATTTTCAAAAATCAAGACAAACAAATTTTACTATAAAGTCTGTTGTAAAATTCTAGCTTTGATACTTAATTTCACTAAATTCGGCCAACTTTCGCATTCACAATTCAATATCTATAAAGAATAAAAAAGTTGTTTATTATTATGTAATAGTATAGTGTTTTTTAATAGATCCTAATACATTAAACAAATAATAATTTATTTGTCCTACAGTTTTTCAACTAAGCCTAATGGTAAAATCAACTGAATCAGCTAACAATAATTAATTACAACTTAAATTGATATTTAAAATTAAATTATATTTCCTACATAAAAATTCAGCATTGATGTCAAATGTTTCTAAATCTAGTGTCACTAATTAATTGTACACTTTAATATGAGTTAAGCTTATCAGTATGAGTCATCAATGTTATTTGTTTATATGGTTGCTTGCCAATAGTCTGCTTGAAAAACTACGGGATAAATAAAGTTTTATCTGATAGATCTGGGTATATTTTTAAAACCCTTAATGACAATGCCATTACTTAACAAATTTATTTTCTTTATGTCTAGTGATTCATGAAAGCAAACGTTGGCCAAATTTATTAAAATTATCAGAATTTTATAACAGACATAGTAAAATTTGTTTGCCTGTATTTTAGATAATTATGGAAGCTACATGGGGTAGTAAATGTTGATCACTGCATCTGTCTCAGCGCCAATAGACTGAACTCTTTAACAATGCCCCTACTTTAGAACAGATATTAATGTAAAAATATAGTTAAGGCATGTTAAAACATGTACATCAAGATTTGCAGGTATACAATTGTAATTTATATAACAACTTTACCATTTCTGAAATGCTTGTAAACAAAGTGTATTAAACACTGAAGATTATCTTCAGGTGTCATGTGTACCGAAGTTCCTACATCCAGTCAATAAAGATATATTTCATACTATATATATAGACAGGCAGGGCCGCCCAGAGACTTTGTGTGGCCCCGGGGCAAAGTTTACCGTGTGGCCCCTTCCTTCACTTCAAAATATTTACTCTGATTGTCAAATATACTATAGTTGATATTTTACTTTTAGCACATACTACAATATTCTTACCATCTCTTTCGTTAGATTACTATTGTAATTAAGATTCTTGTTCATGGACGTTTTCTCAGGGCTAGCTGCGAAGCTC
This sequence comes from Stictocephala bisonia, assembly GCA_035578905.1. NCBI lineage: Eukaryota > Metazoa > Arthropoda > Insecta > Hemiptera > Membracidae > Stictocephala > Stictocephala bisonia. The sequence continues at coordinate 200,323 of JAQJVL010000146.1, forward strand.
CGATAAGTTTTTCTCTAATTATCATATACTTTTTAAACATTTCCTTAAGTATTACCGCTACAATAACATCAATCTCTTATAACAAAACTGCTATTCTTTAATATTAAATAAATAATAACGAACAAAGCAATGCCACAGTCAGTTGCATAGTTGGGCGCAGCAGCTCTTCGATTGCCAGTTGAGGAGCCATCCTCACCAATGATATTAGCTGTGGATGAGGGAGGGAGGGGCCAATAAATTTGTATAGGCCACTTGACTTCGCTAGCTAAAGAGCAAGTTTAGACTGAGAGTGGCCGAATGTTTAGGAAGTAAAATAATTTGGCGAGAGCGAACATCTAGTGCTTTAAAAACAGTCAACTGAGAGTTGAGGTTATGTTATTGTTTTCAAAACAGGTTGTAGACCACTGGGTACATAGCTTATTGATGTTGGACATTAAAACATCTATTTTATACTCGTGATTTTAGTTTGTCTTTTTGCTAAACTTTAAAACTATTCAATTTTTATTTCACAGGCATAAAAGGCATTTTGTATCAACTCAATTTTCTCAGCATAAAACACAGTAAAATTTATGTCTGTGAAATTGGACACTATATCATTGATGTACATCACAGAGTACACGTCCGTACAGTGACAGTGGTATTGACACACCCACACACCCATTCACGAACAGTGGTATTGACCCTCCCGCTCAAAAATTCACGTAGGTTCAATCAGTGGTTCAATCTTAGTTAATTTCACTTATCACGCAACAAACAATAAATAAATACTGTATTAATGATTGTCAAAAATATAAATGGCTTACTCGTTCGTCAGTGACAGTAAAAAATTATGAAAACTATTTTGATTGGTCGTAGATTTTGTTATGTTAATGAATGACAACATTAATCAATTATGCTATTTGTTTGGGAACACCCAGTACGTGGGCATAAATGGTTTTTAATCAAGAGCTACTCTACTGAGTATGTTGAGAATACACCCCTGTTCCTGTTACAGTTTCAGGGTAAATTAAACCAGATAATAAAAGAGTTACAACAAGTTAAATGTCACAAAATAAATATTATTCAAAAGGAGTTGTACTTAACAATGATGAAGATGTTTTATCTATTAACGGTGTACTTAAGAGCTCCTCTTTTCATTAGGACCTATGTTATAATATTTTGGTAAAATGTTTTTACGAATATACATGTCATAATAACTAGTAAATTTAAAATGTCAAAGGAAACATTACAGTAGAGAGAAAGTAAAAAAATTGCATGTACAGTAAACCCTGGTTAACCGGTTAAATATGATGGAAGGTGAATCCGGATGGTACAGAACGTAACAAAATTATAATTTTTACACAAGATTATGCCACGCAATTCCTCCCGCGATAGCATAGGGCAAGTTGAATGTAATGCATCATACACACATATTGTTGCACATCCGGTAAGCGAGCGGTGATGTTGTTGTATGCATATTTACCAGATTTAAGTACCTAAAAATCTACTGTAATTTAGTGGTTTCATCGATAATTTATTCTTTTTATACTGTAAAAATATATAATTTACTTTGCAGTATATTACAATACTATATTGAAACATTTATAGTCTATTTTTATTGATTTCAATAAAACGTTACCATAAATTACTGGGCCTAAACTTTAGCCTTTTGTTCTCTCAAAATCTGGAAATGGAATATGAATCATAGAAAATTAAATTAATTGACAATTATAGTAGTTTACTAGGAAATCCAAAAGAACACATTAAATTACAGAAATATCACTCTATAAAATATAACAATAACAAAATATTTCTTTACTGGACGACAGTAAACAAACAGACTAATGATTGACGATGTCCCCGATCTACCCTTCATAACAATTAATTGAACTCTTCCAGCCACGTTGTTACAACATTGTATATTTTGCCTGCGGGTTTTTCGGGTGCAAAACACAGTTATACTGAAATACGACTATTTCTTAAATTTAGTGCATATATTGAAAAATTGCACTAAATTACTGCAAAGAGGAAAGAATGCATCGTTACCACGTTCGAACGGAGTGCCGCCGCCTACTACCAGCTTTGAAACCAAGTTTGTAAGAACCTTTTCTCATAAAGACTTTTCGACCTTTTTAAAATGTTTTTACTTTAATTTTGTTTGCTTATTTATTTGTGTTGTTCTTAAGCTTCCACTTTTTTATTACAATTTATTAATTTGCATACTTTAGGCCGCAGGTTACTGATCACTCGTTTTCACATTATATAGATCTATTATTTTGCTACGAGGAGTCAAGGGATTTTCGAAACACTAAATCAAGATTATTTTTCTACATAAACAGAATTTGTGAAAAAATCTAAATAAGGATAAAAGCTTAATCAACAAACCACTACAAATACAAATCAATTCGCAATTGCTGTATTATCTTAAGTTTATAATAGTAATATATCATAAGTAATGGTTTTGTAAGGAAAATAACGTGACCAAGCGATTAATTTTCCTACCACTAAAAGCCAAGATAGAGTTGAATTTAGGACAAGTATAACAATTTTGTTTGAAGTAGTATATACTTTTGACATTAAAGTTAAAAAATAACACATACAGAAACGTTCTTGTCCAGCTTGTATTAAACACGTCCAAAAACGGAGTTTTGAGTAATACAAATGTAAAGTTAGTGGGTCTTTTGACATGTTTTATATAAATATTGAACGAAAACAGGACATCTCATAGAGGTGGCCCACTGTCCACACCACTCAAGTATATTTATATGTTCGCAAACTGGAATTTATAATTTGGTGTGTTCACAAGCTGCATGACTTTACACCTTGTTCGCAAAGAAGACAACTGGCGAGGGGTACAGTTGCAGTCACACACCAACCAGAGCGTATGCTGTCACACCACTATGTCGACCACTGACAAACTTCAAAGACCAGTGTACAACTTGCTCCAAAAGTCTCCCTGGTTGCTATAAAACAAATGGTTTAGTTTAAACGTTTTAAAACTAAAACTGGAAGACTTATCAGGCCTAATATCACTTTTGATATTTTGATACAGGCCTGAATCATTTCTTATCTAGTAGATTATTAAGTATTTTCTTTTTTATTGCATGAAATGTGGCCCCTCTGTGAACTAAGTCTGTGTGGCCCCGGGGCAATTTGCCCCCCCCCCTCTGGGCGGCCCTGTAGACAGGTTCATATCTGAACCATATTAAATTGGCTGTCATAATTCAGCTAATGTTGTGAGGTTAGCCACATTAACACGTTCACTGCTAACAAAAAATTACATATCTATGAGCTGTGCTGAACAAAATTCTATTGAACTAATTTAACCACGCATAGTTATAATAAGAATATAAATTATGAATACTTGTAATAGTAGGCCGTAATTATAAAAAATCATCAATAACGCCAATAGACTTATTGCATAACAGTTTTGTGTAGTGCGCCAGCCACAAAGCGCTACGCCCATGGGCATCAGCGGCATACAGAGCGTGGTGATACCACAATGCCCAACAGCATTATCCGTACTGAACATACCTTATACGCTCTAAAAACAAGTACAGTAGGAATCACATATATTAAAACTGAAAGTTATTTAACGAAGAAAATTAAGAAATGTGGGCTTGTTTAGGTTAAATTTAGTATAAAAATAATTAAAATAAGTTAACATACTAAAACTAAATAATGTCGGCACTGATGGCGCGGTGCTGTAACCTAGCCACTTGGGGACAAAATGTTTGGGAGATTGTAGGCGATTGGTTCCATGCTCAGTCCTCGTAATGAATGAATAAATTGTATTCCAAATAAATTATATCAGCTATAATTTACAAAGAAAGAACAAGCATGATTGTTAAGTTTGACAAACGAGTAATCTAAAAAAAAGCCAGACTAAATCTTAAAGCTGATAAATATTAATAATTATGGTCCAAGGAATCAGCAGACATAGGTACGTGCCTGTGCGTCTGCTGAGTTGCAGTTAAAAGAAATATATTCAACCTCATTATTTTGATTGTTTTTAAGTGTTTTAATTTTGAAAGAAAAAGTATTAATTAATTATTGCAAGTGTTACTGAAAATGACTACAACAAATGAATCATGAATAAATTATAGTTTAAATTTATACAACATTATTGAGATGGTAGTGACAGCAAGTATAATTCATTTTATCAGCTGAGAGTGGAGGGTCTGGTGCAAGAGGGACAGTGCTGTGAATGTTCAGGTCACACGCCGGGTCCATACCTAACTTGAGTAACCAGTTTGTGACATTTCTTTTAAAGATATTTATTGATGGGAATTCAAACAAGTTTAATTCATTGAAATATTTACATATATTACAGTAAATAATATGACAGATATAATAAGACTTTGTTGCGGAGAAAACATAAATTAATGGTAAAGTGTGATTTCAACTCTAGAAGAGTATCTAGTATTGTGGGAACGAGAAATTTCTTTAAAAATAGTATTGCAATTTAAAAATATATTGATTAAAATGTACAGCTGTCGGACAGTAAGTAGCGACGTTTCTTCAAATAGAGCATCAGTAGGGTATCGTCTGTGTTTCTCATAACTTACTTTCAAAATTGTTTTTTTGAGTTATATTCAGAGGCTCAAGAATACTTTTATAACAACCCCCCATGCTATAATTCCAAAAGATAAATAACGATTGTGTAAAAGCAAAGTAAGCCATTTTGATGTCTTTGATACTTAAATAATTCCTCTCATTTGTCTGAACCCAAATATGTATTTCCTGATCTTGCTTTTAATATATTGAACATGATAAGACCAGTTTAGTCTATAATCAAAAATAACTCCTAAATATTTGTACGTGCTAACTTTCTTGATACTCTCATATACACAATTGTTATTTTGGTAATCAGCACAAGTATGTATTACAAGATCATCTAAATTATAGTCTGCGCTGCTTCTCATAGAAATTGGTAATAATTTAGTTTTAGAAATATTTAATGAGAGTACATTTTGACTAAACCATTTCTTAAGGAGCATGAGATCATGCAAAGCTTTGTCTCGTACCTCGACCCAGGTCTTTCCCTGCAGGAAAATCAGGGTATCATCCAGCAAACAAATCAAATATAATTTCCCCAAAAGTTTGAGTTTAAATATGTTATTTATATAGAACAAAAATAAAACTGGTCCAAGATTACTGCCTTGGACCACTCCGTAGTCTACCGGCAAGACATCGTTATTTTTTTTACAAATTGAGATCTATTGGAGAGATAACTGGTGAACCAAAGCATTGCCACGTATTCCAATCTTCTTTAGTTTGCACAGCAATTTCAAACGATCTACAGAATCAAATGCTTTTTTAAGGTCGAGAAATATTAGTAGCAAGCCCTGCACAATAAATCATCAATAGCAGTGATTATTAGTTGGTTTGTTCAACAACACTAACGAGTCAAACTTTTAATGATTAAATTAAATCAAATCATTATTTAGTATTCAAATAATAATAAGAATAACACATTGAATGATAATGTAAAGGGGTGAGTCTCGCACTCAGTGTGTATAAGACTTCGCCTATGTAAAAAAATGTGAACAATGAATAGCAACTAAACACTATGGCAAAAGTTGAACACTGACTAGAGCTTCAAGATGGAAGTTAGTCATGCCCATAATATGCACCGGTGGAGCGATGGAATGTTTATCCTCCGCTTCTGTAACCGCTATATGTGCTAAATATAACTGCCAGATCGCTTACTGTCTAGCAAATTATAATGTTGTTTTTATTTAAAATGCAGCCAAGCAACACTACTTAGACTAGTCTGCACTTAAAATTCTACTCCGAGAAATGTAAAATTTGCAAAAAGGGTGACACAAATATAATGCATAAAAAATTAGCGTTCATCTTATATTTTGACCAAGTTCCTAAAATACCTGAATAATTTTTCTATATCCTAAAAATATTGAGGCGTTTGCTAAGAAAGTAATTATTTCGAATAGAAAATGAATAGGAAAGGAAATAAAAACCGCAGTTTAATTTTACACTTATTTATAGACAACACTATCAATTACATTTGTACACAGCTGTATGCATATACACAACAAATATATATATATATGTCTAAATATGTAACATTAATTAATCATGGAAAATATTGTACATCACCTTATATCAACTGTCACAAAAAGGTAAAAACAACAATGAACAACATGTTTCACATGAATCATTCTATCTACAAATTCTACAAACACTACAACATTGGTTTATTTTTTAATGGAATTCATTTTGGAGTGGGTTCAAATTCAAGTTGCTTATTATGTTTTTATTACCCATACAATCAATTTTTTATATAGAAAATAAAATTATTTTTATTAAGATTTGTGTTCACCAGATCCTAAAACTTATCGGCAAGGACATCAACTGTGTTTCAATTTGACAGAAATGACTATTCTCAAATCTGCATGTCCCAAATTTAAAACTATGATTTAATTCAAGTAACTTGCTTCAATGTGTTATTGAATGGTTAATATGTATTTTACCACTGTTTCAACATTTCAATGAACAGTTAATTAATACCAAACTTTTCTATTGCCAGAATACTATCCCTTGTTTGATGGATAGCATTTATGAACTTTATATGAAAAAGAACTGCGATCTTTCCATTGAACATTTAATATTACAACAGATTATGCATAAATCAGACCAAAGAGACTGAATAAATGTATATGTATCTCATGGAAAAGAACTGCAATTAAGTAATGAGTGTCTGAAAAGTCTGTCCCTATTTTTAAATGTCTGTGGCCGCTGACACATAAGCTCGATTTATAATTTAATGTCAGCTGATCGATGCTGGTTTATTACCATTGTTGATGAAAACAAACAATCTCTAATTTGAAGGTATTATAGCAGGAGTATTGAGTGTCGAAGAAAGAAGTAAAATAGCCTCAAGGTACAAAATTTGGCAGTCTGTTGTACAAGTTCAAAGATGGCAGAGGGCTGAAAATGGAAGAAAAATGACCCTGGATACTAAAACAATAAAAAATATGTCATAGCAAGTTATTTGAAACTTTAAGTGTGAGAGACAAGCCACGATTTGGAAGGCCTTCACTTCAAACCGTGAAGATATTGTGAACACTGTGCAGAATATGTTTATTCAGAGTCCAAAAAAAATCAATAAGAAGGAGAGCAACAGAAAGTGGACTCACCTGGGATACAGTGTATAAAGTGTTGAAGACACAAATTGAATTTTTTCTTTTTTTTATAAACTTCACTCGCCAGTTCACGTGGGCTACAAGCCTATGCATGAACTCTATTCAACGAGTTAAGTACCGACCTTTGGCTCAGTGGAGATTTGAACCTTGGACCCTGCCCTGCACAGTCTGAAGCCTTAGCCACTGAGCCACTACACCGGCAATTTCCGACCTTGGAAGCCAAATTATGTACACACTCACTTTTCAAGAATATTTTATGGTCAGATGAAGCTGTGTTTCATATTGGCGGATTTGTTAACAGGCATAATTGTCACTACTGGGCTGCAGAGAAGCTGAGTGTGTCATTTTGCTTAGAGAGAATGCAACCTATACCAAAGGTTACAGTGTGGTGTGGGTTTGCCTCAGACCATTTTCTTGGACCCGATATTTAAATATGCTGCAAATATTTGTCTAGCCACAAGCGTAATCTTGGAACAACACTAATGAAATAATTTTCATGCAAGATGGAGCTACTCCAAATTATGCAATAATTGTTAATGGCTTCAAGGAGAAATTCCTATTAAATGGATTGGACGAGGTGGCCCACACCCTTGGCCCGCTTGAAGCCTGACCTTACACCGTGTGACTTCTTTTTGTGCGGATGGGCTAAAGAAAAAGTGTACCTTAGAAAGCCTAAGACGATTGAACAGCTACAGCAAGCCATAAGAAATGTTCTTGGTAATGTATCAGGATATATCCTCCACAAATCATGTCAGCGAGTTGAGGGTAGATTACGAAGATGCGTAGTGAATGCAGGTGTTTATGTAGAGGTGTAAGTTTTTTTGTAAAATAAATGGTATTTAACAGTATTACCTTTTTCATTTGTTTCATCCCTTAAAATCCTCAAAACTGCCGTATGAAAATAGGGACTGACTTTTCGGACACCCTGTTAATAGTGCTGCATAATCATTTCAATTAAAAATCCAGAAGTTAACTACCCATGTTTTTAAGGGTTATAAAAAGGGTTTGACAACTTTAAAAAAATCATGATTTGAGAATCAAAAACATTCCTGTCAAACACAGTAATTTAAAATTTTTATCTCTATTGTATTTCCTTTTGTTAGTAATACGGGAATGATAGATCCTTAACAATCCTTTAGGTTGTGATAAATGTATAATTAAATATAATATCACACCATTTAAATATTTCAGAGAGAAAAGCATTGTACATTTACAAACAATAGAGATTTATAATATTGTTTTAGGAGGTGAAGACAGATCTAAAATATTTTTAAAAAACCATCATTATTTTGGTAAAATTTTTCATGAGTTTGTAACATGAATTCACACATTAAAAAAACATAAATAACAAAACAAATATTATCCATAATAAATTATGAAAAACTGAACGAACAATCACTGGTCCAGTTACTAGGCTAGACATATTTAAAGCTATATCAGTCAACATTTAACACCGAGACAACACTAAAGCTCAAACGGCTGCTTGAAATGGATTTCTTTCTTAATTAATTGATATTTATGCTTAAAATGATTTCAAGTTGAGTAGTATGAGATGTAAAAGGATTTGGCATAGCAATGAACATATATTTATGGGTCATTTATTTCGTATAAACAAACAAAGACAGACCAACCAGCTATTATACCTGTAGACATAGATCTGCAAATCAGGCAAAACCCTAAAATTGCAGACCCAAGAATACATTTTTTCAACTTCAAAAAACTTTTAATTTGCACTCCAACTATAATGAGTTACATTTTTTATAGATTAAGAGACATAAAAACATCTGTGTCAAAAGTGTCAAATTTTCTTGTTTTGTCCTATTTTTTAAGCTACATTAAATATAAATAAAAAAATATTTAGTAAAAAATTCATGGTAACATACACACAAATAAAATTAGGAATTACTTTTTCATTTGTTTTACATTCAAATATTAACTACATAAGATATTAAAAACAATGTTATACAAGTTATAAAAAAAAAACCAAAACTTAACTGGGATAATACAAACATAACAAAAAAGGGCAAATAATAAAATTGCAACATTGTTGTTTACTTTTTAATTTGCAAAGAATATTATGGTAATTAGGAATTAAAATGTGTGATGTGATGAAATATATGAAATGACAAATTTCAGAGTAGCATCGATTCAAAGTTATAAACAAAAGTTTGTTTCCAAAGCAAAATATAATAACCAAACAGCCTATTTCACAGCTCACTAATCATCTTGATATCCTAAATATTAAAAGAACTATTTACACGCAGGGAGTTCGTTTGGATCATGTCACTCACAGTACATAACTGTAACTTAACCTAACAAGAGTTTATCCCATAACAAAGTTTAATAGTGTAAATTCATTTATAACACCGAAAATACAACTGAAGAATGTTTTCAACAAAGTTTCAATGTTAACAGCTTTAGGTAGCATAACATTACGACAGGACTACATTGAATCAATAAGTACTTAACTCTCAGCATCATTAATTATAGAATACAATTCTATGAGAATTAAATAATTTATATAAGATTGAATATCATGTACAGATTGAATTTCAGAAGCAGAACAATGACGATTTAAAAAAGATCAAATTCATATATTTCTGTAGTTGGACATAAATTCCCTCACTTAAACAAGCGTTACTCATTATCTGGCACGCTATATATTACTAGGTGGCAGCAAAATATACCCAATATAATATATTGGGTAATTGTGTAGTTTTTAGTGCCAGCCGGTAATATAATTCATTGCCAATTCTCACTTTTCATAGCGGCTTCATCGTTGTTTTTGTTCTCTTCTCTAAATATTCTAGATTCTACTATATTTATGATTAACAGTAACAACAACCTCTATTCATATGAAAAGGAATGTTGTTAATCAGTTTAGTATCATAATTTTATTGTTTCGTTTGGTAAGAAACATTATTAAATAATTAGGCTTTAATTTGACTACTGGTATAAATTATATCATTATTTATGAAGTTTCACTACGGTAAAATCATTGGCAGCATACCAAAATCCTGACAATTTTCAGATCCTGATTAAAAAAATATTACACTCCTTCTTCCTTTAAACAAAATTTATAAGTATACGAGTAAATGAAATTTTCCTTGATACACGCTAATACAGAATATGATGATCCAAAAAATTAATCTGTTTCTCCGCAGCCTTCAATCACTTAAACACTTCCTTTTCAAGAAAAACTACACATTTAGTTTATTTAAAAAAAAAAAATAAATATGGTAAACCTCATTTTATCCAAACCCAAATTTTAGTTTATACAGATCAGCTGACCGATCCGATTGACAGTAAATATTTGTTTTTCTAAAGTTGTTACACCGCCATAGAAACATTGAAAGTCGTAGTCTCATGGCAGCAACGGCGATAAACTCATTACAGCGCATTGCTTGTGTAGTATTATAGACACGCACGCGTGCAGGCATGGTTCCCAGTACAAGGCAAACTGTATGTACTGTATTGTATGGCGATCCACATCGAGCGTCAGTGTTGCTAGCTGTCATGTCACATGCTTTGTTTCTATTTGTTGCTGTTGAGTTGCATACATAAACATTTAAGGTTATAGTACGGTTATCAATACGCAGAATACTGAATAAATACTTTCTTTGTGATAGTAAACATTATTAAACGCTACTTATATGGTATAAAACTGGTTTATTTAAATGACCTTCCTATCGAGACCTTTATCATTGTCCAAACCATATTAAGTCACAAGAATAACCAACAAAATATAGGCTATTGTATAGATTGCATACTGTAGATTTGGCTTTTTGTTGTTTATTTACATTAAAACACTGATTTTGGTCAAGTTTACAAATTTGTGATGTATTTTATTGGGCCTTCTTTCACTTCCCATGAGGCCGGACCGTCCGTTCACCTCTGTGAAGCGTACATTACCAATTGTATCATGTAGGCTTCTTTTAACGATATTCACCCAATTTTTATCTTGTATTTTTTATACGGATTTATATGTATCCGTTCCGGATACCACCACAATAGTCTGGATAAAACGATGTTTACTGTATTGCATTATTGATATGTTATACATTACTGAGGACTCCTTGTGATATAATTTTGTTCGGCAATAATGAATTTGAATAAAATTAAACTACTATATTTAAAGAATGGTCTGTTTAGAAAATACATGAATTCAATCACTTAAGATAGGAGTTACAAGATAAGATGTGGTAATAAACACACATTGTGTTTTAGAGTACATATATGCAATTATATAAAACACTTTAAAACTACACATATAAACACTTTTAAAAACCATCTCATCATAAATGTATGTGGCAGTAATATTTGTTTCAGGGCCTTTTACACACACAATAGCCAAATAAATGTTCACTGAAACGGTTATTTAACAAAATGTGTTGACAAGATAGGTAAGGTTACCTGGATAACAGAGATCAATGCACTAATGGTTCTTATTAGTATGTCACAAAACTCCTTATACTGAACTAAGATTAGCTAAAGTGTGTGAAAATGGCCGAGGGAAAATTGGCGAGAATAACACTAATCTGTATTGCTCTATCGTAGTTCTATATTGTGTGACTAAGTAAACATCAGATTCTAAATAGCCTGAACCTAAGGCACAAAATATTTTGGTTCAACACGTCAAAATTGTTTTTTTGAAGAAAAAATAAACTTCTACAACAATGCAATCACTTTGACAGAACTTCAAAACTTCTAAAAAAAAGTATTAAACCCCAAATTAGTTTTCAAGACAAATGCACATAAAAGTAGCCTTCTAATCTTGATTTAATTAAACTAAAATGATGTAATAATATGGCTTTGATAAAGTTAACTTAATGTTAACAAAAGAATATTTATCAAGCCGTAGTGAATAAACGGAAAAAAAATATTGTAGTGAATTAACGGAAAAGATCCAAAAAATGAAGAGCTTGCACCAATGTGGAGGAATTCTAATGGTATTGAGAGGTCACTTTCTTACGGCATCAGCGAATGCCTCAGTGGCAGTTTTTTAACAGATTACAATCAATGTACATCTTTATAAATTAATCTTCCTTAATTTTTTTTCTATTCTACGCATACAAGGGGATAACCCACCCACTCACCCATAGACATACGACAGTACTGACCCACTCATACAGGGGTATCATTCAATAGGAATACATATTGCTTCTTTTATCAACATATAAAATTAACAGTTCTTCATCCGCAAGAAAACTCATAATTTCATCAAACATCATAACACAAACATTGAAATGATACCTACAAACAGAATTTGAAAACAATAATGTGTTTTAGACCTCTCCACTAAAGAAATAGTAACTCTGATCTGTATATGTATCTTCAATCCACTTTTAAATTAATAATATTTTTTTATTCAGAAAAGATTATGAACGGCTAAATAAAAAAGTGAATCAAACAACAAGACTTCAAATTTGTCCAAAAGATATTGTTTGCATGATTTCTTAAACCTCACTGACCCTTCTAGCAGACAACATTTCAAAGAGTTACCTCAAAACTCATTCGTTTAAATACATAAGATGCATAGACTCTACAGATTGAAACATAAATAAATTGTTACTTCATTCAGAAACAGGTTTACTTATTAATAAATAATAAATAGTTAAATTGAAGCCTCTAGAAAGTGTATAGTAAAATAAAGTATTAATAATAAAATACCTTTATCACATTTCACATTTTTTGTACAATGTACATTTTGACTTCATGAAGTCATCTTCAGATACATGTATGCAAGGTTCTAAAACAATATAAATACATAATTTGGATATCATAATTGGTTTACTGTATTTATATTGTTTTATAACCCTGCATACATGTACCTGAAGATAAATTCATATAAGTCAAAATACCCAAAATGTACACCATACAAAAAATATGAAGAAATGTGTTAAAGGTATTTTATTATTAATAGTTTACTATACAATAAATGCTGTATTGCTTCAAGTGGGAGAGGAGTGCCAAATGAGACACAGTTCCCCTCTCCTGCTTAGACGAGTCCATTTTTGTTCTCTAGACTCATTTGACTACAGCTTAGTCTGAACCACGGGAGCAGCACAGGGGTTAAAAAGAATGGCTAAATTTAAATTGACAGTGACTTAACATATTTCAAGATGGAAACTAATCAGCTGTATTTGGCAAAATAAAGTGAATTATTAGCATAAAAATTAATTAGTTTACTGTAATAATACTAGTGTTATTGTATGAAATTAAAATAAATTTTCATACTATAAATCATTAAAAATAAATAAAACTTCAATCAACATTATTAAAGATTCCTACCACAAATCCAGGGCTCAGATTATAACAAATACATAAATATTTCTACAAAATCCACAGAAAATATTTTAATTTTATTCTTTACTTTCACAATAAATAATTTAGTTTAGTGTACTGTATTTTCTACAGTATTTATAAGTAGATAAATAATAATTCATGTACAATTTTCCTTTCAGCAATGTGGACTGTAATAAATTATTTAAAAAACAACAAATTATCCTTATTTTTTTGTGTTTTTTTTCATAACATAGATCTTGTGGTGAAATTAGAAAATATGCAATACATAATAAATAAAACATAACGTTCTCCGAAAAAAGAATATCAGCTACCTAAAGGATAAGACAGAGGATTAACAACATCCAAACTGAAAAATGTGCATGATATAATTTTAGATCAGCCTGAAAATAATAAAAAGACCGTAAAGAAAATGTTTCTACACAACAATAAATAACAAGAATATATAGAAACAAATGTTTTTAACAGCGTTATAACTCTTCAAACATCAATTTGAAAACATTTACAGTCAACAGTCAAAATATAGCACCAAAATAATAAATTAAAAAATCAATCAATATGACGATGAACAACACTTATCACGTAAGCGGTAAAAGGTAATCATATACAACTATGTATAATAATTATATTACAAAAAATATATATAAAGTGAAACAATCCGAAGGAAGAATACTGTGCCAGTTGCATGGAATGGGAATCAGGCACCAGAAAATCCATAAACTTCAAGCACACGTATCTCGAAGTCACGGCCGATGCAGAGAGGAGGGTTGTTAAAGGTCAAGCAGCTGTCTGTCTTGCCGTAGCGAATGTTTTCATCCATCCAAATTGCTTGCCCCTCCCTGAATGAAGATCAGATGATCAATACCAAAATATAAGTATATAATTAAATTTATTCAAATATACACATATTTTGTTTTTATTTGTCTATAACTAAACTAGAATTGGCAGTTAGTTAGGATATGGAGTTGCAAATGAAATGATAACAAACTATGGATTATTGCACATAAGTAAAAGCTGGAAATGAAATAGGAATTTATAGTCTTGGCACAGTGAAAATTTAGGCTGAGTTTTTCGAGGTTTATAATTTTTCAGTTATCTTACGTTGATAATTGTTCAGTTCATTCCTGGCACAGACTGATAATTTTGTAGGAAAAATAAAAAAAATATTAATGGCAATTGTTCTAGTTTTGAGGCATGAATAGAGTATTTTTGTTTTCACATTTCCCGTCAGGTGGTTTCAGTGGTGTTTCGATGAGTTTCATAGTGTTGTCCAGTCAGTGTGCTGTTAGGACTGCCTACCCAATGCTCCGCAGAATGATGCCGCTGACGGAACCTAGACAGGTGCGTGAATGCTGTGACCGAGGTACTTATAGTATTGTTTGGTCAGTGCACAGGTGGGATACAGCGCTTTGTGAAATGATGCCACTGCAGAAACCGACCCTGGCGCTCTGGTTAGATTTATCCCTCCACACGCAAATCCATTCATTTGCATATGAAAGCCAAAACACCACTTTCAATTCACGCTACAAAACTAAAACAATTACCATTCAAATTTTGTTTTATAGACAACTATTAACTTACAGAAACTGAAAAATGATCAACCTAGGAAAACCGAAAAACTATCAAACTAAATTTTTACTTTGCCAGGAACGGCAAATCCCTACTACTCTCCCTTTCATGAATGCAGATCTTGGAAGTTGTGAAAGTAAGGCTGGGATAACGTTGAAATTGGATATAAAGGTGTATCTTCATATTTATCAAAGTTTATTTTTAAATCTTCCATTTAGCCTTAAATTGAATTGACAAAACGACGTTCATTCAAAAATCACTTTTAATTCTGTTAGACAAGGTTCAATTTCCAGGAATGAACTGGACAGGAGCGGACATGTACATAGATTTTAGATTGGGTTAACGTCACTTGGCTAGGAATGAATATAATAGGAGTGTTGGGACATCAGCAAACTTATGTAGAATAAGTTAAACAACGAATACAAAATCATCACTACAATACATATGCAATCTTTGTGCCTTAACATGTTTTACTGCGTGTTGTGTCAGTAGACAGACTTATCTTGTTTAATAATTTTACTGATACACTTTCTTTTCTAATGATAGTGTATCATTAGAAAAGATAGTGTATCAGTATCCCTTACACGTAAAGTGGTATTGACCCACCCACCCTCGCATACACGTACAGTGGTATTGACCCACCCACACTCCCATACACGTACAATGGTATTGAACCATTCACCCTCCCATACACGTACAGTGGTATTGACCCACCCACCCTCCTAAACACGTAAAGTGGTATTGACCCACCTACCCTCCCATAGACGTACAGTGGTATTGACTTAGAGCAATACCACTGTACAGTGGTATTGACCCACCCACCATCCCATGAATGAATGAAAAATCTATTTATTTCCTCCTTATAACATATAAACAGAAATATATACAAAAATACATGAAATTGGTTCCCCACATGGGCGGCTGCCTGTGTGTGGGGAAACGAG
This sequence comes from Stictocephala bisonia, assembly GCA_035578905.1. Classification (NCBI taxonomy): domain Eukaryota; kingdom Metazoa; phylum Arthropoda; class Insecta; order Hemiptera; family Membracidae; genus Stictocephala; species Stictocephala bisonia. The sequence continues at coordinate 216,284 of JAQJVL010000146.1, forward strand.
TCCAGAACAGTCGGAATGTTGTCAGCCACTACTACTAAATAGCATAAAGAACAATATAACTTAAAACTAGTTTGATATAAAAGAATATCATATATATGCATGCGCAATAAGAAGGGACAAATAATCAATTAATATTTATTGTATCAGGAGCTATTATTAGTAGAGACTTCACACCCACTCACCTACCATACAAACACGCATTCACAGTCACATTTGCACTTACTCACATCACTTCCCTATCACACACACAGACGCACCCTAACAAAAGCACACACTTACACACACACACACACACCCACACAAGCACAACGCAGACTCATTCTGAATGTGGTCTATTGTGCGATACTTATGTGTAGGAAGAACAAAAGTAACTTTTAATTTCCGCTCTACCAATTTCAACAATCCACTGGTTGACAGATTTTTTATAAACATTTATGCTACATGGTAGAGGATTCTTAATATGGCGAGGAGCTTTAGAATAAATGATATTTGCGATATAATGAGATGATGTCGTCGTTATTGTTTTAACCAATCGAGTCGCATTAATTCCGAGATTTGTAGAAGTACAGGTTAAATATGAGTGTTGAATCTGATTGAACATGTTGTTTTTATTTTTGAAAATGTACATCAATAAACTTCTAATATACAGTTGAGATAAATTTAGAACTTTGAACTCATCAAAAAGTAAGTCCGTTGGGAAACGTCGATTTTTTTGTAATGCTGATTTAATTATTGTCTTCTGAGTTATTTCGAGAGGTGAAAGAATAGTTTGGAAGCATCCACCCCAAGCTATAATTCCGTATTGAAGCTGAGATTGTATATAGGCATAATATACAGTTTTTAGTAAATCCGGTTCAAGTACTCTATTAAGATAGGAAAAGATAAATATGAATTTCCGGAGTTTATTCCTCAGATAGTTTATATGACTCGACCACCTCATGCGGCTATCGAAAACAATGCCCAAATATTTGTATTCATTAACAAGCTCCACGCATTCACACGTCACACAATCACGCTGTCCTCCACATGTATGCAGGCGCAGATTGTAATCTACAGGATCGCAGTCGGCTCTTAAGGAAATAGGTAAACATTTTGTTTTGGAAATATTAACAGTGAGCCGACATTGATCAAACCAACGCTTGACAGTGAGCAGACCGCGCCCCGCCAATCCAAAAGCCTCCCTCCAACTGTCGCCTTCAAACAAAATGGCAGTATCGTCGGCATAGAGAAATATTTGGCCCCCAGCTAAATTTATTTTACCTAGATTATTTACAAATACTAAGAACAAGAGAGGACCTAACGAACTTCCTTGCAAAACACCGTACTCTATTTTTTTATTTGAACTAAATTGGTCATAAATTGACACTGTCTGATACCGATCACTGAGATAGCTTCGAAACCAATGTAATGCCATGCCCCTTACTCCTATGCATTCAAGCTTTTCGATCAACAAACCCCTGTCCACACTATCAAATGCTTTGGCAAGGTCTATGAAGACAACTAACGATTTTTTGTTTCGCTCAATAGCGTTATGTATATTTTTTGTAACCAAAAACAAGGCGTCATTTGAATTGTGGTCATTCCGGAAGCCGAATTGATTTTGAAACAAAATTTTTTGATCGGTTAAAAATTTTTCTAATTGGCATCTTACACTTCTTTCGATTAGTTTAGACAATACACTAGTTAAAGTAATTGGTCTGAAACTGACACATTGGTCCTTTGGGCCACCTTTATATATTGGAATCACTTTGCCAAGTTTAAAAATAGTTGGGAAAACACCTTGATTTATACTTAAATTAATTACATGAAGTAATGGGAGTTTTATGAATTCAACAAAAATTTTAATTAGAGATGCCGGAATGTTATCAGAGCCGGGGGCTGAATTACCCTTCATGCTTGAGACTATCTGAAACAGTCCCTCCTCCGTCACCGGCTCCAGCTGGAAGTCGGAGTCCACTCGAAACTCCCGGTCGCTCAACACTGTCTCGGATACAGGAGGAACAGCTCCGGCTAGGTTGGCTCCTACCCCTACGTAATAGTCGTTTAATGTATCAGCGACATATTTTATGCCTTCATTTTTTGGAATATCACTGTTTTTTTAAAAAATGCTCCACAGGAAATGTATCTTTACTTTTGTTTAAACCCATGACTTCAGCCACGTTTTTCCACATTTTTCGTTTATTATGTGATGATTCGTTAATTAACCTGTGATAATGTAAATGTTTTGCGGATTTAATCAAGGTTGTTAAAATGTTCCGGTAATTTCTTTTTCAATATTATTCAATTTATAAATTCAAATATAAATTCAATTTTTAGTTCAATATTAAACGGTTGCTTTTTCAATCTCCTGCTCATCGCATCTCTGGTCCGTATCGATCTCACTAAAGCTGTAGACATCCAAGGTTTTGGTCGTGATGTTTTTGATAAAACTTTTTTTACATTCATTGACATATCAATAATACTTTTGAATAGTTGTACAAGCGTATTACTGGCCGAATTGGCGTCAGTAGCGTTCATTACCGGGGACCAATCAAAACCAGAGATAAGACGACCAGCTGAATCTACATCAAAGAAAGAAATTTTATTGTTGAAAGGAGACTAGTTTGAGTATTTCTCGGTGCAAGAATGGTATTGAGCGGCTATAAAATAATGATCGGTTAATTGAGACATAATCACAGCGGATTTAATTAAACTAACGTCGTTTACGTCTGTAAATACATGATCGATACAGCTGACTGAGACATCTGTAACCCTAGTTGGAATATTGATACAGCTAACAAATCCTGCTCCATAAAGTACATCGAGGTATACCCATACTCGTACAGTGGTATTGACCCACCCACCTTACAATACACGTACAGTGGTATTGATCCACCCACCCTCCCATACACGTACAGTGGTATTGATCCACCCACCCTCCCATACACGTACAGTGGTATTGACCCCCCACCCTCCCATACACATACAGTGGCTGTTCAGAATCAATAACCACTATACGCCTATTTTAGATATGAATTCAGATGTTGTTGATGATTTTTAAGCCATATGATGCGAAGGGAAGCTATTTCCGTGCATATTTGGGCAATTATGTAATTTCTACACTCTTAAGAGTTATTATGTATTTCAACACTCTACACTTGGTCAAGAACTGGTTCTATTTTCAGAAGATATACTTTTATTTAATAGAAATAATGATTTTTACAGAAAAATTCAGAAAACCAGTTTTAAAACTGTTAGTATTTCCAACATTTTTCATTACTTCCAAAGATTTGGTTAACACAGGCTTTTTATTATAATTTATGTGAGTTTTAATGCTGAATATGAACCTGAAACCTGTTTTCTCTATGATAGTTATTCCCCATGAATATACAAGATATTTTTATTTCAAACAAATAATTTTTTTACAAGAAAAAAACAGAACCAATTTTACAACTTTCAGGTATTCTTAACATATTTCCATTACTTACAACGATATTTTTCTAATTCCTGTGTTTTATTGATTAACAGGAATCTGAAACCCAATTTTCTCTATGATACTTATCCCTTATGAATATACGATAAATCTGATTTTGTGGCAAATTGCTTACCTCTGCTATAAATACACAATGTTTATATGCAACAAAAACTATTACGAAATATGATTTAACATGAATCTTGAATTCTTGTGAACGATATCTTAAGTTAGGCTGTGTTAGATTAAGGCCGGTTCGAGAAAAATGTTTCTTATGGGGTAAAATAATAATTTTACCTGAAAAATCAATTATATATTTTTGTTCAGCATACATGACAAGTTAAATGAAAAAATCTCAAAAATAAAATGTTTGATACATTTTGTTTTTATTTTTGATTTTTCATTTCTAGGATAAAAACAAGCTTTTCATGTGACTTAATAAACAAGATTTTCTCCCCTAATAAACTTACTCATTTTAAACCATTTTCAAATAGCAAATTACCATTTTATTGAGGTGAGTAGAAAGTATATAATTACTTATATTTCATTTGTTCAAATATTCATTTCACCTTTGTTGAATTCGGTGTAGTTTTAGTTGATTTGTAATAAAACAGCTTTTATTATGATTTATGTGTTTGATGATTATATATCAGTCCAGCTCAGTCAGCCGAGCCGATAAGAGCCTCTCCGCGTATCGCTCGCATATCTCTGTATAAAGGTCACCTGCCACGTGCAGCCTTCTATGCGTTGTGCGTGTTATAGAACGTTTAATAGTGATTTATTTTTTAAAATTATTTTAATAGCTTTTTGTGGCGTCTGCAAGAATGAGTGTAATGACAATAGTGAAATTAAATGTGCGGGAAGGTGTGGAAATGGTTTTCATCTTCCCTGTATAAAGATTGAAGCTGAGGGTAAGGTAACTCGATCTTCAAAAGATTGGAGGTGTCCATCGTGCAAAAACAGATCTCTATCGCAGAGTAGTACTAAATCTGCTTTGTTTACATCCGGAGTACTCACAAAAGACTTCCTGATAAATGTAATGGAGGATTTCAAAAAAGAAGTTTTCAAAGAAATTACAACCTTCAGAACTGACATGAACGAGCTTACAACATCTGTGCAATTTTTATCAGATAAAGTCGATGCCTCCAACCTTATAATGGAAGAAATTAGAACCAGATTTGCTGAAATGCAAAAAGAAAATCTGCAGCTTAAGTCGAAGAACAAAGAGTTGACCAGAGATGTCGCCGAACTGCGGGAGAGAATGAGAAACCTGGAGCAATATTTGTGTATAAGAAATATTGAGATTAGCAGTCTACCAGCCACGAAGGATGAAAACATCAGCGACTTGGTGAAAGATGTGGGAGCAGCCCTGGGAGTACAGGTACAAGAAACAGATGTTGCCGCCGCTCATCGGGTGCCGTCATTCAGGAGAGACAGGGGCCTTGCACTCATCGTCCAGTTCAACAGCAGGACAATGAAGGAGCAGTGCATCAACAAGTTCCGGCAGCAGAGGAATCTCACATCCAGCCAGGGAGTCTATGTGAACGACCATCTGTCACCCGAGAACAAGCAGTTCCTAGCGAGACTGAAGCAAAAGGGCAGGGAACTCGGTTACACGTTTATATGGTGCCGTGATGGCGTTTTTTGCAAAAAATCAGAGGGTGAACCAGTTAAAAAGATTAACAACTACGATGACCTAAACAATCTCAAGTAAAACTGTAAGTCACATTTTCTAAGTATGTTTAATTTTCTAATTGTGTTTAATTTCTTTTAATTAAGTAAGTTCAGTAATTATGTATATATATGTATGCTGTAGAAAATTTATCTCAATGGAAAACTTACAAAACTATCCAAATTTATTCAACAATTTTTTTATATCTCAAAATAATGCTGATCACAAGGTAATATATGCCAATATAAGAAGTTCAAGGAGAAATTTCAATAATCTGTAATTAGTCATAAGTCAAATAAAATGTGAAATCAGTGTAATTGTTTGTAATGAGATATGAATTAGCAATGAGGAAGTTGACCTTTACAACATTCCAGGGTTTACTGCTTTCCATTGTTGCAATGACTCTTACAGGTCCGGTGGCGTTATTTGCTATGTAGCCAATAATATTAGTGTGTTAAACTTAAATATTGATTTAGTATCGGCAGACGCATTACTTTTCAGGATTCGGTTTAGGAATTATTTTTTAACATTCTTTGTATATACAGATTGCATAGCTACACTGAAAATGATTTATCGATGAACTATCAAATAAAATATCAACTATTCCAAATAGCACTATTTTAATTGGAGATATAAATATTAACTTATTAGACAACAAGCCTAACACACAAAACTATTTAATTCTGTTGTATAGTTCAAATTTTTCACAATTTATTGATAGTCCAACTAGAATAACTGTAAATACAAAATCATGTATAGGTCATATTTTTATTAGACACCGTGATCTGTCCCTCTTTAACAATGCAGTATTCGACATTGACTTAACTGATCTTTGCATGCTAGGTCTAGTAATAAAAATGCCACACTCAAGAAATCAATTTCCTGACACGCAGTAAATACCGAGCATAAACATGTCATTGACCTCAAACAAGTTAAGGAGCGATTAACTGGTGTAGACTGGAGTGTCTGTTATGAGAAGGAGAACTTGAATGATGGTTTTAATATCTTTCATGACACTATGTAATACTGTAAATAATTGTAAAAGAATTGCTAACACTAGTACTAAGTTAAATAAAGCTAAAAAAATAACCCTTGGATAAATTATAAACTTTTCAATAAAGTTAAGAAGAAAAATGTTTTGTACAAAATGTTCAAATCTAGACCATATGACACAAATGTTGCACTTTATTATAACAGGTTTTGCCAGAATTTAAAGAAAGAGATAAATGATGTCAAAAATAAATATTTCTCCCAAAAAATAATAGAAACTAAAGGAGATACAGCCTTGCAATGGAAAATTATAAATGACTTAAGTGGCAATAATTCTAAAAACTGCATCGATAAGATAGAACTCGAGAATGGTGACGTTTTGTCTGATCCGTATATATTAGCTGAAACGATTAACAGATATTTGATCGAATTAGAGTCAACGCAAGATGTTAGGGAACTGAACTCAGCAACTGTTGCTCGTAGAGTCACTTTTTTTTCATTGACTCCACAACTGAAATAGAAGTTTTAGGAATCATTAAAAATTTAAAAAATAAAAAATCTTCAGGTTTTGATCAGATAAATGTCAGCATAATTAAAGAAATTGGTGAAATTATACTCCCCTTTTTGTCACATCTAATTAACTTAAATTTTTGCACAAGAGATTCCCACAAAAATTGAAATTCAGTGTCATTACTCCAATATACAAAAAAAACAAGTCTATAAAATTATAAAAACCTACGTCCGATTAGTTTGTTGTCAGTGTTCTCGAAGATATTTGAGAAAGCAATGAAAATAAGGCTAATTCGATATTTAAATAGTATAGATTTTTTTCAGTAGTTATCAATACGGTTTTAGGGAAGGTAGGTCTACCAAAGACGCTCTTATTAATGTAATGGAAACAATCTACGAAAGCCTAAATTTGGGTAAGAAATCAACAGGACTTTTTATTGATTTCAGGAAAGCTTTTGATCTAGTAAATCATGAAATATTATTATCAAAAATGGAGTTGGCGGGGGTGCGGGCGTGGCTCTAGGTTGGTTCCGCAGTTTCCTGGCAGGAAGGGAGCAGCGGGTACGGATTGGCCAATGTCTCAGCCCTCCTCTTCCCGTGAAGGTGGGGGTGCCACAGGGGTTGGTTATCTCTGCTTCTCTCTTCCTAATTTTTATAAATGATTTGTTGGAATTAAAACTAAATGGTAAAGTAAGTGCTTTCACTGACAATATTGCATTATTTTATTCGCATAACTAAACTTGTACATTAAAAAAAATGAAATTTCAGAAGATTTGATAAATTTAAAAACGTAGCGTTACAAAAATAAAATGCACATAAATGTTGATAAAATGAAATATGTTAATTTTGACTTTAAGGGTTTTGATTTTGGTTGGGACTTCCAATTTCACGTCTTTGACTGCAATGAACAGTGCTGTGACTGTAAAAAGATAGGGAAGGAAGAAGATTTCAAATACGTTGGAATGGTAATCAATTCAAAACTAATTGGAAAAAGCACATTACAAATTTACAAGGTAATCTAAAATCTGCAATCAGAAAATTTTATTTCTTAAGAAACTTTTGCAATGAAACCTTGCTCAAAAATTTATATTATTCATTAGTAGATTCTAGACTCCAATATGGAATAATCTGTTGGGGTGGAACCTTTAAATTCTTAACTGACAAACTGAGAATTGTTCACAATCACTTTCTAAGAATTGTGTTAAAAAAGGGTAGAAGAGAAAGCTCTTTCCCTTTGTTTTTTAAATTTATTGCCTTTGCAGCACCTTTATATATATAAATTATTGAGGCTGTTTTACAGTAGAAGTGGTAATTTAGGAACAACTGACTTAAATTATGATACCAGAAGTGTAGAACGAAGAATATTTCGTATTCCAAAGGTCAACTAATCAGTTTTTAAACAATGTTTTAGTTATAGACAATAGACCAAATTCTTTATTGGTAATCTTTGATATCATAATGGTGTCAGTGTACTAAGATTAAGATTTACAATTGATGTCAAAACAAGGATCATGGATACATATAGAATATTATTAAGATCTTCCATCATTTATTGGTTTCAATTTTCTCCTGCACTCCTCCAGTTAAAGAACTCACTCAATGAGTAGAATGGTCGATTGGTGAGCCATTTAGTCAAGACTGATTTCAGATTTTTTCCTTGCAGTGCTTTAGGGTCTTCAGGAAGAAGGTTGTCAATTATGAATTCAGCTAGTTGAGTAATGGCTGTTGTTGTAGACCTCCCTTTCATAAACCCATGTTGGTCCTTTGTTAAAAGGTTTTGCAGTTCGCAATGGCTCATTAATCTTTTCAAGACTATTTTCTCAATAACTTTAGAAAAGGTCGGAAGCAATGAAATAGGTCTGTAATTTTTAGCTTCTGTATGGTTCCCACTTTTAAACTTAGGATATACTTTACTTTGTTTCAGAGCAGATGGGAAATGTCCTTGAGCAAAGGATAGGTTTGTTATTCTAACTAGAGGCCGAATTAATGCTTTGCTGCAGTGTTTTAACATTTTTGATGAGATTTCATCTAGTCCTTCAGAGGTTTTAGGTTTGAGATTTTTAATTATTTCCTCAATTTCATGCTCATTTGTGGGGTTTAAATGGTTTAGATCATAATTTGTAGTTTTTTGTCGAACTAAAGTCTTTTTTGCTTTTGGTTGGGTGCTGCTCTGCTATATTTGTGAAGAATTTGTTTAAGTGATTAGATATTGTACTGGGGTTGGTGATGGTTTCTCATTTTAAGTTAATCGTCGGTTGGGGTGATTCTAAGCATTTATTTTTCCTCTCACTATTTATTACTTGCCACAGGGCTTTTGATTTATTTTCAGCATTGGCTATGTGATTAGCGGATGCTTGACGTCTGTTTGCTTAAGTCTTATGTCATAATCTTTTTTAGCTTTATTCATTTCATTTTTATCAGCTTGTTGTCCTGAGAGCTCATATCTCTGAAGACATTTCAGATAGGTCCTTTTTACATGCTGCGTTCATTGTCAAAACAATAGTCGATAAAAAGTTGTTGTAGGCAGTTTCCGCTGAGACAGCGTGATAGACATTATTCCAATCTTCTTGTTCCAACTGGGTCTTGAGTAGATTTAGGTTTTTCTGGTTTAGTATTCTGCGTATTGCTTTCGTCTGAGGTGATGGTTTTAATTTATATTTAATTTAACATAGTTGAGCAGTGTGGTCAGATATTCCAGCATGAATTACAGTAGAAGTTATTTGTTCCTCGTCTAGGTTGGTGCAGATAAAGTCTATTGATGAGGCAGATGGAGTGACCTGCGTTAGAGGGAGTGGCAGTCTTGTGTAAACTTATGTTATTATGTATGTTTTTGAGGGGAATAAATTCATTTATTATTCATTGTATTTCATTTATTTATTCATTTATATGCGTATTTCATGTTATTCACTATACAAAGTGTGAATGCAGCTTAACTGTACTGAGAGATTAAGCCTATTATAATAAATAACAATATCAGTATTTCTTTTACAGTATTTATAAGTGGTGAAGCATGATGTATTTGGCAGGTTATCTCTGCCGCAGAAGGAAAGTTAGGTCAGACACACATGGCCAACTCTGTCACGCACATTACCTTTTTACTTTTTTGAAGCCATTGCCAAAATTACTACAGTGATGGGCTCAGCAATGAGTAGGCAGATTCAGAGCAAGGTTTCATTAAAATAAAAATCAGTTATGATATTTAGAAACTTTACAGTGCCTTTGGTGCGATTGAGATTTTTCAGTTACGTTAAATATCAAATTTACATTACTGAAAATTATAGCCAACTGAACCTCCAAAGACAATAAACTAACAGTTTTTTTCCTTTAATTGTATAACTAAATCACTTTGTAACCTGTTACTCTCGACACGTTGCTGTTGACGTTCCAGACAGTTTTTCTGTTATGGCCTGACGGCTGGTCTAGCTAACGTTCCAAGTTACCAAAGGTTATGAAGCTGAAGTAGCTTTGCTTGACGTTACAGAGTTACCTCTCAAAGTTTGTTCTGTTATCAATAATTTAACTGTAACATGCAAGAGTCTTAAGTTTCATTCGTAGTTCAGTTACAGTTCCATTTACTTTTCAGCTCTCCATTACCACTATGCGTTACAGTTATATGTTCTTTATAACCTTATCATGCATCATGAATCAAGAACTTTATTGCCAGAGATCATAGTCACATGAATTAGGCATAGTCAATTTTCGTGTTAAAACTAAGAGAGTTACCTGCATAATATGTTATATAAGTTAAGTACATAGGTGTTAAAACTACAAGTAAATGACATGACTGGGAGTTACAATATAACCGGGTATTTTGTGTAACCTGTTAAATCTATAACATGTTACATTGCTGTAACCATGTTATTTATCCTGTTTCGTTAAATAACGCCCATCTCTTGACAACTCAACTTGACAACTCAACTTGACAAATGGAAGTACGAAAAGTACAATGAAAACGAAAACAAGGTTATCCTTGACCAGTCAGCAGTTGTAATCGCTAGTTAGTCAATTACTGACAATTAATTATTTTGTTTCTGTTAGTAGAAACAAAACATCATAGTCAATGGTGAAATTGAGGTTAATTGAAAAGAACCTGTTATTGTATAATAACTGTTTTATGGATTATTAGGTTTAACTTTCAATTGAACAAAAACACTACACATTAATAGTTTTATGAACTTTTGAAACTTGTAAACATTAGTACGCAAAGTACCGGGGAAATATAATAAAAATAAAATAAAATGGATTTTAGTGAGGCTTTCCATGTCTATTGCTATATTCTTTATATATTAAGAAAATTAATTTAAATTTGTCAGTTTGATTTGATTAAAGTTTATAGATAAACTTTCTCAGTATAGTTTGCAGTAAGGCTTGCAGTGTTTCAATATTTTCAATGTTTAATCTGAATTTATTCTAGGCCTCCTTTTTATAAGTTATGACAAATATTTCACATATTACTTTACAGTGTATTTAACATATATCTTAACCCTCCTAGTGTTGACTATGTACCCTCAAAATGTTAGGCGGATTTAGCTTGATTTGCAGACATTTGTTTGAAAAATAATATAAAATATATTTATTATTATAAATACATACTATTATATATCATTTTATTTGTTATATTACACTGAATATTTTACAATATGTTTTATGTACATACCTTCATTTTGAAAAATTTTGTGCATCCAAAACTGAAGAAAACATTTTTTTTCGTTGTTTTAGAAAAGTTTTCACTGTTACCATAGAAATAAAATAACACAAACAAACAAATCCAGGATAGCTATCTTGTTCAAAATTTAGTAAACTTTAAAAATATATACAATATATACAAATATTTTGTTCAGCAAAAATTGGAAAGGACAAAAAACAAACGTAAACACCGGCGAGTCAACATGAGCTTGATTTCCAGACATTTGTTTGAAAAATAATATTAAATTTATTTTTTATTAAAAATACATGCTATTATATATAATTTTATTTGTTACATTACACTGAATATTTTACAATATGTTTTATGTATATACCTTCATTTTGAAAAATTTTGTGCATCCAAAACTGAAGAAAACATTTTTTTTCGTTGTTTTAGAAAAGTTTTCACTTATACCATAGAAATAAAATAACACAAACAAACAAATCTAGGATAGCCATCTTGTTCAAAATTTAGTAAACTTTAAAAATGTATACAATATATACAAATGATTTGCTCAGCAAAAATTGGAAAGGACAAAAAAACAAACGTAAACACCGGCGAGTCAACATGGCCGATCCTCCTTCACTGACTGTTACAGCTATTTTGTAAACAAATCACAATTCTCTCGATGCTTGTAATCGATCATACTCGACTATCGATTATTCGGTATCATCTCCTGTTTCGATTGATACCACATAGAGTATTATTGACGGAACGATAATGCCAGAATAGCATATGTAACAATGGACTGCACAGTTGCCGACGCATCGGCAATTAACATTTACGAGACGTACTAAATTGCCGATGCATCGGCAATTAACAACAGGAGGGTTAATGAATATTCATATTTAATCACTGATACAATCATTTCATAGATTCTAAAATAATTTTTCGAACTTTATTAATCATTCAGCAAACTAAAAAAATTGTTAGAATGTATTGCTTACTTCATTTCATTGTTTTCATTTTTGAAAATTAAGGTTTAAATAATCGACTTGAAAAAAACTCGAACTCGACTCAACTGCTACTTGCCCACCCCTACTAGTCGGCCAAGCGGTTATCACCGGTGGTGGCTGAAGGCCATCTAGTTGGCCATACTGCCTCACTCACACTATTATATCAGTCTTCACCCAGCCTTTGCTGGGTTCGCTTGCTTGTAGGTCTCGCACTTCTGCAGTATCCTTCGAGTAGGGCGTGGTTTTCAGTTTCCGGTTACAGTTATTTTTGAGTTTCTATTACTGTTTTTAATTTGTTTTTTTTTTTTTTTCTACTAGAATAAAACTAAGCAAATAATATGTAGAATGTATTACAAAGAAGGAACAATCAAAAATACTGTATTTACGTTCTACGAACACCCTGACCAACCTGAATTGTGTTCTGTAGCGTGTTTTGAAACATTTATCTCAGATATTAGACTAATTGTGAAAGAATGTCAGAAAATGACCTGAAAATAATATTTTATAATAGTTTTCATTTGTTTTACCTCATTCCTTAAATTACTAACTAGTTTATTACAAAATAAAGTGGTGTAAAAATATTTTGGACATTAATTTTTTGGCAGTCGTTCACCAGGGGCTGATGGCCGACTAGACAGCCATACATAAAAATTAATTATTTTAAGCTTTCCACATATACAGACTACTTCTGACAGCCATAAATTAGTTACTGACTACACAATCACAAAAATTAGTTTTTGAAAAAAATATTCAGCCATTGGAGTAAGTTTTAACTTATATATACAGCCACGCATGGTGAAAACGGAGATACGGTCTTAGCACTGAATGTTAACTAATGGAATCAATTGGTGTTACATCCTGTTATAGGAAACTTCAGCCCTATTTCTGGGGTTTCAACACAGATGCCTGATTTACATTTGATGAATTTAATGTAAATTTTGTTGATTCCTGTTCAAATACGCAAATCAGATAATATGCCTTGGAACCACAAAAACAGGATTTTACAGTTGCAAACACTTATTAACCTCTAAACTGCTGTAAACAACTGTAGTCGTTTTCGGTATGTGAAGCACGAGTTTAGGCATTCAGCGTAGGCACATTAGGAGCACTATGCAGTGTGCTCCTAACGACTGAAGTTGATTATGATTATTTCTTTGTCATAGAGTGCTAGCGATACCTGTGAGAGATTTGGTGAACTACTGAACTTGTTTATTGTATCAACAGAATGATTTTTATTTCATTTAAGCTGTTGTCTGCTTGTTGTTTACGTATGTAGTGTCATGAAAAAAGCGTCTAATACAGGATATCAGGTATTTGTTGTTCCGATTTATTTTACAAAAACGATGATTTGAGTGATTTATTTTCTGATAGCAGTAACTACAATAGAACTCCAACTATTCAAATCAATTGGGACCAGACCCTATTCGAATAATCAGATTTTTGTATAAAAGCAGTCCATTTCATTTAATTACTGCATGTAATTAAATGCATAGGTGTTGAAATGGGATATAAAACAATATTTTGGATGAGAAAGGGCATTTATTACATAATTAATTACAGTTGAATTACATACTAGTGTACTATAGTGTGTATTTCCATCCTGTAAACGAATATTATTGCTTGCCAAAAATCTTAGTTATATATGCTCTATAAGTTGTCTCTCCGTTTTTGGGCAGCCAGGTTGCGCATCCGCTTGACAGAGGGAAGGACAATAGCGTGAGTAGACAATACATTGTACTTATCGCATTATGTTTCCTGGCAGAATTTGGATTTATTTCTTTTAAGACGGTGTTACAGTGTACAGTATTTATTGAGGCATATTATGTGTTATTTATTGTGATACATATATGTGTAATTTATCTTTCTAAAGATTTATCTTCTACTCTTTGTCGTTGTATGCTTTGTGGGTTTTTTCAGAACAAAATTTTAAAAAAACTGAAAATTATAAGATTTTTTTTATGACATTCTGAAAGCGATTCGGATAATCAGCGATTCAGATAGTTGGAGTTCGGATAATTGGAGTTTCACTGTATAACTATACTGTATATGATCAGAATGAACACGTTGATTGTGAAAGCAAAAGGGAGAGTAGTGATCAACAACCTTCTCCGGCCAAACAAAGATGTAAACAAGCAAAAGGTCGGCCTAGATTACAAATAAAACAGGTTGATTGATAATTTATACTTGGGATAAAGAACCTTTTGGTCTAGTTGTTTATAACATTGACTCATCAAATAGGGGAAGATAATTTTGTTTTAGTGATATTTTTGTGAAAGCTATATCGTTGAAGAAAACTCAGCACAGAGGGGTAGATAGGCACTATTAACCCAGCAGTTGAGAGGAGTTGAACTTCATGCAATAATATTATGTCTACTACTGCATTTTCAATTTTATTTGACTAAAAACTATGGAAAAGATGAAAAAACACAGTAGAGTATGTAAAAAGGAATTTTAAGTCTCAATTCCCACTTCCATTAGAATAGAAACTACTATAAATTACACTAAAAATAAAATTGAACCAATAAATCTAAATATATTATAGATTACATTTTTAATAAATAGAATATTATAAACAAAAATGCTGAGGGGAGAGAAATACAAGAGGAAGATCACCATCACCATGCTTGCTACAACATCAACGGACATATCGCTCTCCATACCAGTTTAGACGCTTCCGAACCCATAAACCTCCATGACCCTTATCTCGAAATCTCTGCCAGGGCACAGAGGAGGGTTGTTGAAGGTTTGGCACCGATCTGTTTTGCCAAACCTTAGATTTTCATCCATCCAGATTGCTTGTCCGTCACTAAAAAAGACAATTTAACATTCTCACCAAAAAACAGTTTGATGACAAAGTTTAGGTTTGGATTTGACAGAGTAAGCTACACGTATACTCAAAGAATTGATAGTAAGAATTCAAATAAAATTAAACTGATTCAGTAAAAAAAATTGCGAAAGCACACATTGTTGTAATAAAACAGCTCCTTTTGTCTTACACTGAATACTATACTCAGTTATTATAAAAATATAAAGCACAAATACAACTATTCATATTAATTAAGACCAAATTTGGATATGGAGATAATGGATAATTTGAAAGCATAGAAATAAGCAAAAAAAGTCATGACATTGACACAAAATTAGGCTTAAAATACATAATGAAAGAATACTCTACAGTAAATAAAGCTTAAACAGTAAAATTCTAACAGATATTTAAATAATTTTAAACACATATTTTTAAGACTGAATACAAAATTTTACTTTATACATCTGGAAGTTGCTTTGTACAATTTCCTTACGGACATGTACAGGGAAGTCCCGGAGGAATTTGATGGCAAACTTATGTATGATAATGTATTTGGGTTGACACTCCATCCAACTTGCTGTGAGTTGGGAAAGTTTTATCATCACATTTCTATCACCATAGTTCTCTCCTTTTTGCTTGCTGATCATCCATGACGTTCTCTAAGATTTCATCGTCTGGGTTATTTAATTGTCTGAATTGAAACCTAACCATTTTTCGAGACCATCAACACTGCACTAAGTACAACTGAATATACTTTTGAAAATAATAATTTTTTCCCTCGACACATAGATGGATTTATTCCCATTTATGTGTTTCCTTTTTCCCAGTTTAAATTTTTAATTTCAGATTAACTCTTCAACTTGGGACTTTTAATATACATTAATTTCACGTCTGTTGTACTTCCACTTATCAAATTTGCCTAAATATGTAATTTTTAATGATGATATTATATTTGTAATATTTTAAAACACTAACATTAGAATAAGTTATAATTGCATTCCAACAATCTAAAACTACACATACAAAAATGTATTCATGACATTAAAAAATAAAATTTAAGTTTTGAAAAGTAATAAAAACTACTTCCAGGACCAGTAAAAGGTTCTAAATAATTACTTTCAACAAAGTTGTAATATTTATTAAATTATTATTATATTTCAACTTAAGAATGTTGGTCCGACCGGCTCAGGCCGGTGCTGGATGGAGTTTAGTTCAACGTTACGCCGCCACTGTCGCCACAAGTAGCAGAGTGACTGCCTGCTGTTGGAATGGGAGAGTAACATTACTGTTGCTGCATGTCCCGAACAAAACGGAGAATAACTTCCTCATTTAGTGTAATCTTTTTTCAATAAACATGTTATGTATTATTAATCTACTTTTCCAGCCAAAGATAATTGTACAAATACCAACTCGAAATTTGTTCAGACGTCAGTTATAAAATAACAATTGGTTACACAATTTTTGTATTATTATTTTTAATTACCTCTAGTTTGGTTAGTAACCATTTGTCCGCTATATTCTCAAAATTGGAATAAAATATATCACACGGTCTGTTAATGAGTTCGGAACCAAGAAAGGCCAAATTAGCCACTTTAGGTAGTCACCTAAAGTATCTGTAAAAAATACCCATAAAACGCTGAACCTCTTCAGTCACATAACAGCAATCTTTCAAATTTATTTCATTGCAGGAATGCAAGGAGCGTTTCTTGATCTTTTTTGTCAAGAGCATTTTAGAGAGCAATGGAACAATCATAAGTGTCATCGCTATAACCCTTATCTTTAGTTGAGGAAACTTATAGCAATATAAGGAAAAATACATTTCAAGCCTTCTTCTCTTGAAAATTTAAAGCAATGGAGAAGCTTATTCACTGTCAATTATATATACTTTTCCTGATTTTCTGGTGTATATATTAAATATTGTTGACTTAGAAATGAAAGCACCATTCAAAAAACCTATCAGTTTTAGTACTACCGTATGTGTATAGGTGGGCGGGTGGGTTAGTACCACCGTACGTGTATAGGTGGGCGGGTGGGTTATTTCACCGTTCGTGTATGAGTGGGCGGGTGGGTTAGTTCACCGTACGTGTATGGTTGGGCGGGTGGGTTAGTTCACCGTTCGTGTATGAGTGGGCGGGTGGGTTAGTGTCACCGTACGTGTATGGGTGGGCGGAGGGGTTATCAAGACTATTATTTTTATACTAAATTACGTCTACCACGTAAGATGGTCAACCACCTACCCACCTATACACGTACAGTTAAAAGTTAAACAAGTTAAAAGTTGGTTTCTTGTGAATGTCTTTTGTTCCTTTTTTGGCCCCTTGGCTTTTTTTATTATGTAACTAGAAAAATGTTCATTTTCAAGTCCACTAGTTTATTTTATTTTCCAAAATTTTCAAAAGTGGTTAATGTCACTTGTTTAGTTAGCAAATGAAACATTTTTAGCTAGTATGATCCTTGCTGACTTTGTGTCGATGAGCACTTTTCCCTCTTTTTGAAGTAACATTATTTAGGTACTGCTTACCAGATGAAACGTGTTTCATCTGTGTTTTAGATTAGGTCAAAGCCTCCATCTTCAAATGCATCCACCTCGATGTTTCCAAAGTATTATCTACATCTTCTCTAAAGTCGAAAAGTTCTTTTTATGATCTAATTGGTCGGAATCATAGTTGATTAAGTCCAGCTTAATAAGCTTAAGTTTCTCACTTTGATCCAAATTAGAGTCATAACAAATGTTGAAAGGGATCAGCTGATAACCACTGGCTGTTCATTTGTCATTGGTCTATTAATACATTCTAAGGAATAGTTGACCTTAGACTGTAACATAGACTACATTCGTTCATCTACACTCATTCAAAATCCATATTCTCACATATCTTGACAATAAACTGTACCGGGTCGTTTTGACCGGTACATTTTTTTTTTCGTCGTGGTCTGCCGGGCTGCCTGAGATCGCTCGTGCCCTGCGTTTCGCTTACTTTGGTGGCAGTTGGCCCGGTTTCGTTTGTTCCGTGTTCCAGCTCTGGTCTGTCGGGTTGGCCGTCTGTTGGATTGTTCTAGTAGTTTCTCTGCGGCCGAACGACCTTACCATGCGAGGCTAGAGGCTCCTAAAACGTAAGTGTTAATTTTGTAATTTCTAATATTTAATCACCCTTTTGGTGAAAATACTTTTGTTTCAAGGATAATATTTATCGGGCTTACTTGTGTTTTCAGGGTTTTGTTCAATTTATGTTCTTTGTCTAGATATGTGTTAACCTAGGTTCGAGCCACGTGCTCAATGTTAACTTTTTACCATTAATTGCTTTTTATATCGGGTTTTATATTTAATAGTAGTTCTGTATAATGTTTTGTTGAGCCTTTTTCCAGTTGGAGTTACCGATTTACCATATTTTTGTTCATTGACAATATCTGTTTAGTCTGATTTTCATTTTATTACCTATTGCTCCTGTATCTATAGCCTAGTTTTCAGTTTGTCATTTTTTTGTTCCATACATCTTTTATATTTTGTTAAATTGTAACTTGGTTTAAATTATTCATAGCCTAAAGTTAATCTTTCACTGTCTTGTTTGCTCCACTCATGTTCTTGTTTGTATCTTCATGTTCAGTTTTGCGAAATCATGCACCCTTATATTTAGTTGTTATGTGTAATATTTTTGTTGTTGGGGCTGGACTATTTTTAATTGCTGTGTGTGGCCTTGCAGTCCAGGGTCCTTGAGTAGGACGTTTCTACCCTCAGCCTGCTGTCCGGGGATGGTCAACCATTCTACCACTGCGAGCCTGGCCTGGGGACCATGTGATTGAGCGAGCTCTGCTCCTCACTGCCCTCTCTACTTCTCGGGGCAATTTTCTTCAGTCCTCAGGTCAGTGCGTTCCATTTTGTTTTCCCGGCGGCTGAGCTGGGGGGTTTTGATGGCATTATTTAAAGAAAAAAAAGTGAAATATAGAAAAAAAGAAGAAAAAAAATGTTTGTGGAACTTTATGTGGCCTAGGCCTAAAACTTGAAGTGAACAGTGATTTATGAAACAGCCATGGGGACATTGCTAGATCTATATATATATATATATATATATATATATATATATATATATATATGTATGTATTTAAAATTTAAGAAAGGAAACAAGAAAAAACATATATTAATATTTATTGTTATTTGTCTTTATTAGTTTTATTTGTTGTTATATTTTTTAGATTTTATAGTTGTTAGGTCCCTATGGTTAAGTTATGTTATTTATTTATATGTTTAGGCCTAGTGCTTGTTATTTATATTTTTCGTTCATTGTATTAGGGAGGTCGTGAAGTGACTTTTTACTAAAACTATTTTATTTTTAATTACTTCTTTTTTTAAATTCTTCACCAAAAGGGGATTCTTGTACTTTTGCTTAACTTCTAATTCGGAGCTGCCCAGGGATTCCGGCTTACTCCCTGGCCCCGGTGGAATCATGGGATGTGGGGCTAAATTGCTGGGGTTATTTGGGGTTATCTAAATTTGTTCCTAAATGGTCACTTTTAAACTTTAATAAATTTCTTACGTTTTGGGTGTCTCAGGCTAAACTGCAGATAGGCCATACAGTTTGTAATGGTTATATTTTGGTATTTGTAGCGTTAAGTGTTTTTGTAGCTTTTGTGTTATCTTGTTCATTTGAGTGTTTCCTGTTATTTATTTAACTGCGAATTAATATTGTGGCCTTCTGCCTGTCAGTTTTTGATTATTTGTTTGTTTGCTGGTAATAAATTAGTTTTGCTCAGCTGCCGAGTGTTATTTGGACCCTCCAACTGCCACCTGTGATCCCATCGCTTGACTTGTTTCGAGCCATCCCCCCCAGTTGGCACGCTTTCCAGCTTTGGTGGTGGGGGATGGGTCTCAAAACGTATTAAGAATAAAAATATAAATATGCCACATCTAAATTGCTTAGCTAACATAGCGACACTCAAAACTGTTCAGAAGCAGATGTCAAGGCTTTTCATGTAAATTGGTCCTGAGATTTTTGCTAGTTAAGATGCGTTGAACAAAACAAAACAAAACAGCACTCAGTTGTACTTTTTTTCATTAGCTCTCTTTTCACTGCATTGTTATATCTAATTAAACCACAAAGTTTAGGATGTTTGCAGTATTAAATTTAATATCAAAACAGTAACTATCACACCAAATATATGTTTATTTACAAATGATTAACCAACAACTACTGATTGTTGGACTACACCATGAACCAAGTCAAAAATAAAAATTTCTATTATCTCAATAACTTGACGAGGAGCATAATAGGAATCAAGGGAGGGCCACAGAGGAGTAGAAAATGTTTTACAAAACAACGTAATAAAAATGTTTCTTAGCTATTGGCTCCCTTTATTTTAGGAAGCAACGACTTGACACTAATAATAACAACACGAAAATACTTGAGACAATCACAACCAACGATAACACCGCTAACAACATATCAGCATTCTGAGCAGCATTTAACAATTAATAACTATATAAATGCTTTTGGGGCAATATGTGTTAAAATCTTTCACTAGCAGCCAAAACTACATGCTAAATAGCTTATCAGCAATGAATGATTTAAAAAAAAATTATGTATGTGAATGAAATGAAATGAGAAGAATGATTACTTATAGATAAGAAATGTTTTTCCCCAACAAATTATTAACACTATTTTTAACATTCTCGACCTACCCTCCTCCAATGGTGATCATCTTGGAGTCAGCTGCCATGAAGAGCTCTGCTGAATGATTGACTGAGTCACCTTCCATGCCCACCCAAGGGTACTTGGCTCGCTCAGGGTAAAGGCTAAACAGGAATGTCTCCCCAGTGCCGAAGTAGGCTGTCCGATTCCCCCGGTCGTCCTTAAGGTTGCGTTCTTGCCAACGAGATGAACAGTATGCACCAAACACCTGTAGATAGGCAATGATGTCACTATTTAAGGAATAATATATTTAGAATGTGTAATAAAAAAAAGTGAAATGATTTTATTTGTTATGATTTACTTTATTGAGTAATACAAGTTAGATTGTGTTAATATTATTTTCAATGTTTTATTTATTCAATGTTAATTTAATTCAAAGAACCAATCTAGCGAGCAAAACTTCAAATTTTCTGTAAGTTATATTGTATTACTTCTAAAAACATCTGCTACAATAAAATGTGGCTTTTTCTGCTGTGTGGAATATATTGCAGTAAGCTGAGAAAATGTTGTATTTTGATTGGTTTTTAAACCTTTGTTTAAATTATTTAATGGGAGCCAAAATTCAAATTTGTCGTATTAGATAAAAATATTTTATTTTATAAAAATTCAGTTTTAACTAAAGAGATTTTTCCCTGAATAAAAGATATATTGCTTTACTTACTAAATTTCAGTTTTGAGTCTGGACTTTTTCCAACAGCACTGAAAAATGCAGTTGTAATTCCAATCAATTATAGTTCTTCAAAAACAATTTGTAACAATTATCGTCCAATATCTTTACTTTCTACATTCTCTAAGATTTTTGAAAAAATTATGAAAACTAAATTAATAAAATATTTTGATTTAATAAATTTTTTAAGTTACAACCAATTTGGTTACAGAAATAGTATAGGTACAGAACATGCTTTACAAAATTTTCTCATGCAAGTTTACAATGGTATAAATGATGGCAAGTATGTAACTGGTTTGTTTCTAGACATTAAAAAAGCATTTGACACAGTAGATCATCAAATTTTGTTAAGTAATCTTACAAATATAGGAATTCGAGCCATATGATTGGCTTGAAAGTTATCTAGTAAACAGAAAACAATGTGTAAAAATTCAAAATTCCCTTAGCAGAATGGTGACTGTTCATCAAGGGTTCCCACAAGGATCAGTCTTAGGTGCAATTTTGTTTCTGGTATATATAAATGACTTATGTGATGGAAATTTTAAAGGAAAATTAACCTCTTTTGCAGATGACGCTGCTTTGTGTTATACTGATTCTAACCTACATTCAATTGAGAGTCATCTAGTTAATGATTGAAAAGCAATTAAGTGGTGGTTCACAGAAAATAAAATGTCTTTGAATGTTAGAAAACAAAATTTATAAACTTTAACAAAAGAAAAAAGTATAATTTTGCTAATGATATAATTTATAGATGTTCAGAGTGTTTAATGAATGATGCAAAATGCCAGTTATGTAGAAATGTAGGAGAAACATGTAGCTTAAAATATCTAGGATTAACACTGGATAATGGATTGAATTGGAAGGTCATGTGTTAAACCTAAAGAACAAATTGAATCAATCAATGCGATACTTTTACTTTTTGAGAGACATCTGTGATGAAAAAGTTTTAAAAATGTTATATTTTCAATAATTCAAAGTAAGATAGAATATGGAATTATTTTCTGGTGCGGAACCTACACTTCAAATACAAATGTAATTTACATCCAACAAAAATATTTTTTGAGACAAATTTCAAAATCTTCATAAAGGGAACCTTCGCGTCCTCTTTTTTTACAATATGCAATACTACCACTGAAAAATTTATTTGTTTTTAAAGTCTTGAAACTTTTTTACAATAAAAGTGGTTGCTTACCATACCAAATTAATCCCTACAAAGAGAAATTGAGAAAATTTGAACAGGCTATTGTTCACAAACCAAACAATACCTTTTTCACATAAACATTCAATTTTTTAGCCCCTCAAATCTTTAATCAACTACCTGACCATATAAAATCTGTAGAATTTCCAGCAAAATTCTTTAAATTATTAAAACTATGGCTTTTGAAGATAAAAGACATAGAAAAATTATTCAACATAACTACTTAGAAAAAAATGTATATGTGTATGTTTGTATGTATGTGAGTATAATAAATAATAAATAATAAATAAATAATAAATAATCTTTATTGTCGTTTTACATAAAGCATTGACACAGTCGCATATACATCTAACAGACATAGTCAAAACAATCATATTGCACATATACATTATTCAATCTAGAATGACAAACATGGTTAACAAACGGTCATTTAAGTAAACAGTAATTTACATAACTGGTATGATTCTAAAGTACAGGTCCAACAATCTAGAAACTAATATCTTGCATACTGAAAAACTCCCCTAGTTCATAAAATGGATTTTTTAGCAACCAGTTATACAGTTTGATTTTAAAAAGTGTTGTCGGGTATTTATTAACTAAATCTTTTAATTTATTATAAATCTTCTGGGAAATAAAAACATGACTGTGTTGGGTTCTACTCAGTCTGCAAAACTCTATGGCAATATTATTTTTATTTCTAGTATTATAGCTGTGAATGCTGCTGCTAAGAATGAGGGATGGGCTATTTTTTAAAATGTATGACATTAAATCAAAAATATACAAATTTATAACAGTTTGAAACTCAAGCTCAATGAAAAGTGGTTTGCAGTGGTCCAATGGTTGTGCTTTACTTATCAGTCTAATGGCCTTCTTTTGTAAAATAAGAATGTCACTAACTTTAGTACTATAGCCCCATATTATAAGTCCGTATCTAATTATAGATTGAAAAAAAGCATAGTACCTTATTATGAACCATTTATTGAACGCTCTTCAATTTTGTAAATATTTATCCAGAAAAAAAAAAAGGCATCCCATTCATTTCAGATAGGAGTCAATTAATATTTAACATATCTATTAATATTAAATGTTTCTCTTCTCTCTGATCGCGGAAGCCTTTTTAGAATAAGTTTTAATTTTAAGTATTGGAACCTCAAATCAGGCTTAAGCCTGCGAGGCCCTAAATTTTCTTTTTACACAAAATCATTTTTATTAATTTTTGTTTTTATTTTTAAATGTAAGTATATATTTAATTTCTACTTTTTTTGTACATTTTTATAGTTTTAAATTAATATAGGCAGTAGTAATTTTTATGTAAAGTGTCAGGCCTGGACATGAAAGACATTATTTTAGTTTTAGTTTTTTTTCTATATTTCAAGTTTTTTTTTTTGTTTTTTTGTCTATGTCTATTAGACTTATTGCTTTTGTTTTAGTTTTTTATGTAATAGTAATTACAATAATGTATTTTGTTAATTTGCATATTTGTGTGAATAAGAAAATAAATTCTTTCTTTCTTTCTTCTTTCTTTTAATATTGTAGAAATTCTTGGTTTTCGGAATATGACCATTTCAATAAATTTCGTGCATTATAAACAGGATCAACCAATGTTTTTTTTTTTTTTTTTTTTTTTTTTTTTTAAGGAGAGGCCGATCTCCCTCCTTAACCTTACTCTGACCATTCCCCATAGACCATTGATCTGTGTGAGGAACTTATTCAGACAGAGTAAGGGGGCGAACCTATACAGTACAAGGTGAATATTACTGATAAATCTTCCAGTCTAGGTCGGATTCGAACCAGCGCTATCTCTACCCCAAGCTCAAAGTCCTGACGCCTTAGACCACTCGGCCACCGGCTCGCCCCAACCTCAATATAGAGCCCAACCTGTGTTTCAGCCTCAATATAGAGAGCCATCATCACAGCGACAGACTATAATAAACTGCTAACACCATTGACTGCCCGCTGTAGTTGGAGGTTATATAGGCCAGCGTTGTTTACGATCTCAGATCTAGGAAACTTGTTTACATACCAGATGTTTCTAGGTCCCTCTACCGTTCTCTTTTGTTTTCTCTCTCGTTGGGTTTCCAGAACTTTCCTGAATACACTGCAGTTTCAACTTCCTTAAAACTGGTGTCCACGTGATGCTTAATTCAAAACATATCTTATTACATGCTATTATTATTTGTTTCTTTAAAACAGAGTACAGCCATTGGTGAAACTGGTAGGCTGATTTTTTACAAGATAAAAAGAAATATAAGGTTTACTAAACATAACAAAATTTAAAACTCGGCTACAGCAGAACACTCATATTAAACTAAACATGGAACCGAGTTCTACAAAATTAGAGTTCCACAAGTAGTTATTAGGAACAAAAAATACTAGGGGCAATAGAAATTAGAAAACATTCAGGTAATTTAATAAAAATAAATGTTTTGAATTAAGCACCACATGGACACCAGGATAAAGTAAGTTGAAAGTGCCGTGTATTCAGGAAAGTTCTGGAAATCTCCGACAGAGAGAAAACAAGGATAATGGTGGAGAGACCTAGAATCATCATGTCTGTCATAAACAATGCTCTCCTGAGATCATAAACAATGCTGGCCTATATAACCTCCGACCTCGGCGCTCTTGTGCAGTCAGTGTTAGCAATTATTGACAGTCAGTAGAATGTATATCTATGTTTTCGTTGTATAATAGTGTTGTTTTATGAATAATAATGCTTTATAAACGAGCTATAAGAATCCTAGCTGAATTGAGCCTACGAGACTCCTGTAGAGAGGCTTTCAGGCAACTTAAAATAATTACAGTTATACCTCTATATAACACTGTTATTCTCCACACCGGCAGTGATGAACCACCACAACAGGAACTCAAGCATTCATTCCACACCCTACCAGGCACGGGACCTCATTGGCAAGAAAGAAAGTATCCTATATTGGACGGAAAATATATAAAGGATTGATGTCAAACTAAGAGTTGTCAATGAATGGTGAAGTGATTTTTAACCCATATTTTGGCTTAATTAAATCCTGCAGGATTGTTAATACTCCTTCTTCTAATACCAAAGAAGTGCCTGACGTAATTGTTCAATCCACTAACTGTGACAATGGAGTTTAATAATGGAAGAGTTTCCTTCAGTCTGGAGGTTAGCATTAATAATGCTTATACCTAAAAAGTGACTTAAAAGTCTTTCTGATTTTAGACTCTTATCTGCCTGTATATAGAAGTCAACATATTTGATAAGGCTGTACACAGCTTTTTTATAAAAAAGTCTGCTACCTTATTTATCCACATCAACTTAGTTTGATGAAAGCTAATTAACTATTGCAAATGTATCTTCATTTCTTGCAGTAACTAGTCCAGTGCCTGGGCGTGAGCACAAGTTGATGTTATCTATTTTGATTTCCAGAAGGTTTTTTACAAGCTTCCACAAGAATACCTCAACTTCAGATTTCTCTAGACCTTATTCAGTGGCTAAAATCTTAAATTTAAGATATGAAATTGTGATTTGATAGTGTGTACTCAAAGAACTTTGTAGCTAGCTCAGAAATATTTCAAGGCTCTTATCTGGGATTTTTGCTTTTCTCATTTTAAAGTAATGACTTAACATCTGTGCTAGATTGTGAAGCCCAACTCTATGCTGACAATATTAATACATCTCTACAGATCGCTGAATTTGACTCTTCAAAGTTTATAGAGTAGGCTGTAAGATAAACTAAATCCAACTCTGCATGCTACTGAATTTCAGAAACAATAATAGTTTCATTCATCTATGAAGCTAATTTGTCATTTTAATTTTAAATGTGTGAGATCTGGGTGCTCTCATAAGACTAAGTTGATCTCTTCTGAACACGTAATGTAATGAAAGCCAGGGGAACTTAGATTTTGTTATGTGGATCACTTAGTATTTAACCACATTTGCTGCGGCAGCGCAAGTAGTCGCGTATCACGCGGTGCAGCCCTGCCTTGCCCGGCTCAGCACTATGGCCGCATGCTTAATTATTTCAACATAGTGACAAATAAAATTGATACATGTGCAATTCATACAATATTTTTGGTTCATATATTAGGTATATAATATAATGAATATTTTTAATATTGTCGGCATAGAAAAGAGCTGCATAGTTCAGGAAAGATGTAATATCGTTAATAAATAACAAGAAAAACAAAAGCCCAAGTTAAACTCTTGTGGTACTCCTGAACTGGCTAAAAAGTTCCCTGAGTACATACCACCAAATTGCACTATAAATATCCTGTCCAAGAGGTAAGATTTTATCCACTGAATAAGACCCGGAGAGAATCCAAAGGAAGGGAACTTCTTTAAAAATAATGGTGAGGAAGCTTGTCGACCACTTTCTGACAATCTAAATAAATGGTATCAACCTGTGCTTGACGCTCGACCGCAGGACCAGTGACTGCAAGAAACGAGGAAAAATTCGTAATAGTCGAACGATCTTTCTTGAAGCCATTCTGATGAGACCCTGATGAGACACACACACACACACACCCACTGGTTCATTAAATTCCAGTCTATTTATTCATCATCAGAAGCCTTAAGAAACAATTCTAAATCTCCCACTGTATCATCGAACTCTAAAATCACTGTCTACTGACTAACTGGTAGTCACATTTTGGTCAAAAACAGCTAGTCTAGATGGTGCAGCCATATTAAAAGCAAAAAACTAATAATAAGAAATATACACACTAAACACTTATATACATAAAGTACACTTCAAACACAACAAAAAATGTCACACCAAAACTGCGACACAGTAAAGTTATATGCAATGTTTGGACCACGCTACGAACAAACAACAGTCACCCGTGCAATGCTAGACTCATGCTGAAGCAGAATAGTTCAGATTGCTTGATGAATACGCAAGGGTTATTAGCTTGCGCGCACCGGCCGCCGTGACGATTTAAGGCCTCACTCGCAGCGAATGTGATAATAACAAGCATGCTCGTTTAGCACCCTACATGTCACTGGTTTGAAGACGCCTTAAATATGTCCCTGTTTTTGGAATAAAGACCAGGTTTACACAGATGCGTCAATAATTGAAGCTGTCCAGAAAAAACTTCTCTCGTGAATGTACTGGAAGTTTCCGTAGCTGGGTATAGTGGAACATGCCTGGAACTTAATTAATCAACTATGATAGCTCACTGCATTGTAACTGTCTTGTTAGTTTTTTACATAATGGTTCGTGGCCATTTCCCCATCCCTTAAGATTTTATTAAAGCATAATATATATTCGGAAATAAACTCTGTCATAGTCAAGTTGTATTTATTTTCTAAATAACTTAACGTGATGAGAATAATCCAACTAAAGCTCACCTCATTGTTGCAGGTCTTGATCATGAGCAGTGTAGGCTCGTGATGTTCGACCCGGACGAAGAACGTGGTCAGTGAGCATCCGTGTTCCTCTGTGGTGTAGAGTAACACTGGCTGATACATAGTGATGCGCACCGGTAACCACGACCACAGTGTGAACAGCTGTAACATAGCAACTATCAGACAATTGGCCAAACGTTACAATAAAACATTTCAAATTGTAAAATATTAAATATGCAACTATCTAAACCTGAACTTGGAAATCTTTTAGAACCTAACCTAAATTACTTTAAGTTAACTCTGACATAAATAAATAATTGTTTTTCCTACATTTTCTTTGACAAGTTTTCTTTTAAGCACATTTATGTTAAATTTAGTGTCAAAATAATATGTGTGCAATATTGAAAAAATTATACATACATTAATTTTGTGTGCATTTAAGGGAAATATCTCTAATTGTTTTGAGGTTTCTTTGTTACAATTTTCAGAAATCAAAGAAATTATTTGGCAGAGGTATATATAAAAAAAAAAAAAAATACTTTAGAATTTTTAAAGTCAGATTACTAAAAGAATGAAAACAGTTTTGGCTATCTTGCATTCTTCAGTAAAAGTAGTAAAAATGTATTTTTAACCCTCTAATAGCTAACTTTCTGATTTGCAAAGTTAAGATGCCCTTTTCAGGAACTGATAATGTGCACAGCCATCTCAAAACTTCTCCACGATAAATGCAGCTAGCATAATAACATACTGGAATACATTTTTTTTGTAGAATTGTAAACAGTCTTTAGATATTACCTTGATTTGCAACTAATTTCGTGCAGTCCTTCAACTTTATTTGTTATTATTCCCAGTACTGTTTTCTCTATTTTTATCTTGAAATATAGTTTTAATTTAGATAGTAACATGATAATTTATATTAGCATAAAAAACATTTAAGATCATAAAACTAAAATTAGACTCCTAGTAAAAAAATGCATGTTATTTGTTGGAAATATTAATTTTCAGACCACAAGAAGTTTTACATTTTTTTCTGTAAAGATGAGTTTTGTAATTAAAGTTACAAAAGTTAAATATGTTGATATTTTTAATTACAATGTCTTCAATTTATAAACCCAAGAATGCTTCTTGAATGTAGTTTAGGTTATTTTGTCTTATACTTGAAAGACTAAGAACAATTTTAGAAAAAATCCTGCAATTTCTGAAATTTCATGATACATTCTTTTATTGCTAATTTATTTATAATTTGTTTCTTTCTGAATACAATGATATTAAATGTAATAATTTATTGAAACAATTTGTTTCTAACAAACTTTTTCTTAACCCTTAGAAAGACACATAGCAATCTTTTTTAGGAGAGAATCATGCAGCACATAGAGTTAATATTTTAATAAAATCCTGTATATTCATGACACCCTTTACAAAGAACATACGTTGCAATATTGAATCCAGTAATTGTTTTGTTTTAAATGGATCTATTATTCTTAGAAATAAGCAAACATTGAACTGTTGTTGACCACAAAAGTTGTCACATGCATGGTTAAAAAAATTAATTTTGCTGCTTCCACATCATAAACCCCAATCCCAATTTAACTAGTGAAAGTTTCCTTGCATAACCAACCAAGTTTTTTCATAGACATTTTGATCCAACCCTAATTAATAAATTGTGCAAAATGACAGGTTAATAAACACTGCACAGTAAATGACACTGAGGAATTTAGCAAAGCATTATTGACCAATTATAGCAAGAGTTAAAAAAATAAAGTGATTTTATGGTAGTTGCATGAAGTCTAGGTTACCACATTGAATAAAAATGTAAAAAAAATATTTTTCTCTGTCATTTTAGTTTTAACTGAATTATGAAAACACAAATATATAATTGCCACTTTAATGACTGAAAAGCTTGAATTTGATTTTAAAGTACTTAAATATACATTAAAATTAAGTTCAAATACGCAAATCAAAATATTTTTTCTAAACAATCTATTGATTAAGTAGTGGTTGTATTTATTTAAAATAGTGTCAGAGACACAGTTTTATACCTATGTTTGTGACACAAAAAGTAAAACTATTAAATAATAATTTCAATTTTAAATCTCACATTGTAATTTGACAATATAAACATTTAGCACCATAGTAAAGGTAATTCTCACTGATGTGAGAATAGCATTAAAATTGCCCTTGTGGCAAAACCAACATACTTATATAAAATATAAATTGGTGTGTGACAACCATGCAGCAGTCGTGCAAAAAAGGCAAATTTATTTTCTGTAAGCCTGTCTTACATGTTCTTACCTAAAATTGGAATACAAATCATATATTAAATCACCAACACTTAAACACAAATCAACCTAAAACTTTCAGAAATATTAAATAAAATGGCAATAACATAAATTAAAAAAATAATAAAACATAACTGCAACACATAAGTTATGAAATTATTACTTAAAATAAAATATAAGTAGAAGCAATACAAGATGCTAGTACACCTATTGATTAGGGCTTTCTGGATGTCAGCTGAAAGCAAGATTATGCAACTCAAAACTGAAAAGAAAAACAATAAAATTAATTGAAAATCACAACATTATATCAGTCAAACTATTCTAAATGAACTCTCAAGGTTTCTGTGGAGAGTGTAGAAGGCATAAAGAAGCAAGTGAGGTGTATAACACAAGCCTAAAAGCGTAGCTTTTTTAACATCACATCTGTATTGCCAGCAGGAACATTAAAGTGATAAAAATGGAAATTACTATACTTTAAAAGAAAAATTAACAAACAAGCTAACTAATTTGTGAACGAAAACTAGCAAATAACAACTTGTAAAGAGGATGGTGGGCGATTTTCCATCAATGCATGAAGACATTTTTGATTTAATTTTATAGATAAATATTAAAATATAGATAAAATATTTTATAGATAAAATAATTTACCAGTCTAACAACATAAACATAACGCAAAAAGAAACACTTACTGTGAAAAAGAATAAACCAAAAACGACAGTATGAAGCCATCATTATTCTTGATATCTAGGATTTTAAAACGAAATCATTTCTTTGTACTTACTATCAATTACTCCATAGTTAAAGAAGTACACGAACGTTTCATGACGGTACCAATTCTGTTTTGTTCATCTTTCCTATGTGTGCACAAAATGTGCTAATTTTTTCTTGTTCCTTTGACAGTGAATCGTTCTTCAAATATGTCTTTTTGATGAAGTCTTTGTAATTGTTTATATAATTAAATCAACATACATATATATAAACGAATATGTATGCTGTTTGAAATCATCTTCTGTTTCAGATTATAGTTTGATTTTTTTTGAAAATGTCCATTAATTTTAATTTATGTAATCCATTTAAAATTAATTCTTATAAATATAGAAAATGAAAATTGCTACTCGTTATCTGAAGTATGATTTAGTTTCTGACTATATATTTTTGATGATAGACATTTAATAAAGATTCCATTCCATTCACTATTCTTATCAATATTCATAGTTCTTGTTACAGTTTTACTTAACCAATTTTTCATTTTTCAACTCAAGTCAGTACAAATGTGGCAATCTTTTTTGAAATAACTTCATGTTGACAATTTTTAATATTTCTCAGAACTGGAAGACAAAGTAATTATGTGATATTCAAATGTAGGGCTCTGTCCTAAGAGTCTTCAGTTTTTAAATATTAATCTTGTGGACTACTTTTATTTATTTTTCTTCAAATAATAAATTTTCTTCAGTATAAGTGGTAGCAGGGTATTTTTCATTTTAGTTGTTTATTGTTGTGTTGTAAATTCAACTGATAAATAGACTTCTTTAAACGCAATAAAAATAATCTTATAAAACTCAACTGCCATCAGAATTATAAAAATAAAACCTTTCAGTTACTAAAAATATGTCATACAATTCAAGTCCTAATGTTTCAACATTTAATCCCGACAAATACACACTTGTACTTGAACTGGGTGAGACTAACGAATGACAGCATTAAAAACTCAAGAAAACGCATGGCACATGCAGTGAAATGTCCCATAAACATCAGCTGTGCACTGTACAGGAAACTGAAAATCCTGAATAAGTGATTTAAAAAGGATGAAACGTAGATTTTTTTAAATTATGTGAACCCAACTTTGTAAGAGGTGTACTAGCTCAAATTTATTTATTCTTAAGATCGTTAAAAGATATGGGCGAATATGAATTTCTAATGAGTGTGATGGGAGTAAATGAGCAAATGATGCCATTGTTACAAACTAAGACAGACTGTGCATTAGAAATCGTCATTAATTAATTAATAGCCCAATGGCAAATTAACAGCCGGTGGTTATCAGCTGATCCCTTTCAAAATTTGCTATGACTCTGATTGGGATCCAACAAAGGGCCTTAGCTTATGAAGCTGGGCTTTAACCAACCAC
This sequence comes from Stictocephala bisonia, assembly GCA_035578905.1. Lineage (NCBI taxonomy): Eukaryota > Metazoa > Arthropoda > Insecta > Hemiptera > Membracidae > Stictocephala > Stictocephala bisonia. The sequence goes on from JAQJVL010000146.1 coordinate 248,629, forward strand.
TTTACTTATCATCTAATCTAAGATGACATAACGTCAGATCTTCATTACATTTGTAGTACACATTACTACATCAGGCAAAAAGAAAAACACACTAATTAATTATTAAAAGATATCAATTTATGGATTTCCTGTATATAATCCATACTATTGGCTTGTCATCTTATTTATTCCTTAGAGCAGGAATACTCACTACGTGGCCCTCGGGCCGCATGCAGCCCTTTTAACTATTTTTGTGGCCCTTACATTTTTTTAGAACTGCAATAATTTATTAAAAGTGCAGACAAGTAAAATCAGTTGCCTGTTATTTCCAATTAAGGCTCGTTATAAATCCTAGTGAGGAACCCTGCCTTAGAGCATCACCAGTAAATCTGTTATCGGCAAGAAACATCAGAAACGGACACAGCAAAAACAATATTTTTACGAGTCAACCCCTTCCTATACAGAGATCGTTGCCTTTCATATATGAGATAAATAAGTTTTGTCTTCAATAATGGTGACTTGAATATAATGCTTAACATCTTACTGCTTCGTGATTCCTTACAAGATGGAACCACAAAACCTAGTAGTTTTTATTTTCGGATGAATCATATTGAAGATAATCTATCAGCTTCTTTTTGTTTTAGGTTGTTTATTTATGTCTTGATTACAAATATCATAATTCTTTTGTGCATTTTCATACTGTATATATTTTATTTTTATATCAAATTACACTTTTAATCTTACTTTGTTATGAATGAACTTTATTCAATGACTCACATTACTGATTATCAACCTCTGAACCACCGCTACTGTACCATATCCTATGTTACAAAAGTTTTCATTTTGATTTGAGATTTCTATATTACATTATTTATTATTATTAATTAGATACTAACATAAGATGAATTATGAGGTTTGTTTGTTGATGCTGAAGATAATGCTACATTGTCTCAAATTTTATTTTCATGTCAATATGTAACTCCTGTTGCTAATACACTCCAAATTTACGAAATAAACTATGCAGGAAAATCTACCATCTAACATACTCTAAATTGAACATGACACTAACACAATCTGCTTAATAGTTGAGTATGACTCAGTTGTAATAAATCCAAACTCAAGATGCTATTAAAATTTAGTTAATAGCATCTTAAAATATATTAATTTTTCTAAGGGCTAGGGAAATAATAATATTGATATGTGGTTGAGATTTGTGTTAATAAACTCGAAATAAAGATTAGCGATGACTTCCTCAAGGTGGTTCCTGTTAGTGCACTCAAGTTAATCCATATGCACTAATAGTGCACTATCTTCTCTTCATCATCAACATAATCATTTGTGGTTTTACCATACAAATAATATTATTACTGGTAAGTATTCCAACTCTATTAACTCAATAACTGCAGTAATGGCAAGAAACACAACTACAAACACTAATAAAAAAAATGAATAAAGTAATGTTGTGATATGTGGAAAATAGCAAACGCAATGACAAAACATTTTAGATGTCCTTAGCATAACATATTTGAATATAGCCCATTTATTGTTTTATTAATAATGTAAAAGTTATTACGAATAAAATAGACATTACTTATTGTTATTAAAAAATTAAACAACAAAATGGGTAATGTTTTTTAGTTAAAAATAATTGTTTATAGATGATTCAAATAGATTAAGAATTAACTTAACAAATCAATCTAGCAAACGCTATCAAAAACAAAGTATCTAATTTAAAAATATTTAATAGATTTTTTGCTCTTCTTAAACCTTGTTTCCATTTATACAAGTCCCAGACACAAATCGTGCGACATGTGCCGGACACAAGTGCCACAAAAATTATCGACTGTTTCCATTCCAAGCTGTAAATGTATTATGCTGCAGTTGCTTGGCACATTTTTGTCCCCCGCATTTGTCCCGCAACATGTTGCAGACCGTTTCCATTTAGCATCTTATACCAGCACATGAAGCACAACTTGTTGCGAGACAAATTTATATTGACGGAAACGGAGCTTTAGACACTAATAATCACTTTCAATTATTGCTATGACCAATTGGAAAATCCACTCCATGCCATCGGTAATTTATTAATAAAAAAACTAATTAAATGAGCAGTAAAAGGTGCAATGAGGTGTATTGAAACGAACTGTTGAAGGAAATGCAATGACATCTAGGTTTGTGCAGTCGACACTTACGTCCTCGTGGTCTACTATTTGAGATCTGACGCTATACACTGGGTAGCTGCCCATGGATTGAACCCTGGGTCCGGGGGAATGTTCCCCCTGGGCGGCATGAACACAAATTCTCATCTCCATAACACATAAACATACTTTCAACCTCCATAGAGAAACACCAATGTTACAAGATTAAAGCAATGCAGGGAAACATTCAAGAATGGAGATAAAACCGATAAACAAATATTGTGTTTATTTTAGTATGGATTCAGTTGTGATAAAATTTCAAATCCACTTAAGATATCATAACCAAATCACAACACAAAATTTTCAGAAAACTTTCAGTTTAACAGTAACAAGTTAATTTCCTGTATGAGTAAGACTTGTTTCCTAGTTGGTGTTACATAGTATAAAAATCATACTACTTAAAACGTTCACTGCAGGAACGTAATTGCACGTCTTGGACTGTAACAGCTGATTCCTGCTAATTACTTGTTTATTGTTTAGGTTAGGATAAAGGGCACTAGGTCAGGAATTAGTATATTGGAGAGATAGGACATCAGCAAACAACCTTAGAAGACAAGTCAACTAACACCAGAGTAGTAGTAACATACACAAAAGAATCACATAATCACACGAATTTTCAGTAGCAATGGCACTTCCTTCAGTTGAGTGGTACTGAAGTACGAAAGTGCCAGTGGTACTGAAAATTCATGTGATTCTTTTGTGTATGTTACTACTACTCTGTTGTTAGTGAACTTGTCTAAGGTAAGTTTGCTGATGTTTAGTGATGGTGGTTTTTTGCGTCTTTTACAGTGTGTTAGAATCACATAATTACATGAATTTTCAGTAGCAATGGCACTTAGTTCAGGTGAGTGGTACTGAAGTACGAAAGTGCCAGTGGTACTGAAAATTCATGTAATTATGTGATTCTTTTGTGTATGTTACTACTACTCTGGTGTTAGTGAACTTGTCTTCTAAGGTAAGTTTGCTGATGTTTAGTGATGGTGGTTTTTTGCGTCTTGTACAGTGTGTTAGAATCACATAATTACATGAATTTTCAGTAGCAATGGCACTTTCTTCAGGTGAGTGGTACTGAAGTAAGAAAGTGCCAGTGGTACTGAAAATTCATGTAATTATGTGATTCTTTTGTGTATGTTACTACTACTCTGGTGTTAGTTGACTTGTCTTCTAAGGTAAGTTTGCTGATGTTTAGTGTTGGTGGTTTTTGCCTCTTGTACAGTGTGTTAGAAGGTTATGTGACTTGTGAGGTATATTCGTTTTCAGTTATAAGATTTTATCATTAATTAGACAGTGTTTAGAAATGGCACATTAAAGGAGCATTTGTTAAAGGACATAATATTTGGCTAGAAGTAAACGTGTTAAATCACATTGAAACAATAGTAGATGCCGGTTATTAGACACATTGTTACTTGATAAACTAAACCCATCTCATGTGGTCTTCACTGTTAAAAAATAATGCCATAATATACAACATTAGCAGGTTTTAGAGACACATCAAGTAAAAACACCTAAGTAAAAAATGTTTTCTTAATCACATAAATTTATAGTAAAAGTCAATTAATATTTACTTTAACAGATGTCAGTTTCTCTGTTGAGGCCTGTCAAAGAATAGAACACACATATCAGGAATATTATCTAGGTGTTGGAGAAAGGTCTACTTTACTTTTACTTTTTTTTACTTTACTTTTTACTTGATTTACTTTTTTACTTGCAAGGATAGTTTAGACGTTTAGAATACCATAGAAATTAAAAGTGGAAAATAGCCGGCACCGACTGTGGTTAGAACCACTTCACCAATATTTATTAAGTCTCTTTGGAGTTTTACGATTATTAATTACAGTGGATTTCAATAATTGTGACAGAAATGAAAAATATTTTGTTGCAAGCAACATGCACCTTCAAAGATTTAACAAATGTATACTTTTTCTATGAAACATTTCATTTTATCTACAGATAACAAATGCATTATATTGGTATTAATAACATAATAAGGATGAGTTTCACCAATTAGTGAAAACCTCAATTAGTTATTTAATAGTATGACTTGTTAGTAACAATATTACTGGTGACAAGGAAAATTCAGATAAAAAAAAAAAACTTAATCTTAGAACTTAGGCTTAAGCGACCGGTGTCATAACTAGAATCTACAATTTTCGGTGACAACCGCGTCAAGGTACTATCTACATGTATGTGAAAAAACGTAAATGGATTAATAAAGAAGTACTTGATGCAAAAACAAAACTTATAGAATTAAAGAACAAGGTCAAAGAAAACAGATCACCACAGTTATGCGAGATGGCGAAAAAGATGAACAAGAGCTATAAAGGCAAACTAATAGAAGTTAAGAAAAATTTTTACGATGAGAAAATAAAAAACTCAGAAAATGTGAGCAAAACAACTTGGGAGATAATAAATTCCGAAACAGGGAAAATAGAATATAATTTAGAAAACATTTCATTACTGGTTGCTAATAAACCTGTCTCCAATCCCGTCAATTGTAAGTGAAATGTTTAATCAATATTTTATAAATGTAGTTGACAGCATGGTTGAGGGAGCCAGTCCGGATGTGCTCATCAATGACAGGAAGAAGAGGGGTCTTGAGATGGGACATTTGTCCTTCAATTGTCCTCCAACTAATTAAAATGAGATATTAGAAATAATTGATTCTATAAAAAATAAGAGCTCAAGCGGTTATGATGATATTCCAACAAAAATAATAAAAATAGCAAAATACTCTCTAGTTAAGCCATTGAAACATATAATTAATGCCTCATTTAACACTGGGGTATTTCCATGCAAACTAAAAATTTCAAAAATTATTCCGATCTTCAAGAAAGGAAATAAAAAAGAAATATCAAATTACCGCCCAGTCTCGCTTCTCCCTTCCTTTTCAAAAATTTATGAGCGTGCAATGCACAATAGATTAATACTCCATTTACAAAGAAATGATTTATTTGACAAAGAACAACACGGTTTTCGTGAAGGGAAATCAACTATTACGGCTTTGGTAGCATTTGTAGAAAAGGTGATAGAGTCAGTGGAAAAAAAGGAAAAAGTAGCTGGTGTTTTTATGGACCTAACCAAAGCCTTTGATAGCTTGTCGCATAGGCAAATGTTGTCAAAATTACAATCTCTTGGCGTTGGTGGAGTGCATTTGGATTGGTTTAGGTCATACCTGACCGACAGAGTTCAGTATGTACAGGTTTCTCATCGCTATATGAATAATGTTTTAACATACTCATCAAAAACAAAACAAATTAAACACGGGGTACCTCAGGGGTCTATACTCGGGCCCCTTTTGTTTATCTGCTATGTACAAGGTATTCCAGGTATTTTAAGTCCAAGCCATGAAACATGCCAATTAGTAATGTATGCAGATGATTCGAACCTTATAATAACCGCAAACTCAAACTCAGAATTGGAAATCAAAGCCTATACAGAACTAACAAAATTACAACAGTCCTTTACTAATAAACAAGTTTTTTTGAATCCACAGAAAACAAATGCAATGCTATTCTCAACTAAACAAAATAGAGATTTAACATTCCCTACCATAATGCTAGACTTGCAGGAGGTCGAACATATTGATAGGTCAAAATTTTTGGGACTTTATATCGATAAAAATTTATCTTGGGACTATCACATTGACCACATTACAAATAAAATAAATTCGGGATTCTTTGCACTAATAAGGATGCATTTATTGTGTAATGTGGACGCTCAAAAATCGATCTTTCATGCTCATATCCAGTCTCATATAGCTTATGGTCTCTGTATATATGGTGCAACATCATCTTCTAACCTTAATAAATTATTAGCATTACAAAAAAAAAGGAATAAGAGTAATATTAAAAAAGAAAAAAGATGAGTCTGTAAAACGTGATTTTTCTTCACTAGGAATTTTGACTGCTTACGCTCTTTACGCTCTACAGTGCATGATGTATGTGAAAGCAAAAGTCATGTCAGACTTTCAACCAAGTGAAGAAAGACACCCATACGAAACTAGGAAAAAACAAGACATACGTTTACCAAAGCATAGTTAAGAGTTTTATAAAAAAAAAACATCTTATATGGGGGCAACATTTTTAAAACAAATACCGGTCAATTTAAAGTCCGAAAGTAATTTAAAATCTTTTAAAATAAAGGTTCAAAAAATCTTGATTAATAAGGCACCATATAGTATGGCGGAGACCTGTACATGCTGGGAGTAAAGTGAACCTAAAGCTTAAGGGGTGCTCAGGACAAACGTAGCGTTATTTGTGTATTTTTTTAGTTATAATTATTTAGAATATTTTATTGTAATTGACGAAAAATATTACAGATCAATTAATGTGACACTATTCATGTACAACATTTGTATATACGAATAAAGAGAATTGACTATGACTATGACTATGTATCTACTTGTAAATATTGTAGACAGTACCTTGACGCGGTTGTCACCAAAAATTGTAGTTTCTAGTTAAAAAAAAAACTTATTTTGTTAGTAAAAAATACTAATAGATACTGATTGAACAATTAATTAGTCTGTGTGTGCGGCAGTGTTGCTACTAACCATATTAATAAGAAATATTACAATAATAAACGTCAACTAATAGTAATAATTAGTACTTAACACTTCTTCCAGACAACTGTTTGAGTAGGCTATGTTTTCACAAAAGAGCCCCCCTCTTCTCTCCTCATCTATGTCCAGCTATCACTGGTTGTGCCCTCAGACTAATTGTTCAGTCAGAATCTACAGTTTTCTAATAATGAAACATGACTTAGTAAAAACACCTTACGTTTTTATGGCTTATTAACCCTTAAGATCCCGAGGTTCGTATATACGAACCTGAAAAGTATCTGTTAGAAATCCCGGCGTTCGTATATACGGATCTGAAGGGTATTTGCAAGAAATCCTGACGTCCGTATATACGAACGTCCGCAAAAATTTTTTTTCTAATATTAAATTATGATAAAATTACACATGTTTTATACTAAGTTGACCGTAAAGAATCATAGTTTATGTATAAATTATTTCTGAACTTTATATAGCACGTTGAATATATTTTATAACCTATAATCAACTGAGCATTGCAATTCGCGTCGATTTCTATGGCGATCAGCTGACAGCCTGACAACTGACACCTCAGTTTACTGTTGCATCATTCATTGTGTACTGTTATTTCACGTAATATGTGTCTTGGTTATGTTGAGAACGAATGCAGTGCAGCTAGTATTATTAAAGGAGGAAAGAGAAAAAAAAATCCACCTTTATATGCAAAAAATGCAAAAAAGGCTTGCATCCAGTATGCCCTCCATACCATAAATGTTGAGCGGTATATTTTATGTAAATAGTTTTGTTTTCACTAAGTAAAATATTTCTCAAAAATAAGTTTGTAAATATGTTCTAAATATGTTATACATTTTATTATAAGTGTTCTATATAAAACAATTATTTCTATTGTGAGTTGTTTAAGACATTCAAGAGAAATATTTTTTTTTCAAGAAAAATTTTTCAAAAATGTAATAGTTTAAAAAAAGTGATTTCTATTTTATTTTTATTTTTTTATTTTTTTTTGATAAAAGTGATAACATTTTATGAAGTGGTTAAATAAACAATGGGCTTCAAGGTGATACAATCATATTTGTCATATCTAATTTTTTACTACTTCCTTCATGGACAAAAAGTCAAAAGTGTTCGGCAAAAATTTTTTACGGTAATTACTTTTTTTACAAACAAGTTTGTTTGAATACTTATTTTATATTGATATAGTTTTGTAGTACACTTTATTTTGAATAAAGTGGTAAAAGAATCATGAGGTTTTATTAAAAAACAAGCAAAAAATTAATATTTTAGTAAAATACTGCGAAATTGGCAAAATAGGCCCGGGATTTTTGGCATATACCACAATAAAAATGCTAGGATTTTTGGCAGATATTTTTTTTAAAATACCCAGGATTCAAAGGGTTAAAAAGACAGTGTTAACATTTTTTGAAGTTATACTTCTTTGCGCACGTTAGACACTTTGGGATGGGATGTTGGTCGAGAAACCGCGTCACGCTGAAAATTAAGAACAAATTTGTAAGAACTATCGATAAATCGATTGTTTTATTTAACAGCTGTTAATCAAATAAATCAATCAATTAATATAGCTTCACAAGAAATCAAAACATAAAAATATAAACAGTATAATTTTGACATATTTAAAACCCACAGCTGATATTCTTTTTATATTTGACTTATTATACCTTTATGCATCCTGCTATTTGATTAACATTGAAACTTTAGAAGTCCAAGGGATGGAGCCCTGAGGGATTAAAGAAACGGGAATAGGACAGAAACCTTCCCTGGGGGATATAGAACAACTTCCCCAAGTTTCATGGTGATCGGCTGGACGGTTTGGTAGCGCATAAAGGATAGACAGACAAACAAACATACATTGGATTTTATATATATATAGATAATAGAAGGTCTACGGTATAACTTCCCCCGTCTGGTCCGACGCAGACAATGTTTTTTTTGGCATTGTTTGTCCTGTCAAACCCATTTTGTTTGGTCAGTTGACAAACACATTTTTCTGAGTTAAATTATTTTTGTTTTTATTGAAAGTTTGTTTTATTTTATGACCAGTGCTTGATTTGTGGCTTTACATAATGCTGAGAGAAAACCAGTGAATGGTATCTTTTTTACTCTATAGGAACTACTATTATTAAACATTAGTGGAAATATCATTGAGCTTTAAAAGCTTTAAAAGATAGATTTTTCCATCTATTAGTTAAGTTAGTTCCTATACTTGACTACTGAATAAAAAAAGATGCTTTTAAATCTTTTTTGGATTATTTGCTGGGTTTTCACTCATTGATGATAGAACTCTGCAGCTGAGAGTAATAACATGTGCAATGACATTGTGGAACTGAGATGAAAATGAGAAGCACAAATTATAAAGCCTTATTGCATGAATTGATAGTTTATTTTACACTTAAATACAGTTACAAATGTTGTTTGTAGTTGTTACAAAAACTTCTACATCAGTTTGGAAAAGTCTTTGTCCAACTTGGATTCAAGCAAAAATTTGTTGAATCCAAATTCATCAAATATCTGTTGTCAAATGCAGTCAAGTGTTGCTCTTATCAGTTTGACAAATGTTAAGAAAAATTCTCTGTACATGAATGTTAGAAAAAATTGTATCTAGGAGTGTTTTCTAACTAGTCAGTTCACCGTTCTTATCAATCTAGTGACCAGTTTTTGTTTTGGTATTGAGTAGTAATTTTATTCTTATTCGTAGTATTAGTTGATGTTATAGTTTGACATGTGATTTTACAATTTTTTTTTATTCTATAAATGGCATAACCACAACAGTTTACAGTGATGAGATTCACAAGCTATTTCTAAATTTGGATAGTAAATATAAAATATATTCATAATTATTATTTTTTTTGAAAATCTAACATGATAATGAATAAAGAACTTTAATAATAAAGAAATTATTTGACTTAAAAAGTAATGTTGACATAAAAAAAATCACTTTTTTGGGCTCTGCAGACAAAAAGCAACTTACCAATCCAGATATTAAAGTGGGTAATTTTCCTTACTCAGGAGATAGTGGTTATGGTTACAGTGCAAGGTGAATGTTTAGGTTAAGTTGGACCAGATTTCTCATTTTTTTGTACCGAGTCCTACTCAATACATACACCAAACCTGAATAAAAATATATTACCACGTAATTCACCAGTAATACATGATATACATTTGTAATTACTGTATGACATCTCCTATGAATACTGTGTGATACATTAAAGAGTAAATCATTGTCATTAAGTGTTGACAGATGATAAGCATCATAACAAATTTATTAAATGTGTTTTTTCTACTTTTTTTCAACTTCACTCTCAGTTCAAATGGGCCTGCAGACCTGTACATGAACTTCATTCAACTAATGAAGTACCGACCGTTAGCTCACTTTGGGATTCAAACCTTAGACGACATTGCTAACCGCTTTCTGAAGCATTATCCACTGTCAGTAATTAATTTTCAAAATAAATAACTGAAATCACAGTTTTATTTACAAAATAATAATTGCATTTAATGAGATTTATTGACAGTGAAATAAAATAAGAAACATAAATTATAAAAATAACTGTAAATGTCAAAACTTAAATTCTTTATTGACACAACATTCAAAATATTGAGAAATATCTTATGTTGGCTTTGATAAAATCTTATCTTATTGGCTATGTTAACTTTTCTTTAAAAACATTTCTTTTCATTTAATATTTGCTATTGACAAAATAAAGGTTTGCAAGTAGACAATACTCTATAGGTGCCCATTGTTTTTAGGGTCTGAGGGCCATGAAAGGATGGAAATCCTTAGCTTCCAGCGAACAGCTAAATTAAAAAACAATCGAATAGTTTTTAGAGCTGTTACATTAGTTTTATTTTCTGTTGCTGAGTTAAGAAATCAACTCATAATATTTTTTTTATAATACAAAATTATATAAATAAAATATATATATATATATATATATATATATAATTCAGTTATCAATTTGATTATTTGATGTAGATATCTTTTATACATTTGTTTATTATATTATTCTATCTCAGTCTCAACTTCAGTCATGTATTAGTGATAATTGTTTTAGCAGTATTTACTATAGATTTTGTTGCTGTTAAATTAAATAAAAAATTAATGTCTTACTAAGTAATTAACAAGACTTTGGTTGTAGCTACATTAAATCAAAAGTGAATACCTTACTGATAAAATGTACTACAATTTTGTTGAAGCTACACCAAATTAAAACAGTACGTCTTACTGTGGAATTAACTACAATTTTGTTGTAGCTAACCAAGTCAAAAGTGATGTTTTACTGACAAATTTGTCAGAATTTTCCTGTAACTATCCAAGTCAAAAGTGACGTCTTATTGAGGAATTTGCCAGAATGTTGTTGTAGCTAACCAAGTCAAAAGTGACGTCTTACTTAGGAATTTGCCAGAATGTTGTTGTAGCTAACCAAGTCAAAAGTGATGTCTTACTAAGGAATTTGCCAGAATGTTGTTGTAGCTAACCAAGTCAAAAGTGACGTCTTACTTAGGAATTTGCCAGAATGTTGTTGTAGCTAACCAAGTCAAAAGTGACATCTTACTGAGGAATTTGCCAGAATATTGTTGTAGCTAACCAAGTCAAAAGTGACGTCTTAATGAGGAATTTGCCAGAATGTTGTTTTAGCTAACCAAGTCAAAAGTGACGTCTTAATGAGGAATTTGCCAGAATGTTGTTGTAGCTAACCAAGTCAAAAGTGACGTCGTACTGAGGAATTTGCCAGAATGTTGTTTTGGCTAACCAAGTCAAAAGTGATATCTTAATGAGGAATTTGCCAGAATGTTGTTGTAGCTAACCAAGTCAAAAGTGACGTCGTACTGAGGAATTTGCCAGAATGTTGTTTTAGCTAACCAAGTCAAAAGTGATGTCTTACTGAGGAATTTGCCAGAATGTTGTTGTAGCTAACCAAGTCAAAAGTGACGTCTTACTTAGGAATTTGCCAGAATGTTGTTGTAGCTAACCAAGTCAAAAGTGACATCTTACTGAGGAATTTGCCAGAATATTGTTGTAGCTAACCAAGTCAAAAGTGACGTCTTAATGAGGAATTTGCCAGAATGTTGTTTTAGCTAACCAAGTCAAAAGTGACGTCTTAATGAGGAATTTGCCAGAATGTTGTTGTAGCTAACCAAGTCAAAAGTGACGTCGTACTGAGGAATTTGCCAGAATGTTGTTTTGGCTAACCAAGTCAAAAGTGATATCTTAATGAGGAATTTGCCAGAATGTTGTTTTAGCTAACCAAGTCAAAAGTGACGTCGTACTGAGGAATTTGCCAGAATGTTGTTGTAGCTAACCAAGTCAAAAGTGATGTCTTACTGAGGAATTTGCCAGAATGTTGTTTTAGCTAACCAAGTCAAAAGTGACGTCTTACTGAGGAATTTGCCAGAATGTTGTTTTAGCTAACCAAGTCAAAAGTGACGTCTTACTGAGGAATTTGCCAGAATGTTGTTTTAGCTAACCAAGTCAAAAGTGATATCTTATTGAGGAATTTTCCAGAATGTTGTTGTAGCTAACCAAGTCAAAAGTGACGTCTTACTGAGGAATTTGCCAGAATTTGTTGTAACTAACCAGGTCAAAGTGAACGTCTTACTGATGGAGGTACCAGAATGTTCTTGTAGACAATCCAAATGGAATGTCTTTCTGATCTATTTACAAGAATTTTGTAGTAGCTAAACCTACTGAAAATGTTGAGGGACAGACCTTCTAGAGACACTTATCAAAAGAGCCTAACCTTGGACATAATACAAATATTGTATACATTATTTTTCAAAATTATGGTATTCAATAAATGGTTATATTTCAAACAACAGCAGTCTTTCAATAATATTCTAGACTCAATCATTTTTTGGAGCTGCCACAATTATTATTTCTAATTTAGCGTGTTTTAGCTTATATAAGTTGCACAAACATTACATAATTTGATTTTAGTAAGTATCTCTTGTCAGTAATGTCAGTATGCATAAAATTTAGCAACTTAAAATTTAAAAAATAATATATATTACTTATTAATTAATGGCATTAAAATTGTTCGATGTAGATATTATTAATTTTAAAGTTAAAATGTGCAATAGTCTCAAAACATTAATTGTAGTAGCAAAAATAAATTAATTGTGAACAGAATGATAAATCACATAAAGCTGTACATGGCAACTTAACAGTATGAAAATATTCTGCCCAAAAACTAAAAATTCTTGTAAATCGGAGGTGAGTAGCATCCAGTTCTAATGTTAATTTAATGCTGCTTTTCTATTTATTCAACAGTTAAGAAATACAATTTTAAAATATTCATATAAATATATTTTGTCCAATTCAATTTTTAATAAATTCAACATCACCACATTTTAGTACTTACAAATATATTACAAAAAATTGTCAACAGGTGTTCTGAAACCATGTAAGAGTAAACAAAAAAGTTTTTTTATCATTTCCCTACAAATTCTAGCACTTATGCTAGTCAAATGTACATAACCTTTTATTACCCTCAAGTATTTGTGAAGGTAGTTTGCTATGTCTGATCAGATAAATATTAAAATCATGTGTGAAAAACTAAATTTCACAAAATACAATGAAACAAAATAAAATTTGTTCACACTACATAAAACATGTTTGAGGTTAGTATCAAGAGAACAAAATTAAGTAGTATTTACCAGCACGGAACCGCCTGAAAAGTGTTAAATGTGTTTCCATACTGAACCCTATCCCATCAATGCAACTGTCTGAGAATATTGAAATGTCCAAAACATGCTGAAAATGTCCATACCAAAACAAACATAATCTTTTATTTTTTAAGTGTCAATACTCGACACAATATTTCATACTTTAAACCAACCGATTTAGATAACCCCAATATATTATGGTTTCTGGATATCACCAACTATTTTTGGTTACAGCAGTTACTTCCAGGACCAGAGAGGTGCAAGCTTTAGCCTCCATGCCGCGTGTTAGTCTAGCAAGCGACAGACACAAAAACGTCAAGCGGTCTGAACGTAACGTACCAGAGGACTCAATGCTCCAGGGATGTTCTGGAGCCTCTCCCTTACACTGCGAGGGCTGTTCTAAAATAAACCCAACACCAAGCGTCACCAACGGTGAGAGTGTGTCAATACAATTCACTCACCACTCTGCCCTTGGTTACCAAAGGATAGCTAATTTGTTTTTTTAAATTTTTATTATTATTATTTTTAAGTATAAATCAACTTTGTATTCTTACAAACACTTATGAAAACTATTATGAAACAAAATTGGAGCAATAAATTAATTGTTGAAACAAAATAAAAGACTACATCCACTATTCATCTATAAAATATTATTTTTTGTACGGAAAGTGATCTCTTCTTCGAACTTACTCTACCCGCACTGTAGACATTGATCTGTGCGGAGAACTTGTCAGACTGAGTAAGAGAGAGAACTAGTTGAGTGCAAGGTGAATATTACTGATAAAAATGTATAGTCAAGCCTATGGTTCAAACCTGCACTATTTCCAACTCAGGTACAAAGTCCTGACACCTTAGTACACTTAGAGAGGTAAAACTATTTATTGTTAATATTTTTAATAATATTGATCAATTATATATTTTAAACTATATATTTGACTTTAACTGAGACAAAATTATAACGTTTGTGATCATGGCAATAGACAATTTTAAATTCTGAATTTGATGGTGATGTTAAAAGTTATATGTATATATTTGCACACTACTCAACACCAAAACACCATCCAATAAAAAAAAAAAGACACAATTGGATTTTCAAAGATACCTTATGTCTTTATAAAATTAATATTGTAATTATTCTATTTTAACTTTTTAAATTAGTTATTGAAGAAAACGTACTATAGCTTTTATATAAAACACTAATAGGAGAACAGGGTAGGACTAATAATAGGTTATGGGAAAATTAATGTTACTCAAGGTGTTCACCAAAGTTTAGTTTTACGTTTTGGATAATACATAAATAATGTAATGAGTTGTCAACACTCTGGTCAAGGTAAATTACTTCTTCCAAAATAGTGGTATTCATTTTTTTTTTTAATTCCAAATTTAAGGAAAAATAAATATGGGTTTTTAAAAATTGTTCAAAAATAAACATTAGATGCAAATACATTTACTGTGTAAAGCCATTACTGCCTCGTATCTGGAATTCATTATCATGGAATAATAACATCATAGTAATCAACAATCTAAAAAATAAAGACACCATCAAAGACAAATTTTTAAAATATATTATTAATATTATTATTATTTTTGGCATATTTTACTACAATTAGTGTTCAAAAGAAATAAGTCTAAAACATTAATTTAGAAAATGTTTAATTCTATTCCCCCCTTGTGGAAAGCAAAGGCAGAGTTGTGAGTCAAGAAAACTGCTACTGATTCATCATCGCATGGCCGAAGACTGCTAAAATCACCAAAAAGCAAAAGGAGCCCAACCCCCACACCATTCTGAAATAAAACATTAGTCAATAACTTGTAAACACTGGAAATGATTTACTTGCAATGGAAATGCAGTTTACACACATATAATGAGGAATGTGGCTGAATGGTAAAATATAAATATAATGTCTGCAGTGGAACCTGTACTCACTTATATCTGAAAGACTGATAGGTTATAAAATGAATAATATTTACAAACAAAATCAATAAGGTATACAACTATATTTTTTAGCTAATTAATATATATATACTATCAAAATTAATTGACATATTCATAAATAATCAAGAACGAGACAACTAAGTGATCAGTTAAATTAAATTCACAATACAATAAAATAGTTAGTTTGAATTATTTCAATTTCCATGAGAACATATGGTCATAAATCAGAATTATAGATAACAGATAAATAGAAGACACAAACTACACATAGACTAAAAGATGTAAAAGATTAAAGAAGAATAAGATATTTCATCTTCATTCAATAAATGATTGTAATAGCTTTAACACCCACTACAACTTCAGTGAAATTAGAAATGTAAAAAATAAATATGATCTATTGACCTCACGGTGTGTCATTCAAATTTGTAAAAAACATTAATTAAATTTGTAAAACCTTAATAATCGGTATGTCCCTGTTGTTCTGTGTACGGTATATTATTAAAATATTATAAACTAAAAAGAGAAGTCATTTATTTTTTTTTTCAGGTTAATTTATTTAACACTAGGCCAGGACTTGATGTAACAGGAGAGATAGGGCATCAACAAATAAATACCTCAGAGGATAATTCTATTAAACACAATACAATATCTTATAAAAACACAATAAAAAGCACTTCTTACCTCATAAAGATATCAGTGATATTGAAAATTTGTGTTATTTATTATGTCTTTATTCATTATTCATTGATTAGATGCTGATCGTAAAGACATAGGCTAATATGAGGGGCGAATGAGTGTAATGAGTATAGATGAACCAGTGTAGTCATTGTTACTAACTGATGTGGACTGTTCCTCAGAAAAAGCTATTTATTATTAACTTGGAAGCCAGGACAATTAGGAGACCTAAAATTTTACGTAGAATCACGTAATATTGGTCTGAATATTAGCTAACTGACAAGTCTAACACTCAGTATACCAACCACCACCCAACATGGACACCCTAGATTCCTCTAGTTGTGTCCATGTCGATAGCAACCACTTAACGGACGCCTTGTCAGTACTGAACATAGAACATTTCGCCTACCATCTCCACAACACTATGTCCCCAAGTAGCTGGGTTACAGCACTGCGCCACTAGTGATGATTCAATTTAGTCTTTATATGTTAACCTGAGATCTGTGATAACAGAGTTATCCTCTAAGGAAAGTTTGCTAATACTCTGTATCTAATTTCATTTGTAATTTAACTCTGCATACTTATAACAAGAAATTAAATCACTCAATAAACAAATGTTTTTACAGATTTAACTGGGAATATTGAAAAGCAGCAGACTTACACCAAACATCTGTTACTATCTTTCCTTAGTGTTATTCACAAATTACTAAAAGGTCTCTATTGTAACTGTTAACTAATGGTTGGTCACTTAATTTGTATCTTGGTTTATATGTTTTGTGGAATTTCCCAGAATTTATAGTTATGTGTAATGCTTACAACTAATATAACATTTTATATGAATTTGTTTTTTATTCTCATTTCTATTCTAGTTTACTAAACCTAAAAACAAAATATTTAAATGATTAGAAAAATTATATAATAGACGGAATATACATTGAAAATTAACAGATTTTAATTCAGTGTGAAAAAACTTGACACTTTTCTAGTGATTTATTTAAAGAGTTTACTTTTTAACAGAACTTAAAATTAAGTTTTAAAAATCAGTTATTTACAAATCAGCTGATTAAAATAAATTGATCCTCTGGCACATACAAGCTCAGCTGTAAAACATAAATTAGATCACAACACAGCAATACTGAACACTCTGGCATGTTCCGATACTCTCGGACATTTACCTCTCGGATGGTGAGTGTATGGCTCATCATCTGGATGTTAACTTGGGACTGGCTCGTTGGCAGGTTTTCGGTCGACCGTGACCTCGTCAGCTGACGAGAACCTGTGAGGACAGCACGACTCTTCAGGGTCATTTCAGTCTTGACAAATACCCTCTGAATGTATGCTGTTGAGAGCGCTCGGATGCCGAACGCTGCCCTCAGGACTTTCCGAGGGCTCACCTGCACATTCACCAATCTACATGTTAATGCAATGACCATTTTAATTGGAAATTATGCTGTATTGAAGGTCCTTATCAGTCATGTAATGTTGTGTTGTGTTCGTTATATTTTTATTGAACTAACATCAAGAAAACAAACTGCTAATATTTTCTTTTTAGGACAATATTTAGGACAAATTTCCTTTGCAAGTGCTGAGATGATAGATAACAAGGGACTACAGAATATTATGTTACCTACAGTAAGAAATTATTATACCAAAGTTAAATCAAAACACTTGAAGATTTTATTTACTTTCGTAAATGCCTGTTTGTCGTTTTCTTGTTTTATTTTTCATTTATAAGGTGAATTAAAATCAAACAGTTCCTAGATTGAAAATCATTATTTATAAACTAAGCCTTCTTAAAAATTAAAATCTAAATGCAATGTAAAAAATGCTTTCCTATAACAACTAAATAGTATTGTATGGTATGGGAAATTGTACATTTTAAGCCTATATAAATAATCTTTTTTTCTAAGAAAAAAGAAAACTCTTTGCTCATGAAACAGTTGGCTGCTGTACAACTTGAACATTTCTATTACTCTGTTAAAATTGTTCCTATTTTTATACATATTAAAATATGAAAATGTAATTACAACATTTATACATAATACAGATTTTAATTACCGAGTCATATATATTCATTAATATAAATGACTCGTTTATATATTCATTGTTTATTCATTTCTAAGACACCAATCGTAGAGATATGGGCGAATATGAGTAGTGAATGAGTGTGATGAGTGTAGATGAACGAGTGTAGTGATTGTTACTATCTGAGTTTGACTTAGCTCAGAAAGGACTATTTATTAATAGTCCAAAAGCCAAAAGGCAACTATGGGACCAACAGTATTTACATGGAATCCGGACCACATAGTGTTGGTCTGATTTTTCAGCTAACTAACAAGTCTGACACTCAGTTGAAATGAAATGAAATGAAATACGTCTTTATTTAACCAGGCGAAGTTGGGACTAGAAAGTCCCTTCTTCCACTTAACCTGAAAAGTTCTCTTTTTTACACAACATCTGAAACTTGACTACCATCCAACATGGACAACCCAGACTCTTCTAGTAGTGTCCATGTTGATGGCAACCATTGAGCGTATGTTGTGTCGGTATTAAGAGGACCGAGCATGGAACCAATCGCCTACAATCTCCCAAACACTATAGCTAATTTTTCTTTCTTTATTTGAGAGAGAATCAAACTTTATCAATATCGGAAAACCGAAAACAACTAACAAACTTATAAATATAGCGGTAACATGTATTTATAACTCTCTCTTTTCCTCAAAGAGAAAAAAATCATAATGAACCACTCAATGCCAACATTGTGAATGAATGTTATTTCATAAACAAAGTTACTATAACTTGAACTTCACTATACTTTTGTGATAATGAGCTGTTGAAAAGCATACAAATTAGATATGCAGAACCTGAAAAGAAAACATAATAAAATTCCAATCATATAATTTTTTTATACTTTATAAAAATTGTGTGTCCAAAAAGTTCCTTTCATCATTGTATAATAATTTTAAATGTATGTATTGTGAAAGAGCATATACTGTAGTTAAATTCCACACAAATTCTAATTGAACTAAAATGCACATAATGATGATCAAAATTATCTTCCAGTCACACATTCCATCTTTTTAAACAATGCATTGCCTGTCTCAGTAGGTGTTACACATCATGCACTTTCACTATCTTACATGCAGTTGGTTTGCAGAATTTATTACTCAAATTCCACAATACGCTAAAGTTATTGATTACTAAATAATTCAACAAATTATCAAGTTGGCTTTCCTCTTGTTAGTCTGAATGAGACCATCAGAATCTGGTTCAGATGTTTGACAATTTTTCAAAATTATAAATGATTTTGAGCACTTACTAATAAATATAAATGCTTAAGTAACAGAGCTTTCATTACATAATTTAAGCTACTGATCATCGTTGAAGTTTTTCTATTCATTTACTTTCACGGAAAATTCTTATTAATATTTTAGTAAAATCAGCCCAACCACCCACCCATATACACATGTGCTGTGGTATTGACTCACTTGTTATCCCATACAATTCTGTAGTATTGACCGACCCATACACAGCTTCTCAATTATTTCATCGTAGAGTCCTGTCGGCACAGGTATATTAACACGTTCGCTGCGGTAATTTCATGGAAGGGTTATCCCGAATGCAGACTTTTTTTGGTAATTTGGAGTTAAAGTGGTGTACTTATTAATATATTGTAGTTAATTTTACGCTGTATGAAAATTAAATTTATTTATATAGTGGACGCACTTGTGTGCCTTTAGCATATTACGTTAATTTGCCACATCATAAGTGGCGAGCACACATGTGCGCTTAATGTAGAAAGGGTAGGTTATTATTATTATATACTAGGTAACACTCACAGAATGTTGTTGTTTTATAATGATTTTTAACACCTAAAGCATGTATAATTACTTATAACTACCGTACATATAAATTAATAAAATTAAAAGGAAGAAGACAAAGTCTAACTCATTTCATTAGCATAAAATATTTTAAAAGGTAAAAACAATTACATGAACACATTCTGAATAAAAGAAAATGACTTTTATTTCACAAATAACAGTAAACTGAAAATTATTACTTACTTTACAAATAATATTTAATTTCAATTTAACAACCAAATTTTTAAATGTCAAGTACTTTCATTATCCATAACGTACCTAAATATTGGAGTAACTCACAAACGAATGTATCCACTAACACCATGTGACTGTACTGAATAAGACTACATAACCTCAAAATCGAACTAGCTACCACTGAGCATCAGACTCTCACCAAACAGATGTTTGCACAAAGCGCATACTGTCGGATTTAAAAAGCAATGAACTCGAGTTTGAATCTCTGATACAAAGTAAATACTAATCCGATTTCGTTGTGCTGTATACAAAAATTTAGCTTATATAATTCTACGTAATATCATATAACTTATATATTTTTTTGAAGGCTAAGATTTTTTTATAGCGGGTGGAATATAAAGAAACACAACATTTTAGGACTTTTGGAGTAAAGCTCAACTTCAAAAATTTCTGAAACAAAAACTATTAACTATATGTCAGTGAAACTTTAAACACATGTGAAGAAGATTGGTATTTGTAGACTATCCAAATTCTAGAATTTTTACTGGTTTAAAAAAAAGTTTCCGTTATAAATTTTGTAAACCCTTGCAATCTTAAAAATGGCTGATCATACAAACTTCCAAAACGGTTAGAAAATACCGGATTAAAAAATAAAGTAAAAAATGGGAAGTCTGATAAAAAAACTTGCGATTTTATATCACATAATGTCCAACAGACATTAATGTGCCGTAACTGGCGTGGCCGGCCGGGACACCGGACGCAGTGTTGCGACGTCATGCAGCTGAACTTCAACCCGTATTAGGGAACATTTTAGCTATGAATGACAGGTAGACATGTTACAGCTAAAGGGTGGCTAGCTATGATATAATAGGTGGCTCTCATTTTCACATTGCATTCAACTTGTTACATGTGAAATTTACATAATTGTAAATAAGTTACCTTTTAATTTGACAATCTTTCTAGAGATATAAAAATTTTTTAAATATGTTGTTGAAGGTTCAAAGCTCTCATGAGAAAATGTGATGGAAATGGTTTAAATTAAGATAGAAAACATGATTTATTAATTGTTCAATACTTCCACAGTAATAGACCTTTTGTGCACTGTTTAAATACTTCCAGGCACACGATTTGGCAACGCCACAATGCTCAGTAGAAACTGGTTTTGAAGTGCTAAGCCGGATGATTCATTTACACATGACCGCACATCTATGTCTGTTGAATTATCATGTGATATAAAATCGGAAGATTTTTTTTATCGGACTTACCGTTTTATAATCTTACTTAATTTTTTAATTTGGTATTTTTTAACCATTATGGAAGTTTGTATAATCAGCCATTTTTAAGATTGCAAAGGTTTAACAAATTTACAACAGAAACTTTTTTAAACGAGTAAAAATTTTAGAATTTGGATAGACTACAAATAAAAATCTTCTTCACGTGTGCTTAAAGTTTCACTGACTTATCTTTAGTAGTTTTTGTTTTAGAAATTTTTGAAGTTGAGCTTTACTCCAAAAGTGCTCAAATTTAGTGTTTTTTTTTTTTTTATTCTACCCGCTATAAAAAATTCGTAGTCTTCAAAAAAATATGTAAGTTATATGATATTACGAAGAATTAAATAAGCGAAATCGGATGAGAATTTATTTTGTAGTAGAGGTTCAAACTCGAGTACATTTCTTTTAGAATTTGACAGTAAGTGCGTCCTCCGCAAATTACGAAATGTATGCCAGGCGCACATGTACTACACTTTTCGCAGTGAACGTGTTAATTAAACTTATGAACTGAAAATAATCAAACACATTAATGTACTTTAGGATTTGTTGTTAATAATTTTGTTAATTTAACTGTTTTATTTTATGAACTTTTAAGCAGCATAAAAAAAGTCAAGTAAAAACACTTGGTTATTCAGCTTACCGTGGCACAGTGGCAGCAGGTCAAGCTGGATAAAACATGAGTAATAAAAACTTTGTTTTCTACCAAAAAACAGATTCACTAACTCATATCGGTTGGCAAGCAAGAAAGGAGCGCCTACAAATGCATGCAATGCAAATCCCATAAGCATGATAATTTTTGACAAGTCAAACACAGCCGACTACAGATTGTCTAAATCATGTGCCTCCTTAGACATATTTTTAAAGAACAACTGTGTTTTACTCTCCGCCACAGAAAATAAAAGACTGACAATTCGCGAAGGAGGGGTATACATAATGAACTCTTCTACTTTCCAATATAAGAAATGAACTCTTCCAGCCACTCTGTTACAGAAGTAAACAAATTGACAGCTTGGAGTTTGGGACAAATTAAACAGTAACAATGGTATTGCATGTGAAAAAAACAGTGCCTGCAATATTTACGATGCAAAACTCAAAACACTTGTCTTCGAGACTTGCATTGCATCTGATTGTCAGGTGGAAGACGTGGTCAGCCAGGTAAAGCAAGGCCAGTTAAAAGGTTGTACTGTACTAGGATTTGTAAAGTTTGAATATGGTGAAACACCCCCATTTTCTTTCTCAATTGCATCTGATATATAAATACGAGGTACAGTCAAAAAGTTTCCGGAATCAATGTGCAGAGGTACACAGCATGGTTGCCCGTGGGTCAATTTCATCGTCTATCAGTTATTACTACACCTGGGGTATGAATATAAGTAGCGTGAGTATCGCCCAGCCGCCATTTTTCCTCTGTGGAGAACACTTTTCGTGTATTTGCGTGTTTAAATTGTTGTGTTTTGAAAATATATTTAATGAATGGCTAAAAGCCATTAAACTTGGGTTTTTACTTCAAAAGTCATCTTCTGGACACTTAAAATGTAAATTCAAGCATACAAACTTAAGGCGATGAAGAAAAGCCAATTTTACGAAAGACACTTAATGTTTTCGTGAAAGTAGCATAAAAATTGAAGACTGCAACCACAGATGACAACATTGAGCAAGATGCGCAAAATGAAGAATATCAATTGATGATATTGCATATAAGGTAAATTTATTCACAAAAAAGTTCTTAGGTGTTTACAAGATGCCATTAGGAGGAAACGGCCTAAAAATGAGCAGAAAACAACTGGATTTTGCTGCATGACGATACCCCTGCACATCGATTCTCGTTAGTACTTAACTACCTAGTCAAGCACAGCGTTACCACGTTAGAACATCCTCCATATTCGCTTGACCTCATGCCGGACGATTTCTTACTGTTCACACTGTAAAAACATCAATAAAAGGAAATCGATTTGCAGGTGATAAAGCTGTCAGAAAAAATGTGATAAAAGTATTGACATACATTTTTTTAAATAAGTGTCAAAAGTGTTTTGACCTTCTGTATGATCGTAGGGACAAGTGTATTGTTGTAGGAGAAGATTATTTTGAAGGAATATATATTTGTAAGATTTTATCTTTGTCCAATAAACATATTTCAACCAATTCTAGGAACTTTTTGACTATACCTCATATACACAATTGCAATAAACCATCAATCTACACATAATTTGACGCAATGTAATAACATCCAGATTTAAAACATTAATCTAAACTATTCATAATTTAAACATTAATCTAAACTATTCCTAATTTACCAAGAAATAAAAAGGTTTTAAACAAATTTTTGGTGAATAATAATAGTTTATATACACTGTTTGAACGTTACAAAACAATTTTCTTTCTGCTTGTGACAAGAGCCTAGGCATGCTAACATGAATCAGTTTCAGTACGATATGTAATGTTAGATGCATTAAAGTGCGAGTGTGCTGCGGGTTTGATGTTTTACCGGTATCTGTCGGCAGAACTTGTTGAGGGCGGCGTCGATGCCATGGTCTGAGATCTCTTTCATCCAGTCGGAGTTCGGTGGTGAGGAGTACTTGTAGAACAGCTGCATGATGGCCATGGCTACCCTGTACAACACCTTGATACCCTCGTGAAGATAACAATCCATCACACGTACCTAGAAATAAAAGTCATTTGTATCATTTTAATGCCATTACTTGCCAGCCAGAAATAAGACAGTCTTTTATTTAAATATTTATCTGCTACTTCTTAAAATTTGGTAAAATCTTAAGCCAATTTTTTAAAAGTTATGGTTCTTGTTGTAAATATACATGATTTATTATAACAGATTCAACCTACATCCTTTTACTGCTAAAAAGAGAATAAAATGTCACAATTTGGAAAACTGCAAGAGCAAAAACAATACTGCAGAGGGGCTGATTCAGCCTCTATATCTTCTTTAGGAAATATTTAATGGGAATAAATATCCTTGTGAATTACAGAGGTAGAACAACCAATAGTGATTGTGAGGAGAAAACTCTAGTGCAAAGGAATAGAACCAGACTCCTTTAAGAAAATTTCAGATAAACTAAAAACACATAAATAAGTTTTTTTTATAGAGATGCAAAACTCCTTCTCTGCATTACTCTGACTATTCCGCATAGACTATTGATCTGTGCGAGGAATTCTATTAGACAGAGTAAGGAGAAGAAACAGCAAAGTACAAGGTGAACATTATTGATAAATACTTCCATTCCAAGGCGGATTCTCTCTCTCTCTCTCTCACCGTCTCGCCCAGTTTTATATATTTACAGAGAGGATGGGAGCCTACTCAAATGAGCTCATTACCTCTTTTTGAGAGTACAACGCTGGAACATTTTGAGATTTTCAATGTCTTTATTCTGCTAGTACAGAAGTATTTGAATCTATCAGAATAATGTATTCACTAGCAGTGAGTTATATTTGGATGAAAGGTGGTAGGCAGCAATGGTGTTGGAGTATGTTGAAAACTGACCATCAGTAGTCAAACTGCTTAGGCCATTTTATATTACGATAAGAATTGTTTTATTATATTTAAATAAAATAGTTTACCATTTGTGACCCATGACTAACGTAGTTGTAATATAAAGTATTGTGCTTTGGAACAAATATGAACAAATTCCAGGACAAAATAAAATTGTTCCTCATCTGATGAGCTGTTACATTCAAGATATTCTCTTCTTTGTGCTTTTGCGTTCTTTTCAGAGGGGATTGTCTACATTAAATCGTAGAAGCAGGTGTTGAATGGTTACGAAACCTGAATTTAGCTCTCTGACATGAGATCAGTATTTAAATTCTAATACACAATTACTTTGCACTTTATATTTTATTTTATTTACAGACTATTTATTCATCTAATTCAACATTTTTTTACTACTCGTTCTTTCAGTTTGGTGGCTAGCTTTGAAAGCCATACTATATGTACATAGCATATTTCTTTTACAATGAATGACGATAAGGAAAATAAATATTAATGATCTATAACCCTCGGACTGTGAGGTTTGTCATTGAAATAGTAATTATATGATGTTCTGACTCATATGTCAAAGGAATTATCACGTCATATGATATAATTACTGTTTTATAATTACCATGCTATCTATATCTGCCTTTTTATTATGATGTCTTCTTTATCTCATGGCAAGATTAGAAATACCTCTTAAATTATCAACATAGATGTATATTTGCAGACTCCCACTGTGATTAGTCACAACTTCTCCAACAACTGTCACGCAGCGCTTTTCTTCCCGATTTGTCTAAAAGTGGTTGCCACTTATCTTATTACTAGTCTACAATTATTATTTTTTTCGCAAAAGCTTGTTTTAAACAAAATGATGTAATTATGTGAAATGATAACAAGTGAAAGATTTGTATAATTTGTAGTGCCAACGTATGTCTGTGGATGGGTCAGTATGTACACCTATTCACTAATACATGTACCTCCTCTGTACATCTATGGGTGGGTATAATAGCAAATTACAAGTTTCAAGATCAATACTAAAAATGTAATAGAGACACGTATGTACATACTAACGTTTCCCTACCTCTATCCACTATACCTTTCTCCACTACCTTCTTCCTCAATGTCTCCCTTTCTAACTCTAAATCCCTTTCTAAATCCTTTCTAAACTCGTACTGTCTCTCTTTTAACTGTCTCACTGCACATCTATTGTTGACCAGCCAGGTTAAACCCATGCTGCTCTTCTCTTAAATCGACTAATTTATCTATCATTCTTCTTTCTAAAATCTTTCCATGCACCTTCACACATTAACACATTACAGATATTCCCTTAAGAGTTTTTACACTCCTTTTTTACTCCTTTTCTTCAATATTGGCACTACAGTATCTCAACCTTCTTCCAATCACTTCTAACGTTCCAGATCGTTTTCATCACCCTATGTAACCAAAGTACTCCTATCTCCCTTACTCCTAACAATCTAATCCGGGATCAAATCCTACTGTTACTGCTGCTCCTCTTAATTTTCCTCAGTGCCCCCTCAACCTCTTTGACCGACAGATTCCTCTTTTTAAAGTAAAAGAGTCAGTCAATAATATAGGACATTAAATCACAGACTGTGATGTAATAAAACTGCCAACACACAAGTGGATCAACATCATTTCAATCGTTTCAATGACACATACCAGCACTGTAGAAGTAACAACTCAACACCTTTGCCTGCCTGCCTCAACCCCATATTAAAACTGTTACTGAGTCAAGACTCAAGTGTCAATCAGCAGTACAGACTGTCATTTAATGTTTAAAAGTTATTAGAGCTTACCTCAACTACTTCTACAAAATTAACCTCTTGACAATTGAATTATTATTATATAAGTATATCTTGCCAAAATAAATTGATTGTGATAACAAAAAAAAGGAATTAATATATAGTCACATGTCTCACATTTGACATTGCCTATATAATGCAATAATATATAAACCAATTATACTTTTGACAATTATTCATATTCTTATATAATCAGACTCAGTGAACCAGCCAAACACTCAATCAAAAACGGCCATATTTTTTATAAAATCAGACTTAGTGAACCAGTCAAACACTCAATAAAAAACTGCCATATTCTGACACAGTAAAAAATATCAAAAAGAACAATAACAAAAATAAAGTAAAGAAATATATCAACTAAGTAAAAATAATAAAAATGACAATGTTTCATGTTGGTAATATAGTATTTGTGAAAATGACAGTATTATAAACAGCAATAACTATCAAGAGCTTGCAATCCTATAAATAAAATCCACATTGAAATCTTGGCTATAATTTACCATTTATTAATTTATAGTAGTAATAACTTATTTTCCCCCTAATATAAACTGGACTATCTTATTTTATATAATGGCACCAACAAACTTTCCCTGTGGTGAGTGTGGTATTGGAGTAAAATACGCTGGTATAAAGTGCACAGGCTACTGCCTACTGTGGTACCATGCTGCATGCGTCAGTATATCTGAAAGAAAACTCACAAAAATGACTAAGTCAGATGTCAATTCATGGACTTGTACTAAATGTACAACAGTTAAGACTCCTGATAACCTCTCCGTTGAGGAAGATGCTCCATCACCAAAGAAAACCAGTCAGATACCAGAGCTTGAGGAGGTGAAATCAAAATTACAAGAACATGAAACAAAAGAACGTGACCTGGAAACATCATTGACTTTAGCTGCAGAGGCTGGAAATGCTTTGTTGCTGGAAAATGACCAACTTAAGCAAGACATCCAGAACACACAATCCCATAACTATATCCTAAAAGCAAACCTGGCTAGTATGGAAGCTAAATTGGAAGATCTGCTAGCTAATGAGGAGAAATATATTAATAAAATCGAAGCTCTCCAGAAAAAACTGAAGGACACTCTTCTACAACTGGAAAAAAGTAAACTGCAACAAGTAGAACTGCAAAACATCTTCGAAGAACACGATCAAACTCAGAACCACCTTATTTCACAGTACTCAGAAAAGATAAGCATTATGGAAAAATCCCTTTTAAAACTGAACGATGAAAAAAATCATCTACAAGAAATAGCTCATTAGTTGCGATCAGATCCCAACATCAAAATGTTGCGACACTTCAGAAACTCAAACATTCAATAGATATCTTACTACTACTACTTTGACCACTCCACTCCTCTTAGAAGTAACACAGTTAAGAAAGAGGCAAGAAGAAATGGAACACACAGTAAGGGAACTTGCTGATAAGCTCAAAAACAACCCCAACCCGGAACAGCATAAGAATAAAATGGTCCCTTGCCCTGTCTGTAGTAAAACAAATAAAGACAAGCAAAAACCAAAGGGCCAATCTTACACTAGCATTAAAAAACCTAAACATTTTGGTAAAAAAGAAAATTTGTTTAGTGTCTCCCTACAGGTAGCAAAAAGTAAACCAAGACCATTGACAGACAATAAACCAAGATCTCTACCACTTGAAAACTGAATTGACTGGGGGAATCAGTCAAACCCCGACAAAAAAACTGTCTACAACAACGCTGACAGAGGAATCAAGCCATCCGACAACTTCTCAGGCAATTGGATTAACGGGGG
This sequence comes from Stictocephala bisonia, assembly GCA_035578905.1. Classification (NCBI taxonomy): domain Eukaryota; kingdom Metazoa; phylum Arthropoda; class Insecta; order Hemiptera; family Membracidae; genus Stictocephala; species Stictocephala bisonia. The sequence continues at coordinate 277,053 of JAQJVL010000146.1, forward strand.
AATCAGTCAAACCCCGACAGAAAAACTGTCTACAACAACGCCGACAGAGGAATCTAACCATCCGACAACTTTTCAGGCAGTTGGATTAACTGGGGGAATCAGTCAAACCCCGACAGAAAAACTATCTACAACAACGCCGACAGAGGAATCCAGCCAACCGACAACTTTTCAGGCAATTGGATTAACTGGGGGAATCAGTCAAACCCCGACAGAAAAACTGTCTACAACAACGCTGACAGAGGAATCCAGCCATCCGACAACTTTTCAGGCAATTGGATTAACTGGGGGAATCAGCCAAACCCCGACAGAAAAACTGACTAAAACATCGCCAGAGAAAACTAGCCCAGTGACCGGTTCTTATTTAAAAGTGAAGAGGTGCCCACCAGTGACATCCCAAAAGCTAGGAGAAAACGAAACTTATGAACAATTTTTTGCTAGAAAGATCAACAGCCATCAAACCAAACATCCCTCTCTTTTTTTAGACAACACTCACACCAAGAAGAAAATAAACCAGACCAGGCACAGTTCCCGAATTTTTCTGAACTCCAACCTACTAAAAAAACAGTACAAAATGACTTCATAATTTACCATCAAAATGTGAGAGGACTATCTAAGAAAATAGATAGGCTTAACCACATCTTAAATACTGATAACCCAACCATCTTAATAATAACTGAACATGGTTTAAATACTAACAACCTGTTACTAACAAAAATTGACGGTTATTCATTGGTTACAAAGTTCTGTCGGGAAGATCACAAACTAGGTGGAGTGGCCATCTACATCAAATATACAGCAAACATTGAGGCAGAAGAGACTCAAACATTGAGGCAGAAGAGACTAACATATCAGAACACTGTTTAGAACTCGTGTGTGAAGCTGCATTAGCAAAATTTATTATAAAATCACACACAATATATGTGCTTGGAATCTACCGACCACCAGGAGGGCAAGCAAGATCGGCAATGAACACCATCTCTTCTGTTCTTTCATCCATTCAAGCTGAAAATAAATGCCTAGTCTTAATGGGTGATGTTAACTTTGACAGACTCACTGAAAATACTGATAACACACTGTTTGAAGAGGATTTACTGAGTTACGGAATCCGACGTCTTCCACTGCCGGCAACTCGAATAACTCACAACTCAAGATCATCCATTGACTGTATATGTACAAACCTATCAGAGGATAAAGTAAGCTTCTCAATTACTGAAACAGGAATATCTGACCATCTAGGACAATCATGTAGTTTCCTTCTAGGATTAAAACGTACATATGAAAATAGAAGCTCATTCAAAAGAACCTACAGTAGGAGAAACCTTGAAAACTTGAAAGCCACACTTGAATTAGAAAACTGGGATTTTGTTCACAATGCCCTTGATGCAGAAGAAGCCTTCAAATCATTTCAAACCATAATGGCTAGAACACTGGATCATGCTTGCCCAAAGAAAAGAACTAGAACAAAACGTAAATCTAAGCTTAAGATCTACTATGACGAAGAAGTTATGATGATGAAAAATGACTTCCTTAGAGCACACTATAAGTATGAAATGACGGGGAATGAAAGCGATAGGATGACAATGATTACAAAAAAGAAAGCATATGACATTAAACTTAGAACCCTTAAACGCAACAGTGCCGCTGAACATATAGCCCAATCAAACAACAAGTCCAAAGCTCTTTGGGAGATTATTAATTCAGAAAAACAAAACAAACTATTATGCAGTTCTTTATCGAGTTTAGAAATAGATGGCAAGATAGAAAACAATCCATATCTAAAGGCCGAACATCTAAATCTCTACTTCTCCCAGATTGCAGACATAACACTTGAAAAATCCCGTAACGAGACTCAAATCAATAACATACTCCCCCTAACTGGAAATGCCTTCACCTTATATCATGGCGAACCACTAAATCTAACTCCTTCTGATTCCAGTGAAGTACTAAGAGTTATTCAGTCACTGAAATTCAAACTCTCTTGTGGTGTTGATGAAATTCCATCGAAAGTAGTAAAACACTGTGCAACACATTTAGCAGCCCCGCTTGTAAGCATAATAAATAAATCATTTCATCTTGGCCAATTTCCATCTGGTTTGAAACTCTCCAAAATTTACCCTAAACACAAAAAAGGCTCCACAACCAAAGCAGAAAACTATCGCCCAATTTCACTGATCTCCACCTTTTCAAAGATCATAGAGAAGATTGCACTTTCGAGAATGCTGGTCCACCTTGAACACTATGACCTAATAACAAAAAGTCAGCATGGCTTCCTCAGAGGAAAATCTACAATCAGTGCCATCACAAGCCTTACTGAATATGTCATCGACCAACTTGAAGACAATAATTATGTATCAGCAGTCCTATTAGACTACAGTAAGGCTTTTGACTGCTTGGGGCATGAGCTGATTCTTAAGAAACTGTCCGCACTAGGGATTCAAGGCAGAGCAAATGACTGGGTGGCTAGCTATCTCGAGGGACGCAAGCATATTGTTGAAATTCAGAAAACTGTAAATGGACAAAGCTGTACTTACAAATCCAAAACAGCTCCAATGAATAGAGGAGTCCCACAGGGCTCAGTATTGGGCCCATTTTTGTTTGTTCTTTTTACTAATGATTTTTCACATTATATCAACACTGACAATGTAAAGACTATTATGTATGCAAATGATACAACCCTTCTTATCAAAAATGACTCCGCACTGGGCCTGCATGCAGACATTGTCACATCAACAAACAAAACTCTGCAGTACTGCCTGAAAAATGACCTCGCAATTAACCCAACAAAGACCACCCAAATTAATTTTAGCAGAAGACAAGATCAAATTCCCAATGTCCAAAACATCACAATAGAAAAACAATCAAAACTGTTAGGCATAGTGATTGATGGTGATCTTACCTGGACTGACCATATTAACAGTTTGACCAAAAAGCTTGGATGTGGAATCTACGCAGTGAGAAGAATTAAGTGGATAGGAGGACTGCAAGCGGCAAAGACAACTTACCATGCTGTTTTTGAATCCCATATAAAGTATGGTATATCAGTATGGGGAGGAACATCTGCCCATAATCTTAGCAAGATTTTACTCCTCCAAAAAAAGGCAATAAGGACGCTGGCAGACCTGGGACCACTTGAAAGCTGCAGAGAAGCTTTTAAGACTTTAAAACTCATGACTGTCATAGCACTGTACATCTACTCTGTAGTTGTCCAGACAGTTGAAATGGAGTTACCAAGAACTAAGGATACCCACTCCCACAACACCCGGAGAGCAACTGACTACCTCCTTCCTGGACACCATACTACACGGTACAGCAGGAAACCATTCTACATGGGAAGAAAAATCTTCAACACCCTACCTCTCAACCTAAAAAATTTTGGAGGGAATGAGTTCAAGAAAAGCCTTCAAGACTGGCTCGTGGACAGACCCTTTTACACCATGACAGAATTTTTTGACACTGTAAACAGTACATTGTAAAGCAAGAGACCTGAAGATTTTAATTCATTGTAAATTTTGACGCCATTACACTTCTTTATGTTGTTGTAAATAAAGAACTTTTGACTATTGACTATTCCCTCCCTTATCTTCACTATGTTTCATACAATCATTCATTTAGTTGTTATAGCCTACTATAATAATATTTAATTTATAACACATGTTAAAATACAACATGTTTTAATAGATAATTAAATTTGACAGTTTTTTTTTTTTTACATTTTGTGATTGATTTTGGCCTGCATTACATTTAAGTTGTTGTGTCAAAGAAGAGGTCTATTTTCATTTTAAAACATTGATTACAGTTAATTATACAATATTTTACAAACTCAGAAACACATTAGAGATTTTAGCTTAGTATCTCTAGTTTCTGCTAAAAAACGAGTTTTGGCATTTAGACGATGTTTTAGTACTACAATAAGTTAAAAATTGCATGTATGTTTAAAGCTTGAATTTTCGAATTTACCAATACCAAAACAGCTAAAATCTCGAAAATTTGAGTTTTGCCACTAGGAGAATTAAACTCAAATAAACGCTTTTCAGCATCACAGGCATTTACAATGAGGACGAGTTTTTGGAGTTTTCCTGGGAGACCACCCAATTGGACATTTGACACCATTAAAGGATGTGGGAAGACATTTGTGAATGGAATGAATGTAACACTTTGTATGACTGAACGAGTAAGTGTTAGTACGTTCTAATGAAAAATGTTTTTAAAAATATATTGACTTCTGCAATATAATAATTTGTGTCTGCAATAAATATATCAATTTAATTGGTTATTTAATTTTATAACTGAAAAACGCAGAATGGTAATGTAGATTCATTAAATAGTTAAAATGGATTGAATAGGAAATAAGCAAACTGAATTAGTTTCCAGCACATAAAAGGGAATTAGATTAGCAGCTCAATGTAACAATAATTAAAGTTATAGTTAAAAAACCATTATCATGTGAAAAACCAAAGTTTATCAATGCCATAATTCTGGTAATAAATATTCATGAAACATAAACTGGCTTAACCCACATTTTATCACCTCGTGTTTACTAGAAATGTCTAGTAATGATAACCAGCTATGGGTCAGAAAGTCGTCAATTTTTAACGACTTCCATTGTATCGTCTTTCCATATACTTACAAGGTGGTTAAAAGGTAAGCCCTGGAGGATCCACCATACCCAGTCCATGTATATCCTCTCTGTCCGTGTACTGGGGCAATGCCTCTGTAGGTGAGCAGATGCGTTTTTCTGAAACAGCACTGGCTCATCACAATACTGACATAGGATTAATCACTCACAATAATAAAACATAATTTGTATTTGTATCTGACAATATTGCTGAAATAAACACATTTTACAAATTATTATTTCTATTCTATTATTTTCAAAGCTGCTATTTCGACCCGCTTCACATTTTAAAATCTACGTTCTTTAAAAGAATTAAAAAATACTAGACAAATTATAGTAATGCCCCACTCCAATCAAACACTTACATTGGTATTGACCCCTTACTTGTATCTTAAAAATATTCATTATTACCTTAATCTTGGATCTTTGGTCGGTGTCATAACTATAATCTATATTTTCTGGAGACAACCGCATCAAGGTGCTATCTACATTATCTTGTAAATAATGTAGACAGCACCTTGACGTGGTTTTCACCGGAAAATTTTGATTATAGTTATTCATTATTACTACAGTATGTTTACTTTTAAAGGTTGGTACATTTGTGCTGCTAATGAAGGCGCATTAAGTTATCGACCCCTTTTTTGTACATTTTACTCCCACTTCTGCATTTATAGAATGTTGCACTAGGCACCACGTTCCCCACACAATGATATTTGTAGTAACATTGTCACCAGTAGTCTGAGTCAATGACCCAGCTGAATGGTGAAGTGTAACTATAACTTTTTTCTGTTTTTGAGTTGTTATTCAAACAATAAAACAACACGTATATACACAGAATATTAACACAACACAATAAATTGAAAAGAACATAAAAACAAAAGAATAGAAGAATTAAAGACACAATGAACTTTGGAAGAAAACTGGATGTTATTTAACAGTTATAATCTGGTTAATTTGTAAAAAGGTTCATTTCAGAATTTGGAGTAGGAACAAGCACTGTAAGCAATTACAAACTATACACAGGTTTGTTTTTGAAATTTGTTAATGATGGAGTATCAGATGAGGGAGACAAAGGTAGTTGGACATTTGCCATCATTACGTGAAAAATAACAATCACGACGTTTCGATTTGGTAAAACCCAAACCTTTTTCAAGTGCTAAAAACTAAATTACATCTACACAAACATGTTATAAAACTACGTTCTTAAACTAATAAACTTATCTACTTTAATAATTATATACATTTTAACCTAGATCCTAGAATGGAGTACAACAAAATGAACTTCTACTAAATATAAAAAATATTAACAGGGTTAAATTAATATAGCCAAATAGGCGCTGTCAAGGTCACGATATCAACGAAAAATGTAAAACACAATAAAATTAATATTCAAATCAGACTGCAATAAGATTACATTAACTAATCATAAATATATGGTACCTAAAAATATTTTTTATATTTAGTAGAAGTTCATTTTGTTGTACTCCATTCTAGGATCTAGGTTAAAATGTAGATAATTATTAAAGTAGATAAGTTTATTAGTTTAAGAACGTAGTTTTATAACATGTTTGTGTAGATGTAATTTAGTTTTTAGCACTTGAAAAAGGTTTGGGTTTTACCAAATCGAAACGTTGTGATTGTTATTTTTCACGTAATGATGGCAAATGTCCAACTACCTTTGTCTCCCTCATCTATACACAGGTTGTTACTTATTATATATTTGTTACCAGTATAGTAAATACCATAGCTTACATTGTAGCATTAGGTTATGAACTTCTTTTTAAAAATATATATAATAACATCATTCTAATTGTAAAAGTGCATATAGCATTTAATACGCATAACATAGGTATCATTGACGTTTAAAAGGTTAACATTCTCACACAGACCACTTGCCCTTGAACTCTGATGTGTACAGAATTAATTGTATCCAGATCAGTTTGCTGCCACATTGATCTGAATAGTCAATGTAATGAGTCCACTGTAATGAATTCTTGAATACTTAACAAATTTAAATTTTGATAAAAAGGATAAAGCGATGAAGACTACCTTGGGATGATAAGGGCTTGGTGGGTGGTGGGGTGGATGGAAGGAGGGTTGAACCCATTCAGGATAGCTTTGAGGATGGTGATAGCTCTTCTTTGATCCGGTACTTCTTATCGCCCTTGAAAAAAATACCACTAATTTCAATTTTAAGAGTCAAGAGTGTTAATTAATGTTATGAGCATCTTCAGAGTTTTATAAACAGCACTTCTCAGAATTATATTTATAATTTTATTAGGGTTTTAACCAATTTTAATAAGCTTGTATTACTCTAAAATCAAAGAGTTATATATTTTTTATAGAAATGTATGTGAATTAGCAGAGATAATACAATTGGTAAATCCTTCAATAGAACGTTAAATATGGAGTGCCACAATAGGCCATTTTAGAACTATACAATTTCTGTTGTTTTATTTAAATAAACTGCACCACATACACTAAATAAAAACTGTAAATTATGTTTATGTGCTGATCATAGATATTTTATAGCAAAATAAATATTAAATAAAATAAAACATTACAACCTCTTTCTAGCCTAACAATTAGCACTCCTGACTTCAATGCGGGGCATCATGGGTTTAAACCCAGGAGGTCCACCAAATTAGGCTTGATGGGTTTGGACGGTTGACCCCACAACAACATTTCAATCATTTAAATAAACAGTAAAAGATTACACTGGCATTAAAAGTAAAAATAAAATTAAAAAAATTAAATTACATAGCTAACTTAATTACAAAAATGCAATACTTTACGAAAAACAAAATTCTATTCTATTTTCTACTACACAAAACCAATACAAATTAAAATTATTAAGACAAATTATCACGCAATCAAAACATTTTTAGTAAAAAAACTAATAGGCTTGATGATTGAAAATTTCTAATGGAATTACCATATCTAAAGTTTCCGCAAAAAGATTTAATCAGATTGGATTGCACTTGGGGTGGGATGCAGAGGAGAGGGAGGCGAGGGTAAATGGCCAAATTTCCTTCAACAGAGATATTATACAGTATCAATTTTGATTTAATACTGTACTCTCAAATCTATTTTCAATTTTTGTTATATGAATTGTAATTACAAGCATTGAAAATCTACAAGTAATTACATGATTAGAAAGGAAATTGATAAGTATAATTATGAATCAAAATTAACAAGAACCTGTCAAACATTTATTTGCAGGACGGGTTATTATAACAGCGTTTGTATTGAACACCTTACAAACTATAATGGCACAACAACTAATGGCAACATTGATAGTTGTTTTACTAAAACTAAAACAAGTTAGCAATACCAAAATTAACAAGAACCTGTCAACATTTATTTGCAGGACGGGTTATTATAACAGCGTTTGTATTGAACACCTTACAAACTATAATGGCACAACAACTAATGGCAACATTGATAGTTGTTTTACTAAAACTAAAACAAGTTAGCAATACCAAAATTAACAAGAACCTGTCAAACATTTATTTGCAGGACGGGTTATTATAACAGCGTTTGTATTGAACACCTTACAAACTATAATGGCACAACAACTAATTGATAGTTGTTTTACTAAAACTAAAACAAGTTAGCAATACCAAAATTAACAAGAACCTGTCAACATTTATTTGCAGGACGGGTTATTATAACAGCGTTTGTATTGAACACCTTACAAACTATAATGGCACAACAACTAATGGCAACATTGATAGTTGTTTTACTAAAACTAAAACAAGTTAGCAATACCAAAATTAACAAGAACCTGTCAAACATTTATTTGCAGGACGGGTTATTATAACAGCGTTTGTATTGAACACCTTACAAACTATAATGGCACAACAACTAATGGCAATATTGATAGTTGTTTTATTAAAACTAAAACCAGTTAGCAATACCAAAATTAACAAGAATCTGTCAAACATTTATTTGCAGGACGGGTTATTATAACAGCGTTTGTATTGAACACCTTACAAACTATAATGGCACAAGAACTAATGGCAATATTGATAGTTGTTTTACTAAAACTAAAACAAGTTATCAATACCAAAATCATCTTTTAGAATAATACAGTAAAGACTAAGTCCTAAAGATATAAAATAAATAAAGAATTAAAAATTTTCAAAAGATATTTTCAATAAAAGTATATCATTATTGAGGAAAAGAAAGACTTATCAAACTGAGAAAGCCATGATTTATTTGCCATCGACAAATGTTACATGTATTGGCAATAGTCTTAAGTCTAGCCACTTTAGGCTACAGCCAGTAAAAAACATACAAAATCATCCTCTTCCAGCTATTAATACTGTACTGGTTGTTAACATTTTGAGCCTAGTCTACATGAACTTCGAAATAAATAAACACAATAAATTAATTAATTAATGGATTACATTATAACCATTTAATTACAGATTCAATATTTTAAAACAAAAAATATATTTAGTAATTTGGTTTTAAAATGTAACAGTGAAAAAAAAAAAAACAATAAAAACTTTGTTAGTAAGATTTTAAAGTTAGTAATATGTTCTCCCCTTATTAAAAAACAAGCAAAACAAAATCAATGACTATCTTAAATCTTAATATGTATTAAAATGGATGAAAAAATTGGAGAGTGGGTAATTGGTGACAGGGTTACATAATTGTTTAGGGGTTTAGGTATTACCGTTACACGGTGGGCAGAGGGGTCTGAAAAGCCCAATGTTAGCGTTATGTAATTTAGAGACGTCCCTTATATAAAAATACATACAAGAATGTGTTTAGGTGTTTTAAAATATATTGTACTTTAGAATAATAAGTATTTAATTATGAAATTACGAAGTGATTAAATATTGTACATTGGAAATAAGACTTCGGAAGCCATCTTGTGCTGGAGTGACCTTTTGTGGAAAAGGCATTAACAGATATACAGTCTAATACAAAATAAGTATAGAGTAATAGTACAGTCTCTTAAACATACAGCTCTTAAACATGTTGTATATATACATTTTATCAACAGATTGAGCTAAATAATAACTGTTTTTTGGAATATTTAAAACTTTTGAAGATATTTAGAAATAAATGCCGTTCAACTAAAATGAAATATTTATTGATTTTTATCTGATCAACTGTACGCTATTTGACTATAAAAATATCATTTATTTTTCGTGTTTTTCTTAATTCTTACATTATCTATACCATTCCTTATATACGTAGAAAAGTTACGAACAATTGTTGAACAAAGCATATTTGAATTAATCACTTTTTACATTTTACATTTTTTGAGTAATAACATTGATTTTATACACACACAGATTTCTCATCCAATGTTAAATGTTGCACCTCAAATTATCAGCTATTTTAGGGAGCGCTAGAGTAGTTCCATGTAAACGTAATGCAGTTGAAAACCAGCACTGGTAGAAGACCTCACTAACTAGCCGAATTAAGGCACAAATATTCATATTAGATGAGATATCTATTGTAGATGAAAATCAAGGGTAATATTTAAAACTAAAAAGTTTGTTTTTTTGACTTAATTTTCTATAATTAATTACAATGTTTGAAATAAATAGTCCCCACAACATATTAGTCTTACGATTGTTAAATAAAATTATTCAGACTCAACACATGCGGGCACATGATCACCTGAAACCGTAATCTTTGTGATCAAATATATCTGGTGACGTTAAGGTCGTAGGAATCACCTGCCTTGTTTATCACACCGGCATTTGGCTAGGTGCAAGAGCAAGGTAGTTGGCCCACATGTAGCAAACAATGTACGGCCAGAAATAGCCGTCCTCACATACACACAGCAGCTAGCATCTTCATCCGCTCACTGTTGTTGCAATATACTTTCTAACACAATTGTTTTGTTTGAAGCATGATTTCTTATTCTGATGTTAGAACAATGCTTTTTAGATGTTGATAATGATTTTGGTGCTTATAGAATTTAAATAAAATTGTTATATTCCCCAACTTAATTTTAAATCTGTAGGAAACAAAAAAGATGATAAATATGAACAATCATTTGATCAACCCAAAATTTTTCATACTGAAAAAAGTGATAAGCTAATTATTCCAATGATTATAAAAGTAATTTTAGATATAACAATCTATAAATGTTACCTAAATATTACAGCTTTTGAAACTTTTCATTTCAAGACTAGGTCCATCATTTACAAAATCTGTCGATTAAAACGTACAAAATTGGGTATCTGACTTGAAACAGAGATACAAATTTAACTGAATCTGTGACGTGTATTAAAATACACATATATGACGATGGGCGTGGTCACCTGGTATGCCTACTCCTCCTAGAATAACCTACCCTATTGTATTTTAATTATGTTGTAACGTACACATTTTAAACTGACTTACTACATGTTTCTTGGCAATGTGCATGACTGTGCGCCAAGTGACTTCGTACAGGAGTTTGGTCTGGGTGATGAACACCTTGTGTTTAGAAGCAACCAGGCTGGCGAGGCTATTGTAACATTCCTCCTCTGAAACAACAAACAGAACTGTCACAACGTATAATAATAACTATCCACTGTTAATAATAACAGTGGTTCATTCTAGGCTACCTGATACTAACAATCAACTTCGTCCTAGGACCGAACAGTTCTATATTCCTTGCAAAACAAAAAATTATGCAAGATTTGTCCTATTCATCACACAGCCACATCATTTACTAATTCCATTACTTTGTTAACCAAACATGTGATTCCACTAAATTAGCTTGTCTACTGCCCTGCTCAACGTAAGGGTCTTACCCTTCATAATCACATGAATGGCCATACACATATTTGCTAAAGTCAAAATCCTGAAAAACCTATATCTGCCCAAACTCCTTTCAGTAAATAAAATTCTAATCAATTTTATGCCCCCAAAGTACCTTAATCAGTCCATTCTTCATAGACTATTGATCTGTTCGGAGAACTTATTCACACTGGGTAGGACTATATACAGTACAAGGTTATTATTGACAAATACTTTCAGGCAAGGCCAGGTTTCCAATCTGCGCTATCTCCAACCCAAGCTCAAAGTCCTGACGCCTTAGACCACTCTGTCACTGATTGGCCCAAAATTCAAACTAGATCCATTCTAAAAATAGTTCCAAACTCAGAAAAATGGAAATAGCTCCTGAATAGATTAAAAATCCTGTGACATATTCCCATTTTTAGAAACGTCAAATATTTTTATTTTTAAAAATTTCACCCGCCAGTTCACAAGGGCTTGCAAGCCTGTGTGTGAACTTTATTCAACGAGTGAAGTACCGACCGTTGGCTTAGTGGGGATTGGAACCTTAGAACTTGCTCTCCGCAGTCCGAAGCTTTAGCCACTGAGCCACCTCGCCGGCAATAGACCTTCACCTCTCAATCATCAACAACGTTTTACATAAAACTGTACTTAAGCAATACATATTGTATCATACTCTGTGGACACTCCTCCCAGTACTGCTTCTTACTTACATTGAAGCTCAGTCTGTCTTCGTAGACACCTGAGAAAGGTGTCAGTGGTACTGAACATTTCTGTTTTGATTTTATGTCTTTTGTATTTGTATCTGTGGACACATTATCTCCTGTGGTAAATGAACTGATGCCATATTTCTCCTTATTACACCAATTCCAGACCTAGTGCCTTATAATCTAACCACATTTTTTTTTAAATTGAAAATTAGAAAGTAGTTAGAAAGTAAGCAGGACAAGATTTTAAACACTGAGTCTTTTTTACACCAATGTAGATTTTTTTTAACGCAAGATGCATTGAAGATGTCCAACAATACATCAAACATGAACAGTCTTATTCTAACAAATAATTTTCAAATCATAATTAACCTGCGATTCAAATTATTTTGTGTGATTCTTTATTACTTTATTGAACTTGTAGCACATACTATACTTATTAAAAGATGTAGAGCATAAGAAGTACTTTGATAGACAATTATGCAAATGTGTTAAAGTTACCAAATTTTGACCTGGTTCTTACTTCAATTAAGTCAGGTTTGATAGCAGATTATCATACACGTAAATGTATATTATATTTGTGTTAAAATCATCCAGATACAAAGTTAAAAAATTGTCCGAAGGGGTCTTGACCTTCGCTTTTAAGTGTGAGACAGTATTTAGACAGTAGACAATAGGTTTTTTGCGAAGTTTGATACATAGTTAAAAATGTAAGCATTTTTTATTTAATAAATTATACTATTCACGATGATCATTCATTACTAAGAAGCTGGTCCTTAGTTATGGGCGAATACAAGGAGCTCTGGTATGTTATAGCTTATTTAACTTTTTCATTATTGTTACCAATCTTTCACATTGTAACATCCCTACTTTTCATCGTAGAATAGCTCTTTAATTTTATAAAATCTAATAAGATTTCACAATTAATGATTGTTAAATTACTTAAAATATTTGCCATAATTAAGCGCTTCACTACTAGATCAGTTTCTGTAATGATGTTTACTTAAAATATTTACAAAATATTTGGACAATACTTACTTTAAATATTTTGGAGAACAAATTCTATGCAATATAACATAAAATTTCACAATCAACACTGTTAAAACTGCTTTGAATTGGACCTTTTATTTGTTTTAACTTTGGGAATTATATTTTAATGATTAAAAAATTCAACTAGTAAGTTGTAATTTTATCTTTGGAATCATAGTGATCAAACATACGTTCTCTCCGCTCATACACCAGTGACTGCTTGGTGGCTGTCATTCAAGGTTAGAATTATACAATTCTTGCTTTCTAAAAAGAGAGGGTTCATAAAAAGTTAAAATATTCTATACTCTTTACAGCATGTACAATTAGGTGATTAATAATAGTGCATTGTTTATTATTTAATAGCTTGACATTAAAAAGGTTTGAATATTTTTGTACTGTTTGATCCCTTAGCCATTTAATAACTCATGGCCCATTGCGATTGTTGAAAACAACTGTATATCTGTGTGAAAAACAGCTGATATATTTGTGCACTCAGTTTTTTCATGCAAGATATCTTTATCTACTACCAAACGTTCCTTATTATTAAAATTTTGTTTTTTTGAACATTTATAGGCCATTTTAATATCACGAACCCGTTTCCTGGTAATTCTATTGCTAACAGGTATATTTACCGGGCTTGATTTAATAACTGTTATTGTTCATGTTTGATACTTAAGAACTCATTTTATGTTCATCTATTTAAATCATTAATCAATACTGACATGAACTAAATTTACTTTTTACTGAGATGAATTAATTTTTTCATGAGTTATTACTACTTAATTAAATATTTCTTATACTACAGTTTGGCCGCTTTGATTGTGACTTTATTAGAGAACCTGTGTAAGAGAGACACAGCTAATCATTTAAGTGAGACAGAAAATAAGTCTTCTTTCACCACTGAACCAAGGTACTATTGTGGCACTTAAACATTTCGTTGTCATGGATACATTGTGTGAAGCTCCGCCTATTACATCATCCTGCTAGGTGACCATTGGCGGGCAAGGCACGTGGTGGAAACTGGAATCTAGTACAGCTGGAACATGGCATAGGGGGAAAAGGCGCTGTGATAGGAGTGTGAAATCAGCTGATGTAGGGCAGTTTGTTGTCATTACTGAGTTATACTGAGGTTCAATTATAATTTGATTTGCGATATTATTGTGTTTGAAATAAATGTATTTTATTTGAAATACTTATAATGTGATTGAAATGTTCAGTGACCTCCCTTCAAACTGAAATAATATTTATCACTACTTTTATTAATGATTTATTTATATATTATTTCATATGCAATTTTAAAAGGTGTGCTTTGCTAACTGTATAAGTCATGATAGATTGAGTAAGAACTTAATATCCAATTTCAATATGATTTATAATAACTACAAAAATGACAATATACGAGATTATGTCTATATTATATTGACTTTTATAATTCCAGCCATTTTCTCTAATTCCTTTAACATTTTTTTTTATTACTAATTGGGTTTTGGTGGATCCCACCGTTATAATTTAAGGTACTAAAAGTAGGTGTTATACTTACGGTTAAATTTTAATAATTTATTTTTCCTTCAATACTAGATTTACAAAATTAAATCTTGAGATATTCACTACTAGTCACTATTACCGGCATTTGTACCTAGCTAAAAGACATTTAAATTGTATATATTGTACAAAGGTTTACTATGAAAAAGATATAATGGTTAAATATCTCAAGTCCAGACCATATTTTTAAGCCAATGCTCTCTGCAGCTCCCATGGGTGCAAATTATATCACTTATTGAAATCTTTCTTATAACTGTGATTAAATGTCATTATTTTCAACTTATATTTAATAAAAGGAATGTTACTGAAAGCCTAGTAATCTATAATATAACTACTCCTCTTGTTGACAAGATTAATTTAGCCAAAAGGAAAATAACGTTTGTGCCGTAACCGAATGAGAGATCTGGCACAAACAGTAGGCAAGTGTCAATATTTCAATCCATGCTGAGTGAGCCCCGACGTGTTTGGCCGCTATAAATCTGTCATTATCGGCCAGAATGGCTAGCGGCCAAAGTAAATATGCTTGATGGAAACCAACTTCACCGTGTTTGACATACTGCTCACCGGGGTGGCAGAATATGTTCGATCATGCGAGCACTGTTAGTGGGAAACTTTAGCCAAATGGGGGATTCTGTGGAGATTTGAAAGAAAAAATAGACTCAGATTGTACAAATATAATCATGAAACTACATATGAAAATTTAAAAGGTAATCTAGCTAATCTTAGATAATATAAAATAACTTTCTCAACATTATTTTCACCCAAAGGAGACCTTAAACATCCATTAGTGCACAAACAAGATAAAAAAAACTATTTTACAAACCTAATTTATACATACAATCAAAATATAAGCAAGTTTATTCAGATCATAAACTTTCAAAACAAACCTGAAATAGGATTAATAGTGAAATGATGCAATGTCAAAACAACAGCATTGTCGACGTTACTTAGACTGTTCATCTTCTTGGCTTTTGTCAATTGAACTTAAGAGAACTAAAATAATGTATTAAGAAAACAACAATTTTTAATGCAAAAATAGATGTACTCGTATATTTTTAAATCTTAATATTTGAATTTTTGCAAACATTTTTTTTCTCAACGTCCAAGATAATGACAACCTACGTTGGCACTTTTCAGGCAACTTTGGTAACAATTTGATTTAGCTAATGCTAAATTATATTAGTATTTTTCTTTACTTCTTAAATAATATATTTTAACAAGCGCTTTTATTCTTAATTGATTACTTATGAGTTTATGATAAAAAAATATATAATTGTATGGGGGAAATTTACCATTGAAAAATAATGCTCTGGGGCAATTTAAGGTCTTCAAACATATTGTGCATCCACACAACCCACAGTTTATTGTGAATCGAACACTGTCCTGTACACACCGGTTGGAGTTCAGGAATTTATCATGTGGGAGCTGGCATAGTTGAATCCAAATTTAATTCAGCCTTCTGGATTTAGACCTACATTCCAACAGATTTACTACTTCCACGTAGATATTTTGGTTAACGTTATTGAGGTAAGATAATTTCTGCAAAGCATGTGACAATTTTTTACTTATTTTTCAGAATATTCAAACATAGGAATGACTCGTACTCATGGTTATTCTAGTGTATTCTAGAGAAATTGGAGACTATCATTATACAACAAAAGTTACACTGTTACGCTTCATAAATAACGCTCTAACAATATACATTGTTTGAATATTCAAGTTTATAAAACAATGTTATGTAAGTAACATAACAAATATTTCCTTTGACTTTATAATATATTAAGGGATAGCCCTGCACGCTTCACGTGCCAACCACCACTCTTGTCGATACACCTCGCCTTCGGCCTCGGTATGTGACTTTTGACTACCAATAATACTGGATTAACTGTATCACTACTTGCGTTGCTACCTATCTACTAGTATAAATACACAATGATATTATGTAGCCTATTTAAAATGTGTTCATTTCATTTGTTTTATTTTTTTAAACAGCTGAAGATTAAACTCATAGTATAGCATTAAAAACGCATCAATAGTAATACAAGATGTCCAGCTTCGACTGTCGCATATCTTGTAGAATTGTTTGTCAGGTCGATAATGCAAATACAAGCAAATGATGCAATATAACATGGGTCCTATCTCGATTTGTTTTCTATCTGTGTGTCTATGTGTGTTTTTACTATACTATGTGATTTACAATACTGAATTTTAATATGAAAGATAACCTTAAAAAGATACATTTTATATAACAAAGGCTGAATATCTAGGATTATTAGTTTCCAAATGGTGGCTGTCTAAATATTTCAAAGTCAAATATACTTCCAAAAATGTTAAGACACAATATTTGTAGACTACTTTATGCAAAATTCAACGATATGCCAATTTAAAAGATCGGTTGATAAATAACACAAAAAACTTTTTTTGTGACTGAAAGCAATGGTATTTGGGTAAAGATTACTCTAATAGTTTTACAGACAAATTTTCATGTTTGTTAAGGCTTAAAATGATTTCTTCAATTTATCACTTTTTACAATTACAATTATTACTAATTGCAAAACCACAGGTTAGATCAATCCAAAACCACAGGTTAGATCAATCCAAAACCACAGGTTAGATCAATCCAAAACCACAGGTTAGATCAATCCAAAACCACAGGTTAGATCAATCCAAAACCACAGGTTAGATCAATCCAAAACCACAGGTTAGATCAATCCAAAACCACAGGTTGGATCAATCCAAAACTACAGGTTAGATCAATCCAAAACCACAGGTTAGATCAATCCAAAACCACAGGTTAGATCAATCCAAAAAGCATTTGATTAAATCTTAAATAGTTTTTAAGGCAGGTTATTTAGATATTTATGACTCTTTTATTAAATATATTCACAATAATTTATACTTATTTATATTCAGACCAAAATTCCCACAAGCTGACTGCACCTTAAATATAAACAATATACAAGAGATTTCACTTATGTTACTAGAATAATCAAATTGTTAACTGAAGAAAAAACAACATAAATAGGAACATTTTTTTCGTAGTCATTAATGCCACACAATATAACTGCCAGAAGTAGCTCCGCTGAATAAATCCATTTCAATAGTTAAAAGAAAGGTAGAGGCGCTGGTCGCACGGATATCACCACTTACACTGGCAGCGGTCGCCCACACCATCCTGCGATTACAACATTACTGACACTTGCCTCAATGACCCATTACTTAAAACAAATGGCTCGGGGTGGGTGGTATGTCACATATATGTGCGACTGTGTAGAGAATGACAATATTGTGATTCTAACCCATTACCTTCAGGGTTACCTAGTGGCCTACTTACTTACTTAAACGCTAAGAAAACTTACTTCCTAATCGTTTATCTCCAGTTCAACGACAAAGAGACTTCGTACAAACACATTCTAAAATTTAGACTTTAGTTTTATACATAATGTTTTACATCACACACTTATTCTGTTAACGGAAACTGAAAAATATTACTGATTCAAACGTATACAAATTTGAAAGACCAAAAAATACTGTAGAAAATGGTGTAAAATCTTTATGACCTTATCTCTCCAATTTTTATACGTCCCTAACCACATTCATAAATATGTAAGATGTTAAAGCTTTGTAACAAAACATAAACAAATACTTTTTGAGAGAATTCTTATTGAACCTAAGCATTATTTCTGAAATAATACTAGTATAAAATATCTGCTAAGATTCGTACAATTTAATAACTCAATATTTCGTGATACCATGAATCAAGTAATTAAAAAGGGCCCTTCGATTACTTAGAGTCCTGACAGTTTTTGGTAGGTCATTGATAAGGGTCTTGTGGGTTTTTATTTATAGATTGTATATATACACGTTGCATGGTTTTTTTGTCAGCTACCTTTTTTTTTTTTATTATGTAAAAGCTGAGTTTTATAGTTGAACAAAACGTCCACAAGTCATTACACTATAATAAAAATTAAAAATAAATAACAAATGATCTCCTGCACAAAGCTAAATCCAATCCATCAAGCCATTTAAGACCTGCCTAGTATAAATAGGGATCTCTGATTATAACTATACTAGCTAATCCCTCTGTAAAAAAGTACAAGGGGCACTCTGAAATTGGATTGATGCATCATAATTATATTAATAAAATAAGTCCTCATAATTAATTATAACCATACCTTTAATATTTCACAAAACTCTAACCAAAACAATATAAAAATTATTAACATATGGTTTCAACTTATGTTTAAATAAATATTAACTAACAACACAGAAACTATGTGATCCATTGTTTGGATATACTACCCACAATCACATGACTGATCTACTGTCAATCCCCATTTGTATTTCCACTAGTTACATCTACCCACTCCAGTTCGGAACTGATTCTCAATAATGTCCACTCACTCCCTACGAGGAGGTTCATCCCACCTACAAGTATTGACGGATCGTTAATAAGGAACTTATTTCATCCATCAAAACTGTTCCACGCTATGGCCCAGCTAGTATTGGGCGACAAGTTTGATCTGCTCAACTTGAAAGCAGTACGAAGAAGTGGGTTTCGAGATTTTAAGCGACCGTTGGGAGATCCTGGGTAATGGAGAGGTGCGTAGCATTCAAGATCTTATTGAATTCTTTACATAGTGCTTCCTGACATCTTATTTCTGGAGGAACTATATTGCACAGCACCAGAAGCATATATATATATATATATATATATATATATATATATATATATATATATATATATATATATATATAAATAAAACAAATAATAAGGTTAACGTACCTTTGTCGTCTTCAGCTACAAAATATTTTATTAGACTACCGGTTTCAGAGCAAGAACTCCATGGTCACATCCACTGTATGTTGACAAAACAGTCACATTAAAACATTATACAAAAATTTACATATTTACAAAAATAAAACACATGATAACACTGCTGGCTGGTATGATGGTCAGATCTGAGCCGGCAGTGTTATCATGTGTTTTATTTTTGTAAACATTTAAATTTTTGTATAATGTTTTAATGTGACTGTTTTGTCAACATACAGTGGATGTGACCATGGAGTTCTTGCTCTGAAACCGGTAGTCCAATAAAATATTTTGTAGCTGAAGACGACAAAGGCTCTAGTAAGTTGGACATCAATCTTAATAGATAGGATCAATGGTACATACAGTCTTGTGGGGTTTTGCTCTATATATAGGGACCATATGATAGCTGCACAGTCCGAGACGGACATTCAACAATCCAGACCTTACACCCTACCCTACCATCAACTCCTAACTAGTTTGTACTTTTTTGAAACTACTACGAATGAATTTAAAAACATTATTGGAAGACCCAAAACAAAAGTTCTTCTGGCCATGATCAATTTAATGTTGTTCCAATTACACACATTTTCAACATCATTTCTCCAGTTTTGTCATACTTGATTAATTTAAGTTTTAATACAGGTGCTTTCCCTGACCTTTTGAAACTTGATATTGTTGTGTCAATTTAAAACAGCCAAATTGTTTCACTGATAATAACATCTGCTTAGTTACTCTTTTGTAAATTTTTTCTAAGATTTTTGAAAACAAGTCATTATTAGACTATTAAATTTTCTCAACAATTTTATTTTTTTTTAGTAATAGGGATTGGATTTAGAAAGGGTACATCTACTGAGGATGCACTGGTTCAATTTACAGATCAAATTTATTCTAGTATAAATAGCAATCATAAAACAACAGGTCTTTTTATTGATTTTAAAGAGACCTGTCAAGATGCTTTCATGATCTTGTCAATCATGATATTTTACTGCACAAATTGGAAGCAGCTGTGGTGAGAGAGGCATTGCTTTATGTTGGTTCAGGAGTTTCATTTCAAACAGAAGCCAGCAAGTGAAGGTGGCTGGTCATATAAGTACTCCTCTGCCTAGGGGTGCCCCAGGGTTTGGTTACCTCTACCACTTTGTTCTTTATTTTTATTAATGATTTGTTAAAACTTAAATTCCATGGCTCTGTGATAGTGCTTTTGCTGATGACGTTGCTTTTTTGTGATTAATATTCAACAAGGCCTGTTTTTACTAATGAAATGGTGATCTAAAAATAAAATATTTTTCAATATCAACAAAA
Organism: Stictocephala bisonia; assembly: GCA_035578905.1. Lineage (NCBI taxonomy): Eukaryota > Metazoa > Arthropoda > Insecta > Hemiptera > Membracidae > Stictocephala > Stictocephala bisonia. Next base: position 297,817 of record JAQJVL010000146.1, read on the forward strand.
CTAAGTGTTGTAATTTTGATTTGTCTATTAAATATCACAATGGAAGCTGTATAAAAATTTAAATTTTTGTAAAATGTAACAAGATTGGACAAGTTGAAATTTTTAAGTATCTAGGCGTAACTTTAGGCGCAAAATTATCCTGGGCAAAACATATTTCAGAGCTTCATTCAAAAATTATATACTCCATAAGGAAATTTTATAGCTTAACCCTAAAACTGGCAAACATCGATTATCGACGTTCAAAAGTTGTTTGTGAAGTGGCAATCGTCAAAAATCGACGTTTAAAACATTGTTTTTTCCAAGCGCTTTAATTTTAGGTAAATATTATTCAGTTGCATTATATATCATATCACCGTGTACAGCGAGAGTCAAACTTTATTTTTAGTATCTTTGATGCCTTTGGAATACCAATGAATAACACAGCACCACAGTAAAAAGACATCGATAGCCAAACAGCTGAGATCTCAGACGCTCTATCTGAGTCGGTCGGTGTGTCACCTCACATCTATTAGTTTGTTGGTTATACATTGTTAGTGATTCTAATACGTTAGTTTTTACTGTTTTAGGTTGTGTAGTGTTTAGTTTTATAGTTTACGTTTTGTATATATTATTTTATTGTATGATTTGATAGTTTTATAATGTCATTCAACTACCGTGACAGGTCTAGTGACCTAAGAGAATTGGCATTACGAAGTGATAGTGACGATGACAATAGTGTGCAAAACAATTATTTAGGAATATTAGACATTGAGGGAAGTGACATATCAAATGTAGGTAGTGAGGATCACGACACTGCATCATTACTTGACTATTCTTCAGGAAGTGGGGAAGAGTTTATTCCTACAAATGAAGACGTGCCTTCATCTGATTCAGAGGTAAACATTGACCCTTCTGTTATATTCTCTGACCACTATTCTAGCAGTTCAGATGATGGAAATAATGTAGCTTTACCTGGGCCTAGTAGGCCTAACACTCTTCAAGTGTCATCATCTGACTCAGAATCAGATGCTTATAATTCACAGTCAGGGAACTGGATTAGAGTCTATCCTCCAGAAAGACAAATAAAAATTGAGAAAAGGTTCAAAGTCCGTGATCCTGGCCCTCGTGAAATGCCTTACATAGATGAGCCAATTGCTTATTTTAACTTGTTTTTTTCACCAGGAATAATAAATGTCCTTACAAGGGAGACAAATGCCTATGCAAATAAAATAATCCAACAAAAAACTAGAGATAATAGTATTAGTCCGCATTCTAGATTGAATGAGTGGCGAAATGTTAGCCAAGGGGAAATGAAACGGTTTCTTGCCATAATGTTAAATATGGGCCTAACACCACGGAAAAATGTTACAGATTACTGGGATACAGACCCACTACACTTTATACCTTGGTATTCACAGACAATGCCACTAAGAAGATTCCAGGCTATGCATTCAATGTTGCATCTCACCTCTAAGGAAAACGTCCCAAGAGACCATGTTAATTATGATCCTTGGGTCAAGGTTCGACCTTTATTAGATTCTGCCAATCATGCTTTCAAGAAGCACTTCAAACCCGGGCAAAATCTGTCAATTGACGAAAGCATGATTGGCATGAAGAACCGATGTGCGTTCATTGTATATATGCCACAAAAACGTCATGCCAGATACGGGATAAAAAAATTTGAAATAGTTGACTCTGAAACTAATTATACTATCCACACTGCCCTTTATTCTGGCAAAGATTTTTTGAAGGATGGAAATGATCCTTTCACTATGAAGGTTGTTTATGATCTTTTGAAAAAATCAAGATGTCTTCGAAAAGGTTATCATGTGTATACTGATAACTTTTACACGAAACTTCCGCTAGCCAGAAGACTTCTAAGTGAAAAAACATATCTCACTGGCACCATAAATAAAAACAGCAAAGAAATACCAAAAACAGCCCTTAGAGCAAACCTTGGAGCTCAGGAGTCTGTATATTTTAGAAATGGTAAGATTTTATTTGTGGGCTACAAGCAAAAACCCACAAGGAAGCCTGTATACTTGATAACAACTGCATGCCATGCAGAGGACAAAATAATTCGTAGCCGAAGTGGACTCCAAGCTGTCAAACCAATTTTGATTGACAAGTATAATTTGAAAATGGGAGGTGTCGACTGTAAGGATAAGTCAATTTATCATGTATCATGCTCAAGACCAACACGCCGGTATTGGAAGAAGATATTTTTCAATATTGTTGACACATGTTTACTAAATGCCTACATTGTGTACTGCCAGCAAACAAAACCAGGAAAACCGATGAAAAGACGAACATTTATAACAGAAGTAATCCGTGCTCTGGCAAGAGGTGATATTGAAAATCCTCCTCGACCTGGCCCATGTGGAGACAACTCCCCAGGCGGTAACCATAAACTGGATCAAATGCCGGGTAAAAAGCTAAGAGTTTGTGCTGTTTGCGGACCTAAGAATGGGAGAACTTCATTCTGGTGCCCAGGATGTAATGCAGGAGTACACAAACTTTGTTATGACAAGCTAGTGCACCAATGGAGACCAACACACCCAGGCAGGAAAAGGAAACTGGCCTCCAGTGACTCTGAGTAATCCTAAACCTATGTTGGATCACCGCTTGTAAATATGTATATATATATAAATAATGTTTTTCGTAGCCTATATAAACAGTTTCAAGTTTTTTTTTTCACATTTCTTGAAGGTTCACATCGTATCTCCAAATAAGAAGTAAGTAGCATATTAATTTTCTTCACATCATTATGTATTTATTATTAGTATACATAGTTGTGCTATAAATTGAAATTTGCGTTTTGTGCGCTTGTGACGTTTTATGATTCTGAAGGCTTCATTTATGGTTGTAATCCTAATAAATATTATATTTTTGAAAACTAGACAAAATTTGTAAACTTTTGGCTATCTTGGATTTATTCTCACTTTTTTATTATAATGAGTTTACATCATGGTCTCCCCACTTTATAAACTGAAACTAAAAAAAAAATTTATTTGAGTGTAAAAAAACAAAACCTTTTTTGGATATGGGGCTTTTACTTGCTAAACATAAATATTATATGGGTCTTAGTGAATACAATGGTAGTACAATTACCTCATTTGGATAATATTTGTATTTTTAGTGATTTTTTAAAAAAACCCTTGCAAAACGCCTAAAAACGGCCGCCACCACAGAGAAATATGACCGCCAGTTCGAGGGTTAAAGAAACTTTTATGACATTAAATTACTTCGTAATTTGTATTTTGCAATAGTTCATTTCAGACTGCAGTACGCAATTACATGTTGTGGAGAAACCTTTATCTTTCTGTTTTCAAAGTTTATTAAAGATTATTTTATTTGAGAAGTGGCAATGAAGGAAACAAATTATCATATATTTTGAAAAGAAGTTCAAATTTAAGAATTTTCAGATTACCAAAGGAAAACAAGTCAAGTTTTGGATAGTCTTTTCAATATTCAGTACAGACTTTTTTTACTAACTTTCCCAGATTGTTAAATCAAGTTTAAATCTTTAAGTTTGTATGTGGGGGCATGGTCTCCCCACTTTTCACACTTTCCTACACCTATAAGCACTCTGAAATTTCACAATCATTTCTCCCCAACTTCACATATTTATATATAATTATTATTGTTACCTTTTTTATATTTTATTTATGTTATCTATTGTTATTTATTACTACATTTATTATTAATTGTTATTTATATTATTGTATCTGTTATATCTGTATATTCTACTTGGGTTATTTATTTATTAGATTTTTGTTGCTGTTACTATTTGTAGAATTTATTGTATTGTCACACGATGGTTACACACTCCACTTATTATGCTATTGGACTGTTCAGACTATTTTAAATTGTTGTTACTGAAGTGTTTGATTGTCAATTTTAGTTCATAATCATAGTAAGTAACGTGAATCATAGATTGCCATCTTGTATGTTATTGTACTTGTAAAATTGGTTAAACCGTGGGAAATAAAATAAAATAAAGTTTTTTGTAATCAATTACAAAAATTGTTATTTTCAAAGTAATATTGATTTTTTATTTTACTTTGAAGTCTAAGAGTTGAAATTTTATCATGTTGGTATATTTTTTTCATTTTGTATATATTATAGTTTTTTATCTGATACTTTGTTTTTGTTATACTGTACAGATGATGTAGATAGCTGCTTTAATTTTGTATATATTTAAAATGGTTGGACTGTAAATTTCATGAAAAGAATCATAAAAATTTTATATATTAGTATATATAGGTGAAATCAATCCATTTTGTTGTTTTACTACACTAGTAATAATTGTAACCAGTGAATTCTTTCCTTAACAATTAATATGTACACATTTTGTATGTTAAAATAAGGAAATAAATCATTGTTTCATGTTATTTATGAACTCGTAGGGGCACGACTAACCATTATGCAGAGAAAATCCAAACATGCTTTTTACTAATTCTGGCATAAATACATCAACAAAATAACTGTCACATAGAACACAGTATTTCTTGTGGTAAAACGTTAGTTGCAACATTTGGAAAATGGAATGGAGTGTACAGATATGGAAATTCACAAAACATCACAAACATACAACACACATGGCATGAATGAGTAGGGGACAATGGGTGGAGTGTTACAGTTGAGTGGGACTGAATACATCAACTACAATACCAAGTCCACAACGTGACAGCGCGGGTATAATCAGATGATGTGACAATCAAGTCTGGCTTCATACCGACCGCTTTGTGAAAGTATTTCTATCTTACATTTATGGTTAATGCGTAACAACATTACGCATTTACTAATCTACTGTACTGATGAAGATTGATCCCTTCTACAGTTATATGTAGTATTGACCAGTATGTAGTTCTGAACGCGTGGTTCGAGCATGCGCAACGATGGATTTCCCTCTCCAACGATTGTTCTACATTCATGTTAAAAAATAAACATCTCGGACACAGAACCTAGAAAATACTTCTACGTGATTGATTGATTTAATTACCAGTATTTAATAAACTAATAAAAACAGCTGGTTTTGCCCATGTGACGTCACAGCTTACTGCACAGCCTCGTCGTGATACCTACCATATTTTCTAATTACTGTGTTCTCGGCTATAACAAAATCAGCTGTTTTTTGTCTTTTTGTTTTAAAAATATGTTTTCATTACGAGAGTTTACATTTTTGTCATGGCCAATAAGTAACCAAATAAGTTATTTTAAAATCACAATATTATAGAAGAAGCGTTATTGTTTTAATTATTATTGTACTTGTTGTTACTATCTTAATTTTTATTCCAGTCTTTTATCTTTGAATTTAATAACACAAGCACCACCGAGCAAACTATGTAAACATAGCAGCCAACCTAAATAAAATTTTGAACATAATGTACACAGCAGACATAGTTGAAGTATGGTGGGGGATATTCACTATCTCGCTTGCACTACCTCTCCTCCACGCCTAGAACTATGGGCCCATTCTGTACTACTGACTGTAGAAAGTAATAGACAGTCCAAGGATTTGCTGTAGACATGTGCATATGTTGCTATCTAACAGTGAATGGTTCCAAATAAGCACTAGGACTACTATTTGGTGTAATGTTAACTGAGTTGGAGGGAGGGAGGGAGGGAGGGCGGGCGGGCGGGCGGGCGGGCGGGCGGGCGGGCGGGCGGGCGGGAGGGAGGGAGGGAGGGAGGGAGGGAGGGAGGGAGGGAGGGAGGGAGGGAGGGAGGGAGGGAGGGAGGGAGGGAGGGAGGGAGGGAGGGAGGGAGGGAGGGAGGGAGGGAGGGAGGGAGGGAGGGAGGGAGGGAGGGAGGGAGGGAGGGAGGGAGGGAGGGAGGGAGGGAGGGAGGGAGGGAGGGAGGGAGGGAGGGAGGGAGGGAGGGAGGGAGGGAGGGAGGGAGGGAGGGAGGGAGGGAGGGAGGGAGGGAGGGAGGGAGGGAGGGAGGGAGGGAGGGAGGGAGGGAGGGAGGGAGGGAGGGAGGGAGGGAGGGAGGGAGGGAGGGAGGGAGGGAGGGAGGGAGGGAGGGAGGGAGGGAGGGAGGGAGGGAGGGAGGGAGGGAGGGAGGGAGGGAGGGAGGGAGGGAGGGAGGGAGGGAGGGAGGGAGGGAGGGAGGGAGGGAGGGAGGGAGGGAGGGAGGGAGGGAGGGAGGGAGGGAGGGAGGGAGGGAGGGAGGGAGGGAGGGAGGGAGGGAGGGAGGGAGGGAGGGAGGGAGGGAGGGAGGGAGGGAGGGAGGGAGGGAGGGAGGGAGGGAGGGAGGGAGGGAGGGAGGGAGGGAGGGAGGGAGGGAGGGAGGGAGGGAGGGAGGGAGGGAGGGAGGGAGGGAGGGAGGGAGGGAGGGAGGGAGGGAGGGAGAGAGAGAGAGAGGGAGAGAGAGAGAGAGAGAGAGAGAGAGAGAGAGAGAGAGAGAGAGAGAGAGAGAGAGAGAGAGAGAGAGAGAGAGAGAGAGAGAGAGAGAGAGAGAGAGAGAGAGAGAGAGAGAGAGAGAGAGAGAGAGAGAGAGAGAGAGAGAGAGAGAGAGAGAGAGAGAGAGAGAGAGAGAGAGAGAGAGAGAGAGAGAGAGAGAGAGAGAGAGAGAGAGAGAGAGAGAGAGAGAGAGAGAGAGGCCCCGGAGGGGATGAAGAGATAAATAGAAGGTGATCGCTGGCGCTACCTGTGAGAACCAAACGAGAACTAGTTTCACCAAACAGAAAAGCCGGCTTCAAAGAACCCACATGATTGGACAGTCTTCTTGTTTCTATAGTAGTCCACCCACCCACCCTACATTAAGCAACATTAGCGGTCCTTTACCCATCTTCCTTACACAATATGTAAAGCTGCCCACTTACTACTGTAATTACATAAAACGTTAGATATCTGGTAGCTGTCCGATCTGATCCACTTAAGTACTAAGGATTGATGCTCAGCCCTACCAACCACTAGGACAAATCACAAGTGAACGTTCCTCCCACCAACCGTATCAACATGTAAAATTTCACTCCTGCCACCCAACCTATTTACAGAAGAAGATGGGTGCACTTCCATTTACCGTACATTCAACATCCTGTCATCCTTTCCATATAAAATATAGGCAACTGATTCCCCGGAATGAACATGCTGATGGATCTCCTTCTTACCCTCATGGTTACTAGTAGTTTCTGGAAACCCTAAATGACTGTTGTTGGTGGAGTGAACCTTTCTCATAAAGAATGGACATGTTGAGTTGCTTTCACACAGGTGTGAGAATATATAAGTGAGGAATGGCAAATGATCTGTCATGGGATTGCGGAGTCGAAACTAGGTCACATAGTTAATGTTTGCCTACTGCGCTCTTTTCAGGGGGATAAGTTGATCTTAAATCAATGGGAAAAGCAGGTGTGGAATGGTTGCGAAACTTGGACTTAGGTGACTGACCTAAGATCTATACTGACTGATCTAATACAGGAGATCCTAAACTTATGCATAAGACCTAACTAACTATTTTTCAGATTTTTAATTATTTGTTCTTCTTTTGTTTTGTTAGCTACCAGGAAAAGTGATAATATGTATAAACCAATATAAATGTTTGTGTAAAGTAAATAAAGGCGAGTGGTTGCAACCAACCAACTACATAATACTCCAAAACTGCTTTGTACACAACTACTAATAAAACTAGGGAAAAGGTACATTTTCAAACTTTAGCAAGCTCTAAAAGACAGTAATGTACTCCAACCGTTGACTGTATTTCATTGACTGGATAAGCAAGCTCATTTTTACTGGATGATACTTTTTTTAGAAGAATTTTGTATAGCATCTATGTTGAACTATAATTATTTTTTATTATTACAATTATGCAAGTAAATCTCTTTACAATCCCATTACGATTCTATTTTCAATTTTTTAATAACATTATATATACTTTTTTCACTAGGTATTACACTATTACTGTATTGAGTTAATCACAGATAATATTCTATTAATAACAACATCACAATACAAGTGAACGTCACATGGAAATTGATAATTAACACCGTAACTATCATCAGACAAAACAAGAACTTAAAAATTAAAAAGGTCAAAAAGGGTTATAAAAGTGAAATTGCTAAAAGATTTTTTTTTTTCAGACAGTAATAGTTTTTCTCTAATATACAATATTCCAGTTATCAAACAAGTGATTTAATAATGTTTCGTTTGAACAAAAAATAAAGCTAGAAAACCCCTAAATTAGAAAAAATTAATTTAAAAGACATTTTGTAACTAGGTATTTTATGTTTTAAGAGACTTGTTTTCTACATATTGCTGGTGCATTCAACATGTGGGTGGTAAACAAGCACAAAGTGTTGGCTTTCAGAGCTGCCAGTACCAGCCCTCAGTAACAAGTTCACAAGTACATTGTTGAACTGGACAGAAGGTTTTATCCAAAAGGCAGTAAATACAAAGGGATGACGTTTTACATATATGTAGATAACCAATTTTGGATCTTTGAAATATCATGCCAAGTGTTCAGCCATATGTTCAAATCTCGACGTTGAACTATTTAGAAGATCATTTACAAATGTAAAACATGACATTAACATAGAAGAGGTCACTTTACAAGCAATTTTGACTACCTCAATTTCACCGCTAATCCTCAACAATACACTGTCGAACTCTTTTTATAATGGCCACACACAAAATGGCAGTACAAACATGTAATTTAATCCAAATTTTGTATGTGAACCCACAATGAATTTAGTTTAGGAAAACCCTGAACATAGATTTTGATGAAGATATGCGCTAAAGTTAAAAATAATACACATTTTTATCACCTACAATCTCCACAACACAGCCCCAAGTACCTGGATTACAGCACTACAAAAAGTACCGATTATAGATAGTATTTATTCTTTTGACTATCCTAAAATAGTTATCAAATATATTCCAAAATGTGTTATTGGTTCAAGAGCTTATCTTTCTTTTAAAAAAAAACTTCACTCGCCAGTTCACATGGCTTACAGCCTGTGCGTGAACTTTATTCAACAACTGAAGTACCGACCGTTGGCTTAATGGGGATTCGAACCTTGGACACTGCCCTCCGCAGTCCGAAGCCTTAGCCACTGAGCCACCACGCCAGCTCATCTAAATTCATCACACTCACTCGTAATCCATATTCGCCCATATCTTGATGATCAGCGTCTTAAGAATAAATAAATACAAAAAAATAAACAAATATACATCATTAAATTTTTCAGCGGGGCAAAAATAAAAAAGAAAGTGGTGTGTTTCAATTACTTTTAAAAATAAGCAGAATTGAACCAAATTTTACATTCCTGGCTCATTTAGAATTTTTATTCTGATTTAGAATCATATTAACAAAATATATCATAAGTGACAGTAACATAATACTATAGAAAAACCTATAGTATTATGTTACTGTCACTTATAATATATTTTGTTAATCCTTGTAATTTATTATTGTTAATGTTATCATTTAAATTATTGTTATTTATATTGTAATCTTCTGGCCGATAAAAGATTTTTGGTATCATATATTCTGTTATTAGAAATTGTGTTTAGACTCTATCCTAATATATATTATTTACGAGTATGTCTATAAACAGTACATAACAATAATGCTATTTGGTACTTGTGATCTAACTTTGTATTGTAATTGTATAAATGGTAGACTGTTGAAAGAAAATAAATACATAACACTCCAAATACTTTCATAGAAGCTCAGACTATATGGACTATGAAAAATAATGGACAATTCACAATTAGCCTAGTTCAAATCAAGATATCTGGCACGAGACTTGGCACAAGGCACCATCATGTGACTGGGCTCATGGGCTCTTTTCACTGGCAAGAAAATCATCTGAATGTAACTGACATGTGACTAAGAGAAGAGGTCACGTACTCACTGTGACTGTCATGTGACTGAGATCAGGTACTCTGTGTCAAGAGGAAGTCAGTGACAGAAGAGAACACGTACTGACTGTGAATGAGCTCTGGTACACGGTGTCCAGGGGGAGTCAGTGACAAAAGAGATCACATACTGACTGTGACTGTCACGTGACTGAGCTCAGGTACTCTGTGACAAGGGGAAGTCAGTGACAGAAGAGGTCACATACTGACTGTGACTGTCTTGTGACTGAGCTCAGGTACTCTGTGACAAGGGGAAGTCAGTGACAGAAGAGGTCACATACTGACTGTGACTGTCACGTGACTGAGCTCAGGTACTCTGTGACAAGGGGAAGTCAGTGACAGAAGAGGTTACATACTGACTGTGACTGTCTTGTGACTGAGCTCAGGTACTCTGTGTCAAGGGGAAGTCAGTGACAGAAGAGGTCACATACTGACTGTGACTGTCTTGTGACTGAGCTCAGGTACTCTGTATCAAGGGGAAGTCAGTGACAGAAGAGGTCACATACTGACTGTGACTGTCTTGTGACTGAGCTCAGGTACTCTGTATCAAGGGGAAGTCAGTGACAGAAGAGGTCACATACTGACTCTGACTGTCACGTGACTGAGCTCAGGTACTCTGTATCAAGGGGAAGTCAGTGACAGAAGAGGTCACATACTGACTGTGACTGTCACGTGACTGAGCTCAGGTACTCTGTGACAAGGGGAAGTCAGTGACAGAAGAGGTTACATACTGACTGTGACTGTCTTGTGACTGAGCTCAGATACTCTGTGTCAAGGGGAAGTCAGTGACAGAAGAGGTCACATACTGACTGTGACTGTCACGTGACTGAGCTCAGGTACTCTGTATCAAGGGGAAGTCAGTGACAGAAGAGGTCACATACTGACTGTGACTGTCTTGTGACTGAGCTCAGGTACTCTGTGTCAAGGGGAAGTCAGTGACAGAAGAGGTCACATACTGACTGTGACTGTCTTGTGACTGAGCTCAGGTACTCTGTATCAAGGGGAAGTCAGTGACAGAAGAGGTCACATACTGACTGTGACTGTCACGTGACTGAGCTCAGGTACTCTGTGACAAGGGGAAGTCAGTGACAGAAGAGGTTACATACTGACTGTGACTGTCTTGTGACTGAGCTCAGGTACTCTGTATCAAGGGGAAGTCAGTGACAGAAGAGGTCACATACTGACTGTGACTGTCACGTGACTGAGCTCAGGTACTCTGTATCAAGGGGAAGTCAGTGACAGAAGAGGTCACATACTGACTGTGACTGTCACGTGATTGAGCTCAGGTACTCTGTGACAAGGGGAAGTCAGTGACAGAAGAGGTTACATACTGACTGTGACTGTCTTGTGACTGAGCTCAGGTACTCTGTGTCAAGGGGAAGTCAGTGACAGAAGAGGTCACATACTGACTCTGACTGTCACGTGACTGAGCTCAGGTACTCTGTGACAAGGGGAAGTCAGTGACAGAAGAGGTCACATACTGACTGTGACTGTCACGTGACTGAGCTCAGGTACTCTGTGACAAGGGGAAGTCAGTGACAGAAGAGGTCACATACTGACTGTGACTGTCACGTGACTGAGCTCAGGTACTCTGTATCAAGGGGAAGTCAGTGACAGAAGAGGTCACATACTGACTGTGACTGTCACGTGACTGAGCTCAGGTACTCTGTGACAAGGGGAAGTCAGTGACAGAAGAGGTCACATACTGACTGTGACTGTCACGTGACTGAGCTCAGGTACTCTGTGACAAGGGGAAGTCAGTGACAGAAGAGGTTACATACTGACTGTGACTGTCTTGTGACTGAGCTCAGGTACTCTGTGTCAAGGGGAAGTCAGTGACAGAAGAGGTCACATACTGACTGTGACTGTCTTGTGACTGAGCTCAGGTACTCTGTATCAAGGGGAAGTCAGTGACAGAAGAGGTCACATACTGACTCTGACTGTCACGTGACTGAGCTCAGGTACTCTGTATCAAGGGGAAGTCAGTGACAGAAGAGGTCACATACTGACTCTGACTGTCACGTGACTGAGCTCAGGTACTCTGTATCAAGGGGAAGTCAGTGACAGAAGAGGTCACATACTAACTGTGACTGTCTTGTGACTGAGCTCAGGAACTCTCACCTTAGGTCCTGGGGAAGTCAGTGAGAGACAAGAGGTTGATAAAAAGATGTAGGAAAATATAAACAATTTTTTTAATATATAAGTATAGTAGAACTCCAATTATCTGAAATCCAACTATCTGAATCGCCGAGATTATCCGAATTGCTTTCAGAATGTCATATAAGAAATCTTAATATCTTCAGTTTTTTAATTTTACTCTGGAAAACTAAAATTTTATAACAAGAAGGAGTAGTATTTTTAATCCTTTAAAAGATGACTTATACATATATGTATCACAATAAATAATTCATAATATGCCTCAATAAATACTGTACATTTTAATGCCGCCTTAAAAGAACAAATCCTTATTCTGCCCGGAAACATAATGCCATAAGAATACTGTATTGTCTACACATGCTACTGTCAAGCATATACGTAACATGGCTGCCCAAAAAAGGGCTTGAAAAAGGGTTGAAGACGGTGAAACACAAAAGCCATATTTAACTAGTATGGTTGTCAAGCAATAACATTTGTTTACAGGATGGTCTGTAAATTATCACATACATACTATAGTACACTGTAGTATGTAAATAATTATTTAATAAATGTCCTTTCTTATTTAAAATACTGTTTGTATCCCATTTCTACATACATGCATTTAATTATATGTATACAGTAATTAAATAAAATGGACTATTTTTAGACCAAAATCTGATTATCCGAACTTTTAACTATCCAAATAGGGTCTGGTCCCAATTGATTCGGATAGTTGGAGTTCTATTGTAGTACAAAAATCTTAAAATTAATAAGTTGGAATGTATTAATAGAATAAAGGAATAGTTTCATTTTAGTCAAAAATCATATCTGAAGTGTAGACTTCACAAATGTATTCTTATGTATAATATTTTTACACAAATATATACTTGCTAAGAGACTGGATCAGCGTCACAACTGTAATTTGTACGGAGACTAATAACTACTATCTAAATTAAGAAATAAATATGTAAAAAAATTTAGAGCCTCAAAAGGCCGACCCTGTATTGAGGATAATTCCAAAATTTTTTTAAAGATCTGTAGAGAGTAAAAGAAAGAATACACTTAATATTAAAAAATATTAAATAGAAGAATTTTAAATATAACAAATGTAGATATGTTTATAAGTTTTTGTTTCACCCTCTGACATTATAAGAAGCTAGCTGTAACTGTGTACAGTCTCAAGTAGCATACATAATGAGAAAACACCCGAGGGAAATTCATTTAGGTAACATTTATTATGAAGAAGGAAGTAGAATATTAAATATGAACTAATATCATGATAGCTACATTGTTCCACGTATAGGTAAATGTTTGTATTATATTGGGTGTATAATGAATTCCTGATTGGCCAAGCATTGTCTATCTTATAAATTTCAAATAAGAAAATTTGAAGCATTGAGTATCATATTTTAGGCATTGTACTATACTGTTTAGTATTTTTTTAATCTGTTTTCAGGCCGTAATCTCATTTGCTAATAAAATGAATACACACAGATGTACTTAAAAATTGAGTTGTATTAATGTTATCTTAAAAATGACAGTTAAAAAAATAATAGTTATAATAGTATGGACTGTTATTATTTTTGTACATTGACTGAATTCAAAATCAGTGACAGGAAAGGTTTATACGGTAATTCTAAATTATATTTTCTTCAGATGACAGAATGAAGTGGTAAAATAATAAAGTTTTGTCTAGTCTCTTGACCAATAAAATAAAATCTAAGTTCATCTCTTCTTGAAAACTTATTACAAAATTACAATGAAAATTTCCAAAATTTAATTAAAAGCAAAAAAAAATTAAGTATTAAAAATTCAAAAACAGCAAAATGAAAAATCTCAGCATGTATTATGCAATACAGAATTCTACTAATCCTTTTTTTAAAGGATCTGCAGGTGTGATTAACTCTCCAATGTAGAAAAAAATCGAGGATTAAAACATTAAAAACAAATGCTGAGAAACAGTTCAACCTCACCCACCTTCCTCAAAACCTAACTGAGGACTACTGGAACAATGCAACTTCGGAACGTTTATGAGCCCATACAACTTCTTTGACTAATAGGATGATGTTCTCCTGCTTTACCAATATAAAACAATGAATTGTGCTTAGCATGATTCTGAATGATGTTTGAATCTTCTGTAGAATTGCCACAATGTCCAGTACACTTCTTACGAGCATTAAAAACAACAAATTTACAGAATACACCTTCCATCTAAGCTTCACAGGACCGATAACCCCGTGGCATTGCTCTTAACAATCAACTGCTGTGCCCTGGGCAATCTACTAACCAATCACAAGCTGCCTTCTTCCACCGGTCAGATGAGAGGTGAAGGTCCTGTTTTGTGTAAGTGGTGCCCGTTCCGAGTTTGTGAGTAACCGCCCTTATGGCTAGCTAGGAACATACTTAGAGGGTAAAAGGTACCAAGAATGAGAACGGTATCTTAATTATCATTAATATGTGCTGTACAGTTCAATAAGGGCAGTGTGACCTTTAATTATGGGTGTTATAACTAATTATCACTAGGGCATCTATAAATTATTCCTAGGTATCTATTAGTTGATTAATTATAACTTTATCATCAAATCAGGTTAGGGGACTCTGCATCTTATTTTTCGGGTACACTTTAGGAGTAAATGGGTTTTCGGCACAGTTTCTTCTGGTGGAACAACATTCATTCCACTCAGGATACTTTATCCACAGGTAATAATTCTGTGAGCAGCCCGAGCGTCACAAGATCTCAGACTGACAATCGGTATTTTAAAACCTTTAATAAATCTTCTGATTTCTTCATGCTTTAAAGATATCCTCTGTTACAAGTTTTAAAAACCATATTTTTTCAATATCTTACAACAACAAAAAAGAGAGAAAATAAGTAATTTACAACTGATGAAGCCAGAAAGTACAGCATAAATAATATTTTATTTGTAATTTTACAATCAGATTGTCGGACAACTTTCTCAAAGAATCGTACATTTGAACATGTATTGAATAATGCATCAAAGGTCATAACTAGAAAACACATATTATATTGTATTTTGCTAACTTTTTGTCAACCAACATTTCTTCAATTTTTACCTGTGGATAAATATACACCCATTTATAGATAACTACGGTACACCTCTGTACACTTTATGTGCCAACCACGTTACTTGCTGCATTCATGACACCTTGTCCTTCAGCTTCATTCTGTCACTCATGCTTACACTAACAACAGGAGGACTATTAAAAGCAACAGGAAAAATATTTAGTATGGTTTTTGTTTAACAGCTACTTTTTTACTATGTAAAAAAATAAGACAGTTTCAAATCCACACTAAACATTTACACCATCATAAAAATTATAAACATAAACAGTTGCAGTGATAAAAACACTGTATAGAACGTATAATTAATAAAACCGCTATTGTGATAGAATACATAATTAACAAAAACATTGTAGGGATACAAAACATAAGTAATAAAAACACTGTAGTGATACAACACACAACTAATAAAACACTGTAGCGATAGAACACATAATTAATAAAAATGCTGTAGCGATAGAACACATAATTAATAAAAATGCTGTAGCGATAGAACACATTATATAAAAATGCTGTAGGGATAGAACACATAATTAATAAAAACACTGTAGCGATAAAACATCATTGGATCTCTTAGGGCCAGTGGGGAGCCAAGGTTATTTTTTTTACATTTCTGATATTAGTCCCATCGTTCTTGCCCCTCAATCTTTAAAATGAACCTTATCTCTTCATAGCTCGAAAAATAAATGGGAATCGATTCGCTAATGATTAAATACATAAATATTAGTGAAATTAATGAAAATATCAACAAATGAATACCATTGAAGCTTGTATTCATATAAAAACGCAAGAGACTTATGACACTAAAAGAAACAACAACTCACCAGACATGAAATGTAGAAGGAGAGCAGCGATGGGGTATATAGCAGGGCTGTATGTGATATCGGGGCAAGCGAAGCCCAACACGCACACTACCCTGTCAGTGACGCTCCGGCCCTTGCGTGTTAAATGGTAGCTGAGACGGTGGGCCGAATCCACAAACGGTGGCAACAGGATCGGCTTCTCCGGCAGCTCTGCACAGACAATTCCAAGGTTAGGTAAATGAATGTAAACAAATATGAATATAACATTTTAAATATTTATAAGCTGAAATATGGATATGTTGTAGAAATGAAATAAAAACCTACCTCTAACAAGATGGTGTGACTATACAATAATATCTACAATATATGACTTTGTAGAGCAACTTATGTATAAGAATTAATTAACATTAATTTACCCAGATTAGTTGATGATCAATTCTCAATTTCACACTGTTCACCCAAAAAAGACTTGAATATCACTATGCTTCTATTTAAGTTACTGATATAAAACCCAGTAGGTGATGCAGTAAGAATGTAGAACAGACAATTCAATAAATCTAACCTGTTTTTCTTCTTTTTCTTCTTTGTAATGGCAATTTGTATTACGAATTTCACATTATCCAGTTGGTCTTTATTATTTTTCCATAATTCCTACAAATAATTAATTATTCTTTTGTTTTAATTACTTTTCCTTCAACTTAGCGGCCGCCCCTAAATTACATAACGCCTTTAGGAGGGGGAGGGGGTTTTCGGCAACGTTATACACCGTTACGGGGAAGGGTGTGGAGTTTCTACGTAATTATTAAACCTCAACATTTTGTTTCAATTCATTCATAAAATTTGATTGTTATTCCCAAATATACAAGATATTTTTAAAAGATTTTAAAGTTAGTAATATGTTCTCCCCTCATCAGAAACAACTAAATGTTAGTAATATATTCTCCCCCCATCAGAAACAATCAAAACAAAATAGAAAACGGACTATTATAAATCATAATATGTACGAAAATGGATTACAACAATTTGTGAGGGGGTTGATGACAGCGTTATGTAATTTTAAAGGGGGGTTAGGTATTACCGTTACACAGGGGGGGAGGGGGTCTGAAAGCCCAATTTTAGCGTTACGTAATTTAGGAACGACCCCTTACATATGTACAGTACTTCAGTTGATGTTTGGTTATATTTGATATTTCGGGTTTCTTTCACAAATAAGAATCATTCTTTAAAAATCTATTACTACACATTCTTTAAAAATCTCTTATTACATTTAAGAATTGTACCGGGTCGTTTGACCAGTAAATTTTTGTTACTGTTCGTCGTGGTTTGCCAGGCTGCCTGAGACCGCTTGTGCGCTGCGTTTTGCTTATTTTGGTGGCCGTTGGCTCCGACTCTGTCATTCCTTGTTCCAGCTCTCGTCTGTCAGGTTGGCCGTTGTTTGACTTGTTCTCTGCCTTTCGTCAAGACATGTTTGTTAGCTAGAGACTCAAAAACTCCAGAGTCCTTGAGTGGGACGTTTTTCCTCAGCCTGCTGTCCGGGCGAAGTTCGACCATCGACAGTGCTAGCCTGGCCTGAGGACCATGTATAGAGGCCATTTGCGACCCTGCTGCCCCACCTACATCTTTGGACAGGAGTCTTCTGTCCTCAGGTCAGTGCGTTCCATCTTGTTTTTCCCGGCGGCTGAGCTGGGGGTGATAATTTGTGAAATATAAAAAAAGAAAAAGAAAAAAAGGCGCAGAACTATTTATTGAGGCCTAGGCCTAAGGACTGCCCCAAAACATTGCCTGAAACAGCAATGGGACTTATATAGGTTTATTTAAAAAAAAGAAAAAAAAGCTTTTCAAAATACAAAAAAAAAGTCTGTGTTAATATTTATTGTTATTGTTAATCTTTATTTAGTTTATTTTATTGTTATCGTTATTTAAATTTGTATCTTAGTTAGGCCCTATTGTTAAATTTGTTTTTTTTTTTGCATAATTTGAATTTGTAATTCTTTTGTATGCCTAAGTTTTTTAAACTTTTAAATTATTGTTTAAATTAAGGAATGTTCAAATTGTTGCCTAGGCCTAGTGATTTAGTTAGTGTTATTTATTTGTTTATTTCGGGAATGGTATTATTGATGTCAGTTGGTAATGAAAAGGTACTGTGTTATATATTTTTTTTAATTGTTTAATTTTTAAGGTTTCACCAAAAGGGGATTATTTTCTTTAGTCTTTCGCTTCTATTCGGAGCCACCCAGGGATTCCGGCTTACTCCCTGGTCTCGGTGGAATCATGGGATGTGGGCTAAATTGCCGGGTTAATTGGTGTTGTCTAAAATTTCCCTAGATTTGTCATTATTAGTTTTCTTAACGTTTTTGTGTCTCTAGATCTCTGCAGACAGACACGTGTTTGTAACTTTGGTAACTATAGCGTTTGTTGTTTATGTGTTAGTTTGTATTTTCTTGTTAATTTTGTGTGGCTTAATTTTTCTTAAGTGTAATTGATATTGTGGCTTTCTGCCTATGGATAGTGTGGCCTTCTGTCTGCCGGTTTTCCTGGTTAATTATTTTCTATTTAATAAAATTAGTTTTTGCTCAGCTGCCGAGTTGTCATTTGACCCTCCGACTGCCCCCTTGATCCCATCGCCCGACTGGTTTTAAGCCATCCATCCCCCAGTTGGCACGACTTCCAGTTTTGGTGGGGGATGGGTCTCAGAATGTTTGTTTTAAATTAAACAATTTAATTTAATTTACTGTACCAGTTTAAAATCTCCTTATAACCTATTTAATAAACTTTGTATCTTGTTATCTGCCTTGTAATGTACTGAAAAGTTATGTATCTCTTTCATGTATCTCCTATTTCATTCATGTCTCCGTACTTTGTATCCTTCTTAATTACACCATTTCCTATAGTAATAAATAAAAAGACTGTATGCTCATATGGGTTCTCATAGCGGTCTCTTTATCTCTTTTTCATTTATGTCTCCAGCATACACTCTTAAGTGCATACAGCTGGGCTAACAGTACGCCAAACAGTCATCCAAGCGCTTATTTGAAACCAATCACCGTTAGATAGCAGCACAGTGACACATCCAATGCACTGATTAGGATAGAAGTCTGATTCCATCAGTTATCGTTATTCATTTTCTTAAAATTCAACTTTCATTTATCTTTGATTGATTGATATTGGACATATTAAATTATTTTTATAAAAAAACCATAAGGTGACCGTTTCCCTCCACGACGAACGCCAAAACCTTGGGTATATATTTCAACAATTTGGTTTGTAACAAAAATCATACTGTAGCACTTTATTGCCATTTGAAAATAAAGACCTAATATAGTGGACCATTAGTTGGTTTTTATAAAAATTGAGTATTTCTATACTTTTTCATAGTTAAATATGTGGAAACTTTAAATTTCATTCATGATTATTTAACATAAAAAACTCATAATATCAACTTATGGTCGACTAGATTGGGCTTTTAATATTCATAAAGCAGTCACTATATCTCATTATAATTATAAACACAAACCGTTCAGTTGAAATATAAAAGCATGTTTTAGTCCACACCACAGACAGTAAAATTGTATTGCTAGTATAGGGCTGTTGACCTTCCTGCGGTGGCTTGGCAGTTTTTGAAACAGCCGCTTTAAAAGATGAAATATAGATGGGTTGCAAAAATAAAAACGAATTTTTCACTTTATTGAGTAATTTTTAAATTTTAACATTGTCAAATACTTTACCCAAAATATTCAAACACCATTTTTATTCACTCTCAACAGTAACAAGACTAATTATTTTGCACTTTAGTTCATCGACCAAAGACTGTCTCCTTGTTACAGCTGTTTGAGTTGCAGACGTTAAGTTAAAAATTGTTGGCAGATAAAAGTAGTGTAGTTGGCAAGGCGGCAGAAAATGGATGCATTGCTGAAGCAAACGCTAATCCAACGCCTTTGGCAAGCTGTGAATAGTGTTGGCAGTGGAGGTTGTTTGTTGGCCTCCTAGCCAGTTATAGTTATTGAAGAAGCCGCTAGGATCTTAGAGTCAAGCACTTGTTAAAGAATTACCCAATCCAGTCCTTAACTCAAATTATACAAAAACGTTTTGGTTACAATGGCTTCAGAAGAAGTTGCTCTGATCTTTTGCTAAAAGACAGCTACAAAAGACTGATAGCAAAAGAAGAATAAGAAACATTTTCCTATTAAAAATATAGCATATAAGTACCATATAATACAGTAGAACCGTTTAACCTGAACTAATTAAAACCAAGGGGTGTTCAGATTATCAAATCCTTCGGATTACATATTGTTATTTTCAAATAAAAAAATTAAAATATAGCTAAAATAGATCATACTAAGGTATAAAGAAAAGAGAGATATACAGTGAAAAAGATTGTATTGTTTATTCAACTATGTACATACAATATAAACATTGACTACAGTAAATAAAAATTTTACTGCTGATCATATATATTTGATAATGTTGCTTTTATAATAAAAATGAGAAACTGAACCTGGTAATTATTTATGTAAAAACTGGAAAATAATACAGTAATTACATAAATTATTGATGATTAAAATTGGATTTTCCTATTTCAGATATGGACATGCACATTTTTTTCTCGTGGTGGCGTTCGGATTAGTGGAAGTTCGGATTAAAGAGGTTCTACTGCACAAGTAATAAAGAAAAATTCAAATCAGCATACATAGTTAAGGTGGCGCAATAGGTTTTCAGTAAGTTTATTATTTCTCAATTTTATAATCAAAATTAGTTATTTACCTTCCCTTGAGACAGGAAAAATGTTTAAAAAATTGTCAACTACTATATTAAAACTTGTGGCCTTTTGAAGTGGTGAATTTAGCTAATTTTAAATCAACTATAAGACAAAACCGTTCTAAAGTACAAATTTAATTCTTTATAACCATGTGTTTTATACACAACAGAAGGGATTCGTTTTTTTTTTTAATTTTTTTTCATTTTTTTTTTATTTAATTTTTTTTTATTTTATATTTAATTTAAATTTTTTATTTTATTTCATTTTTTTTTTTATTTAAAATATTTATAATTTTAAAGGTAAAAAATACCACCAATTCAAAAAGCCACAAGTTTTAATGTAATGGTTAACAAATTTTTTTTACATTTTACCTGTCTCAAGGGAATGTACGTTAACTAATTTTGATTATAAAATTGGGAAATTATTAACTCACCCAAAACCGATTCCATCACCTTAATGTCTGTCCTCCTGTAAAGCCAGGCTGACTGTTCTTAAAAAAAGGAAGACTCAACTCTGTATTTCTAAATTACATACTGATATGAAAATATTTTGAAAGTACAGTAGAACCTCTTTAATCCGAACATCTGTAATCCGAACGTCCACTAATCTGAACCCCACCACGAGAAAGAAAAAAAAATATGCATGTACATATCTTCATAGATTCAGAAGAAAATGTCTGACTTTTTTCAATAATTTATGTAATTACTGTAGTATACAGTAATTATTTTCCAGTTTTTATATAAATAATTAACAGATTCAGTTTCTCATTTTTATTATAAATGCAACATTATCAAATATATATGATAAGCAGTATAATTTTTATTTACTGTAGTTAATGTTTATTTTGTATGATCGTAAGTTAACAAACAAACAATATAATAGTTTACACTGTAAAGCATTTCTCTCTTTTCTTTAAACCTTAAGTATGATATATTTTTTTCCATATTTTTACTTTTTATGAGAAAATAACAATATATTCTATAATCTGAACGATTTGACAATCCGAACACTCCCCTGTCTTAATTAGTTCGGATTAAAGAGGTTCTTCTGTATGATGGAAAAATCTAGGGCTTCTAAGGCAACTGCCTAATTAGATGTTCCTTCACATAATTTCAATCAAAACACTACCATCAGCGAACAGCAAAATAAAGTAAGATCAGTGTACATGCCCTTCTAAAAGTTTAGTAAAAGTAAATATTAGCTTCAGTTACCTAAAGAAAACGTTGTATGTTCATAAATATGTATGTAAAGAATATTCAGTACTTCTTATTTAATAATCATATGAAAGATAACTGCTCAGAATAATGTATAGGCCTATGTATATATACAAGGTTCAACATTGCATGTATTTGATGACCAAACCAAGGATTGTTCTTTTGTCATTTTGTGTCAACACAAGAATCATTTGTGTATTTTGATATGAATGTAAAAAGCAAAGATGAATATGAATCAACCTATTCCTTCTAGTTTCATCTATCTATCTATATATACAAAAAGTAAAGCCCCTGGCTCTCTCATCACTAATTCTCCAACTTCCCATGTAGGTAGAGATATGAAATTTTGTACACTGTTTCTTTCGGTCTTAAATGGGACAACTAAAGTATTTTCATCTTGATAAAGTACTCATAAGGGGTACAAACCACCCCTAAAATATTGTTCCATAAGGATAAAATTGGGTTGATTTTAGTAAATGATAACAGCTTTTTTATAAATAAATAAACATGTTGTCATTATACTATTGACAAATATTAAATATTATACTATGAGTTTAATCTTCAGCTATTAAACAAAGGCAAACGAAATGAACACGTTTGAAATAGGTTAAATAATACCATACTACTAAATAGGTAGCAACGCAATTAGTGTGAGTGAAATACTTTAAATAAATTTAATAATGTGACTTTACGTAATACAGATAATCTACAATTATTTGTAATCGAAAGTCACATGCCGAGGCCGAGTTATATAGAGTGCAGCAAGAGTTAGGGTTGGCACGCAAAGCGTGCAGGGGTGTCCGCTAGTATAATTATAAACACTAAGCAAGTGTGTGGGTATTTAATCAAGCTGGAATGAGGCGGTTTACGACAAGTGTGAAGTGAGAGATGTCAAGTTAACAAGTGCTGAAACCCTGTTAAGTTAAACCACTTTGGAGAATCCCCACAACGGGAAACCTGTTTTAACTGCTTTGTTATACAGTTTTAACAGCACTAAATACATCAGACCAATGCAGTGAGAACGGTTGTTCTAAACTACAATAGGATAATAAGCAGTGCAATCTCGATAAAGACAGAAACCTTGCATAACCTTTTTCATGCAAAATGATCACTTTGTGTTAATTTACTGTAAGACGTTTTATCTACTGACAATAAATTTGCTTAAAAAGATGCATGAATTTTCAATAAACCAATTTATAACTGATATAAATCTTTAAGTGCATTTCAATATATAAAACTTCCTCAGAGGCAATATTAAATTGCAGATTGGCAAATAAACATAGAAAATATTGTTTATGTGCCATCTAAGCTAAATCTGTTAATCTGAAACACAGTATCTTCTACAGTACTGTTAAAACTTGACAGTTACTAAATTAAAAACTAACATGTTTTACTTTATTCTAGATAAACTGGCTTTATAAAATTAATAATACTGTAACAATAACAGAATACATACTATAATTAACTTAATATATTTTATAATTCATGTATTTACTTAAAACCTATCAACATAATGAGCATACAGGCTATGTTTGTTTATATACTAGTTCATGTATATTTCTTTGTGAATAAATGATCTGAGCTATTTGTGTGCCACAGACAACGGCTCTTATGGCATGTCCATTTTCTTTGCTTGTTGTTCAGCAGACTGCAATCCGAGACTGGTGTAATGGGTAATTTTAATGAGCGGAACTGACCAACCAACAACAGATATTTGGCTGCAACACTTGAACAGCTGCCAACTGTCAGCTGACCAGTGAAACCTTTCTTGTCAATTTAAGTTCCCGTTTTGATGTAATTCACTCTTAGAAACTCCTTTAATATAGCTTAAAAACTATTGGGGAGTCAAAAAGGACACTTCTACATACTAGCTATAACATTCTCATATATATATATATATAGGTATAATAATGTCAATGCAATTCCCAGTAGTAGAACAAACTACTGATAAGTCAAAAACATTTATTCAACACACTGACATTACACTGAGATTACACCTCTCATATTCTCATAAACTGAATATTTATTGCTATAATAATGCCTATGTAATTAAGTTTTAGCAAAACACAGCACTAACTATTTGTGCATACTTTGGGATGTTTCATGAAAATTATACAGAAAAAATATAGGCAAACAAGTTTATACAAACATTTACGTCGTGACTTTTTAGCCACGTTATATTAGATTTGGCATATTTAATCAATGGTAAAATTTGTAAATTGAATCAATTGTTGTTAAATTAATAATCAGCTTAATTTAATGGATCCAGGTTGATGATTTATAAACAAGTGATTGTTAGTTTTTCCTGTACACGCTAGTATTATGGAGCAGCCAATGGGTCTAGCCTTGATATTACAGCCCCTCTAAACGCAGACACCATTGCAACGTAGGAAGTGGGCTAACCTCCTCTTTAGTAGCCTTGGTATTGTAAACCACACACCCATACACGTACAGTAGTATTAGTGGGTGGGGAAGGGGTTGACCTACCCTATACATGTACAGTAATATTATAGGTGGAGAAGGGGTTGATCCACCCATAAACACGTACAGTGGTATTAGTGGGTGGGGAAGGGGTTGACCAAACCTATACATGTACAGTAGTATTATAGGTAGAGAAGGGGTTGACTCACCCATACATTTACAGTGTTATTAGTGGGTGGGGAAGGGGTTGACCAACCGTATACATGTACAGTAGTATTATAGGTGGAGAAGAGGTTGACCCACCCATACATGTACAGTGGTATTAGTGCGTGGGGAAGGGGTTGACCAACCCATACATGTACAGTGGTATTGACCCACCCACCCATACGCGTATAGTGGTATTGTTCCACCCACCCATACACGTACTGTGGTATTGACCCACCCACCCATACATGTACAGTTGTATTTGAACCACCCACCCATACACGTACAGTAGTATTAATCACCCACCCACACGCATACACGTACATAGTATTAGTGAGTGGGAAAGAGGTTGACCCACCCATACACATACCCACGTACTATGCACCCGCCAATACATATACTTGTAATAACGTAATGACCTAACTGTCTTACTAGGCATGTAAAGTGATATTGAAAAAAGGATGTATTACTTAAAAATCAAATTTTTATAATTTTTAGCTAATTTGTTGCCTTTTCACATATTTTTACTCTTCAAGATTGGCTTTTAAAAACTGCACCCTGATTTGCATGTGCGAACATACCTTAATGTTAATTTCCATAACTGTTCAAACTTTGAAATCATGTACTTAACTTAAAAATGAAATCAACTTTTGGTTTTTCCATGATAATAATTATAGAAAATAACTTTTGTTTCAAATTAAAATAGTCTTGAAAAGGACTAAAACTATCTAAACAATTTTATTTGAAGATAAAAACCACTAAAAAGGACCACCAACAATATTGCATGTTTCTACTGTTAAAACTTCTCATACATATGTCAACAGTTTTATATTAAAATATCAGACTCCCTTTTTCTCCCTTTACCTGGGAGTGTACAGAATGCATCAAATGATGATTTCACTTTGTGACAGAAGTCGCAATATATTCCACATAAGGAAAATGTTTACTTCACATTGTCACATTGTCACATTTTATTCAGGATACGTACAATTAAAAAAATATGTAAACTGATACCTGAATTTACAGACAAAGTTGTTGAATACATACATTATTTCTCTCTTCATTTTTCATTGTTAAAAGAAACATTCTCTCATTATGCTACACAATGGTTCATTGTACCAAAACTATGAAGGGGATGGAAAATGCAGAGTATTTTTTTTTTTTATTTATTTATTTTTACTTTAAAAAACTTCACTCGCCAGTTCACATGGGCTTGCAAGCCTGTGCGTGAACTTTATTCAACGAGTGAAGTACCAACCGTTGACTTAGTGAGGATACTAACCTTGGACCTTGCCCTCGGCAGTCCAAAGTCTTAGCCACTGACTGAGCCATGTCGGCAAAAATAATGAGTGAAGTGAATAAAAACGAGTAAAAGCTTTTATTTTCAGTGTGACAAGGAAATACTCATGAGTACGTGAATAAAACAAGAAAAAAGTAAATACTCGTAGTAATTACTAGTCAATAAAGTACTTGCTTAGAAATGAGGTTGTAACAATTGTTAATTGTCTCATTATAATGATTTTAGAGAATTGTGTCTAGAAAATGTTAAATATTGTAAGAACTGAGAGATTTAGGTGTTTGGTTCTTTTACCAAAAGTTTTCAATATAAATTCAAAAATAAATAGTAGCTTAATTAAGGCTACAAGGTGAATAAAAAAAAGTATTTACTCGCAAGGAAAAGTATTTACTCGTGGATTTGTGAGTCTGCCCAGACCCATGCTAGCACCTTTTACTACAATGTCATTGCAAATATTTTAATATATTTTTGTCACTTTTAATAGTCATACATATTTACGGATTTGTTTATTAATAAGTTTAGTAACATATAATCCTTTTTGAGTTATTATTTGTAAAGTAAGATTTAAAATATTCTATGCAGGAATAAGTAGTTTTTCTAGAGAAATGTTTGTAAGTATTTGCTGCATGCAGATAACACTGTTCACTTGAATTTTGTGACATTCGAGTCTGAGATGGTAGCCTTCATACACCCACAAATTTTTTCAATTATGTTAATATAAATGTAACAATGCATCAAGTATTTATTATAAGTAAATAATACTTTATTTGATTTGAAGTAAATAAATAAATGTGAATTAGTAAATATTAAAATAAAACATATGAAAAATAAATATGAATTAAACATGAAAATAAAGAAATGTAACGTAATTTGACAAAACAAGAAAATAATTTTAAAAAATCCCCAAGTATAAATGAAACATTAAGATTGGAGGCTCTCACTAACACATTATACACATACGAACCCTCTGGTGCTATACACGTCTCAAACACATTCACTAATATATAATGTGCTTCAAATGTGAGCATGTGCCAGCAGCATGCACACACTCAGACTTAAGGAGAGGCACCTGCGATACATACAAGTTTACGTGATACATACGACAGTTCAAATTTCAGTACCGCTGCACGTGTATGGGTGGGTCAGTACCACTGAACGTGTATTGGTTAAGAGGAAATTATATCATGTTTACCCAAATACAAAGGACCTTCCTGAATCTGTTATCAATTTACAAGCTTTAAGTGAACGCAGGAGGACAAAATAAAAATTGATCAGTGAAATTTTGGAGATGTCTTTCAACCCTAAATATCCATCCCAATTAAAACTAAGTCTATCCAACCACAATTAATTGTGATTGGACCTCTAAGCTTTTGTTACCGAACATTAGAGTGAAGAAGACTGCACATAACTTGTACAATTTTTATTTTTCTATTTTTATATATTTTTTATTTCATTACTTTTTTTTAGGTACAGGATAACAGACTGGGTGAAAGAACATTTATTTTTTACAAAAATGCTGGGGCTTTTATTGCAGAATCTTCTTCTATGGTAACTATAGAACTATCTTTTACATAATTGTCTTTGTTGCATCTTTCCTCGTTTGATTTTCAAACGGGTTAGTTTAGGGTACCCTCTGGAACATCTACAGGTGAGTCAGCGCTAGGTATCATCACTACTCAAATATGAAGAGAACGTGTGAACAGTGAACAGGCGTGTGGTAAGCAAGCGTCACACGAACGGATGTTAGACAAGCACGTTAAGACCTGCAGTGTTTCAAAAGTATTTACTTGGCTCCAAGAAGTTGCAAGTATTTACTCGCAAGTATTTCCCTAGTAATTCCTCGTCAACGTTAAGTAAAGGGTTTTAAGTTATTGACTATTTTATTCAATTTGTTGACAAGCTTTTACTTTACTCGTGATCAAATACTTCGAGCTTTTACTTGGGTTTTATTCACTTCACCCAATGTGATGATAGCGAGACTGGCAATAGTAAGGTTAAAAACAGATGAAATTCACTAGTTACACAGATTAATATGTTGTTGGAATCCAATTTTGGAAGTAGTATGAGAATCAATCTGAATGCTGTTTGCCGCAATTTATGATCTTAAAGCAAATTCGTGACTTAGAGGACAAAAAACACACGTCTTCATTGATTCAGAAGAAAATGTCTGACCTTTTTCAATAATTTATGTAATTACTGTAGTATGTATAATTATTTTCCAGTTTTTACATAAATATTTACCAGGTTCAGTTTTTCATTTTTATTATAAAAGCAACATTATGAAATACAGTATAAAGTAAACAACATTATCAAATATATATGATAAGCAGTATAATCATTATTTACTGTAATTAATGTTTATATTGTCTCATATGTCGTTGAGTAAACAATACAATGTTTTATACTATAAAGCATTTCTCTCTTTTCTTTAAACCTTAGTACAATGTATTTTAGCCACATTTTAACAAGTTATTAAAAATAACAAAATGTTCTGTAATCCGAACGATTTGATAATCTGAACACATCCCGGTTTTAATTGGTTCGGATTAAAGAGGTTCTGCTATATTCTTCTTATAGAGGTTGAAATTTTGGAAAAGAGAGGTGTGTGGTTTTTGATATTTGTGATATACAAGTTATAAACACAATGGTAAGCAACGTACTTTATTTAATTTTACAAACAAATTCTTGCAGATAATGAGAATGAAACTCGTAAAAGTTTGGGTAATTAGGTAGTCCTTTTAGAATGTACATTAGTGGGCGGGTGGAACTTTCCAGGCATATGTTGGATGGGAGAATCTGTTTATGCTGTTTTAAAAAGTCAATCCAGACAGAGTGACTACAATAATGTATAATTTTCAAAATATTTGGAATATTCAACGATCTAGCAATATTACTGTGAGCTAATATGATAACATTTAAGTACAAAAGCTTTTTTAAAAGGGCAATTATTAAGTTATTTAAAATACCTTTTTCTTATTTGCAATGTATGTTTATTATTTCAAGAACCTACTTCCAATACTTAGTTTTTTAAATGTTACCTAATTATATGAAAACATTGTATTTTATGTGTACTAGAGTAATGATGTACAGGTAAGTCGAGGAGTGTTAATGTCCTGCATTTATTTACACACCTGTGATGCAAGCCGACACATGTGTGATGTAACACCAGTTAAGTGTCGAGACGGCATTTAGCCATGTGGTGTGACATTTCTCTCCCTCTATTAGTTTTTCTACTGTCATCACATTAGCTAACCCTTTTTACATGACATTTCTGAAGGGGATTTATAATTATTTTTTCATTTATTTATTAGTAAGACCAGAATAAATAAATAAGGCCCACCTGCTCACCTATACATATACAGTGGAATTGACACACCCACCCATCCAGACACGTACTTGGCAATATGCTGACCTCCCCCCCCCCAAGTATCTGGATTACAGCATAATCACAGTATTATAAATTTCTAAATTAATATTCCTTATCATGTGTTAAATCAATGCCACTGTACATGTATGGGCGAGTGGGTGGGTCATTACCTCTGTACTTGTATGGACGGGTGGGTGTGTCAATACCACTGTAGTGTATGGGCGGGTGGGTGGGTCAATGCCACTGTACGTGTATGGGCGGGTGGGTGCGTCAATACCACTGTACGTGTATGGGCGGGTGGGTGGGTCAATGCCACTGTACGTGTATGGGTGGGTCATTACGTGTGTGTGTGTGTGTGTATGTGTGTGTGCGTGCGCGCACGTGTGTGTGTGCGTGTGTGTGTGTGTGTGTGTGTGTGTGTGTGTGTGTGTGTGTGTGTGTGTGTGTGTGTGTGTGTGCGCGCGTGCGTGCGTGTGTGTGTGTGTGTGTGTGTGTGTGTGCGCGCGTGTGTGTGTGTGTGTGTGTGTGTGTGTGTGTGTGTGTGTGTGTGTGTGTGTGTGTGTGTGTGTGTGCATTAATTCTTCGTTTCTTATTTCATATGATTTTATTTTAAATTATAATGAGTACAAGTAAACATCAAAAAACACAAATTTATTACAATATAAGCACAAAATGCACAAATATATTACAATACAAGTACAAAATGTACAAATATTATGGTGATTGATTTCGGTGAACCACGCTTACCTTAATCGTGATTAGGGGTTCACAAAAGAATGATGACTAGATGATTTTTTTTTTTTTTTTTGTGAATCCCTCTGGTCTGAGGAAGGTGAGCATGGTTCACCGAAATCAATCATCATAATATTTGTACATTTTGTACTTGTATTGTAATATATTTGTGCATTTTGTGCTTATATTGTTATAAATTTGTGTTGTGTGACGTTTACTTGTACTGTATATATACCAACACCTATTATGCTAATTAAAAAACTATTTAATTATAATAAAACAAGCTACCATATACTCGTATGATTTAATTCCTTAAAAGGGTTATTTCCCTCTACAAAACTATCAAAAACGTGTTTCTATTTAAACAATTTTTTTTATCAATAATAATGATTGTATCGTAACACTTGAAGTGTCATTTAATAGATGAAGAACTGTTCTAGTGGACCATAAGTTGGTTCTAGTATTTTTACAATTAATAGTTTTATAATTTTTTTTCAACCCATCTTATACTCCAAAATACTGTTATTTTGGAACCTAGTACCTTTCTATGGCAAGGTTAAAACTAAATAGAGCATGAGGGTGAGCACCATTCTTAATAAAAGCATCTTTGATGGTCAAATACAAACAGTTGTAACGTCTGGGCAAACTGAACTATCAGGGATCTTTATAGTATGAGTAAAACATGTGTCTATTTTCTGAGGGTATAAAGCATCGTGCCACTAAAGCCATCAATAAGGTTTACGCCCACATTGATACTGGGCTATAAACATTAATATGGAGAGGAAGTAGCTTCAGGTGCAGCATATGGTTAGAATTGATTTCCATATAAAGAGACAGGAAGTAATATTTTCAAAATAACTTTGTTACAAAAGTTAACTTACATAAGGATTATTTAATCATTCTTTCTGCAATCACACTTAGATAAGATAAGCATTTTACATTCATTCACAAATTTAAGTGACTTTAGTAGGTAACAACAACACTTAATTTAATATTCAAACAATAAATGATTCCAAAGAATTGGCACAAACTTTCCCCCATATTAAACACTAAAATATAAAAACTTTGAAAATTACCAATTTGATTCCCTAATATATTTTTTTGCTATATCTAAAAAAACTAGTGAAGTTAGAAACATGCGGTTTTTACTAAAATATGTTGAATTGTAATTCACATCTTCCCTGAAAATTTAATCAAAATCGTTTGAGCCGTTTTTGAGAAAATTCCATTTTTGTATGTTTTGGCCCGTAAAAATAAAAAAACTAAAATTTCAAAAAAGTGAAAATTTGTCTGGAGATATTGGCTAAATACACCTTCATACCAAATTTAATAAAAATCAATCCATCCATTTTATCTCCAGGGAAGTGCACGTACACACGACAGACATCACTTTTTTTTCAAAAAACCACTTTTTTGGGTGTTTAAACCAACTTGTAAAACCTTTTTTTTGGACGATCACAATACTTTCTCTTTGCTAACGCATATGGGAGAAAGTAAAAACGGAGAAAAACCGTAACATTATATTTAATGTCAACAAACTATTCTAGTAGATGTATGACGATACACAATTTCAGTACCTAAAAAAATTGAGTGTTTTTGTTAACGAAATGTTCAAGTATCTTATCAAGGCAAATCTGTATAGCTCAATAAAATAAATGTCAACATTGGTTTAATAAGTGGATCAATCAAATCTGTGACAGATGAATAGCCGAGAGCCTTCAACCAAGATAATATCTAGTCAAGTGGCAGCATGACGTTGCCTGGCAACCAGCCCTCTCACTCCCACATCACAACTTCCATTAGAATATTACGCTTCAGCACCTGTTTCTTCTAAAATCTGTATATTAACTATGAAACTGGCACGGTGCACTAAAGCCTAACTGAATGGCAGAGTGCGCTTTAGCGCACACAAAACATGCCCTCAGTTATTATAAGTACATATTTAATAAGCTAAGACAACGTTTTTGTTATCTATGGAATCTGAATTAGTTGCCAGTTTCAATGATATGCACAGATAATCAATTATTTGACATGACATAATGATTTACAATAGGAGAAGTTTGCCGTTGACAGATCACTTATTTTATGTAAAAATCTAACCATGTAAATTTATTTAATATGTAATTATGTGTTTTAGACTGTTTATATGTTGATAAGTGAGTGTTAGGGAGTGTATTTAGTGATATTGTAATCATATAAAGTGAAATAACAGTGCAATATATAAGGCCAAAATAACTCGTCAAATATTTATATGTCATACCTGATAGGTTATTATTTTGTGTATAGCTGTTTTTAGGACTAAAAATATTTTAACTTAAATAATATAACCTTATTATTTATGTATTAATTTGATAGCGCATGTTTTAGCTAAATTTTAGTATAAAAATGAACTCTGTAATGATTATACTAAATTCTGTAGGACATTTTTTAATATCATTGTTTCCAAGGCAACAAATGTTCAGCTGACATATTGTTATGGTTATAAATTTCTAGTAAATTTATTTTTGATTATACGATTCTTAATGTATGTACTTCCTGAAACTAGATGAAATTTAGAATATTTAGTTTATTTCAAATTCTTTAAATTTTAATAACCCAAAATTGTTTATAAATGATACCCTCCCCTTTTCATGGTTTATCCAGCTTATTTACATAAATAATATGTATAATGAAAAATGATTTTACAGGTTATGATTCATAATTTATATGATAGCCTACATATTTATGAACATTACGATACCTAATATAAGTAAGTTTATGATAAATAACTATTTTTTATAAATTTTATAACAAACGTCTGAACATTAGACAAAAATGGCTTGCCATTCTGGGAAAAAATAACTGCTACTTCGAGGGTTAAAATTGTTTTCCAGACTGTGTGTAGTGAGCGTTCGGCAGATACCCCGTCATGAGTTGTCTTCCCATCATGCAAACTGTAGGGGTTGGGATGGAGGGTCCCTCATGAGTTTATATGGAGGATGAGATTTTGTTTGTGTTCATTATCTGAAATTCAGTCTATCAAAGTACAATGAAAGAAAAAGATACCCTGCTTTGATCAAAACATCTCGTTCATATCTGTGAATATGTGGTAGGTCTGTCAAAGTTTCCAACTGTTGAGTAAGATGGAAGTGTGCGAGGACCCGTTAGTTGCCGTGTACAATGGGTAACAATGGGTAGGTGGGACATGTTAAATAATACTACAGAGAAGAATGAAACAGAGGTCTCTTTATTACGGCCGCAGCAAACGTCTAAGTGGCAGATACAAGTAATACTGTAGTAATAAGAGGATTTAGGGGGACAATGGGAAACTGATAAAGTGCTGGTAAACTGAAGAAATAACTTCTCGAAACACCAACTTGACATACAAATTCAGCAAACTTTTGGATGTGACCTCCGTTTCATTCTTCTATGTTGTAATACTTATAATGTTTCATGAATCAACAAATTCAGTTAGTAATAATGTTAAAATTGTGTTTTGAGGCATCCTCTTCATTTCAATGACTATAAAATTTTTGAAGATGGCCTATAATACATGAACTATAAATAATTGGACTAATCAGTATTGACCCACCCGCTCATACATGTACGGTGGTACTGATTGATACATGATAGCTAACTTAAGAAAAGCTACATTAAGAAAAGCTAACTAAACGACTATTTCCTTGTCATAAAAATGTCCGGTTTTATCTTACATGTCAATGGCATACATTTTTTTTTATTTTTCAAAAAAGTTATCTGAATTTGATTATTTCTCTGGAGAGGATGTTTCAACCAATTTGTATGAAATGAAAAACACTAATTTTAATCAATTTGATAGGTTTCTAATGTTTATCTGGTTTTCAACGCGGAGAATTATTAGTAATTGTATACCTAGCTTATGACATGAGTGCTAAACTTAATTGTACATTATAAGTTGTACATCTCTAGAAGAAGAGTGGTCAAATTAGAAAAAAATCAAGAATTTAAATAATTTATTTTTGTAATAAATGTTAAATATCTTAAATAATTTTACATCTCTGAAGTAGAACAATGCTCACAAAATGTTATCTTATAAATATGACAATAATTATAATAACATTAGGTCTCCCCACTTGTCATTCTGAAAACCTAAACTTACCCTCTTATTTCTCATTAGTTATGTTAAGAGGGAAATGCATTTTCGACAGTTTTATTCTGTACTTTTTGTACCAAAAGTTAATTTGTATGAATTAAGAGCCAACAATCTTAGAAGAAGTAGAAGATGTACCTTAAAAATTTAGTTTCAAGGAACTTCTTTTCAATGAGTCTTGGATTGCTATCAATCTCACTGAACAATTCCGTCCTCAAATCTCATCAAATATTCTTTCTTCATAAGTGTTTACAAATAAACATGCTGTTATACTTTCATTAACTTGTGAAAGAACTCATCTCCCAACAGCTCAGTTGTAAGGGGCCGTCCTCAAACTAGGTAATGCTAAAAATTAGGATTATCAGACCCCCATCCCCCAGGTAACAGACTTGTAACACTAACACCTAACCCCGCTCAATAATTACGTAATGTTGCCACCAAGCCCCCCTCCATTTTTGTCATCTATTTTCATGCAGATTATGATTTATGATAGTACTGTTTTGATTTTCTTTCATAGTTTTCTAATGGGGAGAGAATGTATTGCTAACTTTAAAATCTTTTTTTTAATCTTCTATTTTATGGGAAAAACGGTCAAATTTTATGATAAATTCAAACAAATTTTTTTAGATTTAATAATTACATAACCCCGCGTAGAAACCCCCACTCTCCCCGTAACAGTGTACAACACTGCCGAAAACCCCCCTCCTCCCCTAAAGGCATTACGTAATTTAAGGACGGGAAAGTAAAGTAACTTAATAATGTAAAGTTTTACCCTTAATATCTAAAGATTAATGAAAAATAAGCTAGAAATTATTTTTTTAATCCCAACATTATATGAATGTTATACCATTGACAGACATTTATTTAGTGTACCTACAATAATAACCACACATAAGCACATCCAGTTACTGATAGTGATACATGACATTTGAGTGGGTGTTGGGGGGGGGGGGGGGGGCTTGACTGTTGTTATCTCTTCATTACTTCAACTGTAAGGCCTACCATACACGGAACGATTGGTTGGACGATAAAAGTCGGCCGAACGATCGTTTCAGTTTCATCTGTTGGCGATTGTTCTCCACACATGTAACGATTAGTCGCCAGAGTGCTTTGGTCCGTGGAGGGTCGATGGTAGTGGTTCGGTTAACAATTTTCTGTGTTTTGTTGCTTTGTGTGAATTTGCTATGTTTTCATCAGAATCAGAGGATCAAATGGCTTATGCTGTAATTGCGATGTGTGCGAAAAAGAAGAAGAAGAAAAGAAGCTTTTGGCGCAAGGATTGGCTTGACAGAAAATCATACAATGATGTCAATTTATTGGAAGAATTGAGGTTATACCCTAAAGACTGGAAAAATTACCTACGGATGGATGAACCAACTTACCTGGAATTATTGTCCTTGGTTGCACCATTCATTCATCGTCGGTCAGACGATACCCCCACTCACATCAGTTTCATCGTCAGACCGGTGTTGGTTGGACGGCGGCTGATGAAAATCCCATCAGTTCTCCGATCAACGATTCGTCTGAACGATTTACCCACTCACGTAACAATCGATCTGACGATTCGAACTGTTCAGACCAAATCGTCCAACCAATCGTTCCGTGTATGGTAGGCCTAAGAGGAAAGCATCTTATCTCTCAACAACTGGCTGAGTATGAAGCCTTTCCCATTTAGGGTAAACAGAATACTTCAACATGCTGATAACTAACAATTGGGCACAAGGAAAAAATATCTAAAGGGAAACCAAATTGGGCTATACTAAAAAGGCAAGAACTAAAATAATTAAACTTAGCAAATTATTTCACACAACCATCCATAAAACAAAAAAAATCTAATAAATGTTTCATTTGAGAAACATGAATTCATAAACAAATGAAAGATAAAAAATAGTTACATACTGGTGATTATGACAAACAAAGTGACAACAATTATGACAAACACTTTAAATTAAAATGAATGGTGACAATTTAAATAAAACTATAAACGCAACTTAAGAGATAAATATTGTAAATATATTAAATCTAAACACAAAATCAGTTAGAGGAATTTCAAACAATATGTATCCAAAGGGATAGAAAGAAAATTATAAGCAATTAGACCTTTATTTATAGATAATTTTCTGACCCCTAACATTCCATTTGTAATACAGTATAACAATAAATAGTCCATTCTTGTTTACACAAATTAAAAGCAATCTATTTAGATCACTTGGATAGAACAAAATCCATTATTGTTCACTAGAATAGTTTTTCGCCAATTAAATGACACTTACGTAAATATTACAATAATACATTTATCATTGAAATACAAAGCTATGTTTTTTGTGTTTTTTTGTGAAGCGAAATGGCCCAAGGTATTTTCTATCATAGTATACAATCAATCAGTAATAAATTATGTGCCTTAAATTTAGTTATGTTATGATAAATAACATAAGAAGAGCCATTCTAAGTTTTAATAAACACTTAGTTATTATTATTATTACGATAAAATTCTTCTAAATGTTCCCGATAGATACATCTCAGCTGCTATTTACTGCAGAAAACCACCATTCGCTCAAGGAATTTATGTAGTAAACATTTATGTTATGTATAGAGGAGTTATCACTCATTGCCCTCTCTTACGCTCGTAACATATTGATAATAATTGGGAAAATCATATTTTAAGACAATCATAATACTTAAAATATTACATAGTCAAATAATTCTCTACATACAGGGTGAAAAAAATACGGAAATGCTTTCACAACAACGTTATTTTTTTTTTCCATGGATAATTTGATAGTTAAATTTTTTTTAATATTTGTGTTCCATAAAGTATAGTTTTTGATCAGAATAATTTACTTAAAACCATTAAAGAGCGGAGAAATAATATTGTTCAAATTAGTTACATTGAAATTCAAATGACCGCTACTCTGAAAAGGATAAACCTTTCGAAGTCCGGTTTGCGGCAATAATTTTTTCTTGAATAGACCTTCCATTTGATACCAACTCGATATAGACTTATATTGAAGATGTTCGTTCGTTTCCCCCACCCTGTATAAGCTATCGGATACAAAAATTATAATTGTTAGCTTTTCAACAACTTTACTCATAGAATACAACATAGGATTCTTTTAAAATTGAAAATAATCTGAACTCATTTACTATAAAATAACATAACACAATTTAATAAGTTAGGATCATTTTCTTTAAAAAGATTGTCCACCGATCACATATACACATACATAGTAAAAATTGTAAACACTTGGTTTGAATGACAGAGAATGTCATCACTGGTAAACAATATGCATAGTGGTTTAACATCACATTGTCTAGGTTGAAGATGACGCTGTTATGTTTAATGTGGCATTTAGATAAGAGAAACAACCCTTTCATCAGCTTCATTTCTTGCCCATTCAATGTGAAGAGCAGTTTAAATGATTAAAACCCTTTTATAATTAGATGTATTCACTGAACTGACCATTCCTTTGTTTCCCTCTTTCTAATATACCAAATATAAAAGGCTTCAAATTGAGTTATAAAGAGATAAGCCTACATTAAAATAATTAATAGTTAATTCTTTTTTTTGTTTTAAAAAGTTTATATGAATTTTACGAAGTTGCGTAATAGATATGTCTTTTAAACCTAAATCAAAATTGCCAACATAATGTCTCCAAATTTTACTTAAATACAATTACCATTATCACAGTACGTGAATGGCAAGTGGCAGCGTTATCACAACTGAACATTATGGAAAAAAGGGAGGGTCAATACCACGTTAGTGGGGGGCAGGTGGGCCCATTACTACTGTAAATGTATGAGGGGGGTCCAATACCACCATGTGTGATGGGTGTCACTTATGTATATTGGTGGGTGAGTGTGTATACACATTACATTTAGTAAATACTGTAGTCCAACGCATGTGTTACATTACGTTTTGCTTAACTTTCATAAGTGGGCCGTCTTTTTAAAGCTTAGAATATAATTCATGAGTGATTTGTTTAAGGTGACATCGTGCAAATCTTTTAAAGATTCATCATGCAAAGTATTATTGTTGTTAAAATACGAGGGATACGTAGTCAACAATACAGAATATTGTACTGTTGGGTATTTAAACCTTAGTTTTATTAATAAATATTTTTAAGATTTTCAACGCATAAAAGTGTTTTTAAAGAACAAACACAACATTTTGACATGTATATCACCCCCTTTTTATCTAACTACTTTACTATAAATTCAAAACTATTTTTATTACATAATAAATTAGCCATATCAATGTAAGAAACCCCTTCACCCTAGATCGTGAGATGGAGCATAATTTATGTTGCTCACAATTTGTTTCCAAAAGTGAGGTGGAGCATAATCAATAAAACATATGTTTATCATCAAGCAAGCATGACAAAGTTAGTACCAACTGACGCAGAATATTCTGTTCTATACATTTAAGATTTTAAATAATTGTTTTATGCAATTTTATAAACCTAGGAAATAAAATTAAAACGTGCAACAAGAAACTTCTGCTTAATTCCCGCCTGGCGCGGAGGTCGGGAGTGGGAAAAATGGCAGATGATTGTCGCATGACTGAAGAATAACCAGAAGACGGAATAAGGTATAGTAAATTTCAGTTTGCAGAGAATAAAATACTCTATCCAACAAAACAAATTGCAATGTTTAGCTGTATTGGGTATTTTACGAAAAATGTTGTTGTTTACCCTTTTTTACGTGTTTCCCAAAAGTGAGTCAAGGCATAATTTATGGTCTTGATAAAGTTGTTATTTAGACTTTATTTTTGGCTGTAATCTAACAATTCTTGTATATTTCTATACTAGATATTTTCTAACTCCTCGGGGGCCGTCCCCCTGAAAAGATGAAATATCGCTAATGGCATCAAAAAGTATGTTCTTTGTAACCATTCTCAGATATGAGGCACCGACTCAACTTTGTGCAATATTTTAAGTCGAGTATGAATCACTATATGAAGTAGGATGACTGTGTAGTCTTAGTTAATAACTGAGTTCGACTGTTCCTCAGAAAGGGCCAATTATTAACAATCAATAGCCAGGGCAACTGATACATACGTGGAATCCGAACCACATAATATTGGTCTAATTTTCAGCTAATTCTTAATTATAAATACCTAATTTGTGAAAATTACGTTGCAAAATCAGCGTAGTTCAGTTGCTTTGTTCGTTTTAGACAAAAAATAGTATATAGATTATCACAAATATTGTCTTTTCGAATTTATTGAATATTTAACGTAGGCCTACACGTGTTAAGTGAAGTTAGATGTACGTCAGGGATACACAGCAGCCGCAGACTTGGCCACCTGCCCACACGTATCGATTGTTCCCTTCACAAACCATCCTGAACACTTTCACTGACAATTTAGTACGTCCTTAAATAACTGGGGAGCGAAACTCCGGAGACAAGTGACCCTGTGTTGAACATAAAGCTATTTCCCACAACAAAGTATAACCAAAATTAAAATAAAATAATTTAGCGATGACATCGTATTTAAACGATCCCGTTTAGTTCACAAGTAGTCACAGTCAGTTATTTTTATTCATTGTTTTGAAAGTACTGTATATTT
Organism: Stictocephala bisonia; assembly: GCA_035578905.1. Taxonomy (NCBI): domain Eukaryota; kingdom Metazoa; phylum Arthropoda; class Insecta; order Hemiptera; family Membracidae; genus Stictocephala; species Stictocephala bisonia. The sequence goes on from JAQJVL010000146.1 coordinate 337,348, forward strand.
GCATAGAACTCGTCACCGTGAATATAGACAGCTCAATTAGTACAAATTACGATTCTTAACGTACATTCTTTTATCTCTAACAATACAAACATGACCGATATCATGAATGTAAGTATTTTATATTATTAATTGCTTGAATATAGGTTGTTTCTACTTCTGCCCCATTTCTCCAGCAGGGCTTGAAACTAGACTGCACATCATGAGTGACATTTGTCTAGTGATTACAATTTAATGTAAATTTATTAATATTTTATGGAATAAATAACAGTCGTTTTTAATAAAAAAAATGTCAGTAGCGTAAGATAGGCATAATGATTTTAAATACAATAATAAAACGCCTTGCTGCTATTAAGAATCTGCAAAGGCTGTCGGCCATTTTACATTTAATCCCATAAGAACAATGTTATTTGAGTATCCATATTTATTCATTATTTATTGACCAAAAGTTGTGTATGAGGTAATATTTTAAACGTTATCATATTATGCATTGGGTTTGCTGTTTATATTTTGAATAGTAAGCCTAGTTTAGAAAAATTGATGAAAATAAAAACTTCTAACAAAGTATATTTTTTTTTAATTTTTTTAATAAAACTAATTAGGGATTTGCAAAGCAATTCCAACGCGAAATTTCACTCTTGATCAAATGCAATTTGTTTGGGGAAAATCCGTTTAAAAATAACTGTTTAGTTTGGATACGCGTGATCGGATATCCGGTTCGAAAATAATATTGTTCTTATAGGATTAAAACCAATATGGCTGACAGCCTCCTACAACCTCTGGGAACTCTTATAAGTGTGATGCCGTTTTGCCAAATACGACAGCTAGGAATCGAATGACAACTGTTTGCACAGCACTTTCTCTGTGACCGGGCCGAAATGTGTGATGCCTGAGGTGTTTCCAAGGTTACTGGAGCGGACCCGTGACGTCACGTGCCGGCGAGGAGTGAAGGTCACGTGCCAGCCACCTGCGTGGCGGTGCCGAGCAGTCTGCCGTAACAACGGCCCCACTCAACTCTCCTCGTCACTGCTCCTACATTATGTATTTACCTAATTTATGTTGCCACAGCACTGCAACCTAACTAACTAGGGATGGCAAATATTTGCAACATATCGATAGATAGCAAACCAAATATCGATATAACGATATTATCGAAAGAAATGTATCGATATATCGGGTAATCGATACAGCGAATTTTAAATGATATATCTGTTTAAAATTATACACTAAATCTTATGTCACTACCACTGTGCATGTATGGTTGGGCGGGTGGATGAGTAGGATTGTATTTTTGTAAGTTTGTTCAAGTTAGATACACTGGCTTATTTCCTGCAACTTAGGCCCCACGTAAGGACTAGGTAGAAATTAGACTTCGCGATGTCATGAAAGTAGTTTTAGGAAGAAAATTACTGACTTAGTCATGTTTTTGACAAGACAGCTGATTTAAAAATCAAAGCGGACCACCACAAGCCATATCCACATAACCAAAAACATTAACTACAGAAATAATAATCAATCAACAGAAATCTGCTGGGGAACGAAATAATTAATTTTTACTAACGACTAGCCTTTTATTTAAAAAAAAATAAAAAAAAACTAGCATAAAAACCATTGGTAACTATCTTGTGAATGTATCTCTTTTTCAATCCAAAGCTCAGGTTAAAACAAATTCGCTTTACACTAAAGTGAAGCGAACTTTGGATTGAACGAAGAGCCCATTAGCAAACCTTTCAATTTTATCCACGGTAGACAATTATCCGGTGAAAATGAAATGACGCTTCCCATTATAGTTTGTATGATAGAACCTGTCTCCTGGACCCTCGGCTACTTGGGACTGGCCCGGGACACCCCCCAACACTGGCAGCCGCCTGCGGCTGTTTCCTTAATGAGTCACTTACTGGCATCCCCACTAGGTGAACTAACTTTTTTTCCCGGATCACATTTTTTTTTTCAAATATTTGAAAAGTATATAAAAAAATAAGATTAACGATATAAAACTCGATAAAAATTTAACAATATTGAGGTGGTCTGTTTATTTGTATAGTAACAATAAAGTTGGTTTTGTGTAACGATATGACGATTAAATTACATTGGAATTGACAACAATTCTAATAAAATAATTTTTTAAATAAGCTTATGAGTAACATGGGTTAGAAGTAACAATCGAATTTCATGAGAAAAATCTACGGTACCAACACTTGGAACATTGGACTTTTGCAGTGGAAGTATAACTCATGGTGGCTAAAATATTTCTGAGAAGTAAATTATTGCAAGTTTACTGATGTTACTGATGTTAATTTACCACGATGTTACTGTGGCCAACACTCACTTTGAACTGAAAACTACCCTCACCCCTGGACACTCGTAAGCAGTTGATTAAGCATTTTTCAGAAATAGATTAGCTACCATGAGTCAGACTTCCGCTGCGAAAGTCCAATGTTCCAAGTGGTAGTACCGTTATAACGCAAAATACAGATTTTTCTCATGAAACTGGATTGTTACCTCTAATCTTTTATAAGCTTAGTTTACAAATTATTTTATTAGAATTGTTGTCAATTCCAATGTAATTTAATCGTAATATCGTTACACAAAGCCAACTATACTGTTACTATGCAAATAAACAGACCACCTCAATATTGTTCAATTTTTATCGAGTTTTATACCGTTAATCTTATTTTTTTATGTACTTTTCAAATATTTGAAAAAAAATCAAAATTGTGATCCGGGAAAAAAAGTTAGTTCACCTAGTGGGGATGCCAGTAAGTGACTCATTAAGGAAACAGCCGCAGGCGGCTGCCAGTGCTGGGGGGTGTCCCGGGCCAGTCCCAGGAGACAGGTTCTATCATAAAAACTATAACAGGTGCAAGAGAGACAGAGCTAGATCAATCGGGCCGGAAACACCTGTGGCGCTGAAAACGAGTTGAGGAGAATCTCTCCAAATACTTTCCTTGATTTTATACGTCTTTTAACAAAAATCTCAAATTAGGGTTCTTATGAAGGTTCCGTTTGGTTCCCGATATTGAAAATAACGCTGAATCACTGAGTAAATAAGAAACGTGACTGGAAAATCAATGCGATTGCGTGACATAAAGCCATTTAATAAAGGTGTAAGAACACATCGTTACATCAGATTGAGTTTAAATATATTAAAAATAAAAACTGCATTTAATAATTCTAGTTCTGAAAAGGCATATAGGCTAGCAGATTTGCCCGTTACTGTTAAATTTAAAATTTAGTAAATGTACAACTGACGTTAAACGTGAATTAAACATGTTAGTATAAACTTGCACTTTAAATCATGTTCAAACGTACACGTTTCAATTAAATCGTTAAAATAAGAGAACTTACAAATTATGTCAATACCAAATTAAATTTAGCCATAGCGAGTGACAAATCAGGAACGTAAATTTACATACAAAACATGTTTTATACCTAAAATAAAGCAAGTAGATTGTCTTCGAAAACGAATCATCGTAAATATACTGGAGCTAATACACCTACTAATAATACTGGACAGCAAAAACAGGTACAGAATTCATACGTCCAGGACTTCGGCCCACAACGACGGTTACCTCTCCAGGACGTCGGTCCACACCGACGACTACCACTCCTGGGCGTCGGCCCACAACGACGGCTACCACTCCTGGGCGTCGGCCCACAAAGACGGCTAGCTATCCAGGATGTCGGCCCATAACGACGGCTATCTCTCCAGCACGTCGGCCCATAGAGTAAGTTACTTCTCCAGGACATGGGTCCACAACGACGGCTACCACTCCTGGGCGTCGGTTCACAACGACGGCTACCAGTCCTGGACGTCGGACAACAACAACGGCTAACTCTCCTAAACGTCGCCCACAACGACGGCTATCTCTTCAGGACCTCGGATATAACGACAGCTACTTCTGCAGGACATCTGTCCACAACGATGGCTACCACTCCTGGGCGTCGGTTCACAACGACGGCTACCAGTCCTGGACGTCGGACAACAACAACGGCTAACTCTCCTAAACGTCGCCCACAACGACGGCTATCTCTTCAGGACCTCGGATATAACGACAGCTACTTCTGCAGGACATCTGTCCACAACGACGGCTACCACTCCTGGGCGACGGTTCACAACGACGGCTACCAGTCCTGGACGTCGGACAACAACAACGGCTAACTCTCCTAAACGTCGCCCACAACGACGGCTATCTCTTCAGGACCTCGGATATAACGACAGCTACTTCTGCAGGACATCTGTCCACAACGATGGCTACCACTCCTGGGCGTCGGTCCACAACGACAGCTTCCACTCTAGGACGTAGGCCCTCAACGACGGTTACTTCTCCAGAACGTCGGACAACAACGACGGCTACCTCTGTAGGACATTGGACCACAACAACGGCTACCTCTCCAAGACTGCCTACATACAAAAATGGCACTGTATGTAGTGCGTTTTTGCGTTATGTTTATTATTATAGAAATATGTCCATGAATGTTTTACCTTTATTGTTTGAGTTAACTTTCTAAGTATTTAACAAATGAATATTTAGAAAGGTAAATCTGATTTCCTGCCCCAATCGAAAATCCGCAAAAAATTTGGCTGTGTGCGGACATTCATAACATAAATTTCGAATGACCCACCCGCCCACCCATACATGTACAGTGGTGTTTACCCACTCGCCCACCCATACACGTACAGGGTATTGACCCACCCACCCACCCATACACATAGAGTGGTACTGACCCACCCATACATGTACAGTGGTGTTTACCCACCCGCCCACTCATACACGTACAGTGGTATTGAGCCCACAGGCCCACAACGACGGATATCACCTAAAGACGTCGGTCCACAACGACGGCTACCACTCCGGGGCGTCAGTCCACAACAACGACTACCTCTCCGGAACGTCGGACAACGACGAAGGCTACCTCTCCAGGACGTCGGTCCAAAACGACGGCTACTTCTCCAGGACGTCGGTCCACAACGACGACTACCACTCCTGGGCGTCGGTCCACAACGACAGCTGTTTGATAAAATGGTTGAATATTTTTCCTAACGAAATCAATGTCCTTGAGTTTGTTTTTTGAAGAAAATAAATTCACTAATTTAAACAATACATATTTAGACTTGCAACTAAAAATCCTATCGTTAACTGATATATGACAGAACGTACTGATAAAGTTGGATGACGGTACGTTCTCGTGTCCAGACAACAAATATTGCCACCGTTGTGTTGACAATAGTCGTTATTTCCGGTCGTGTAACAAACCACAACCTAGTTATTATTTTACACATTTAAACTTCACACTCGACACAAACACGCAAATAATCAATCCAGTTATTTAATCACAGTTAAAATCAATCCAATGTCCAATTAGTGCAGTTTTACAGGAACTCGCTCGAGGAAGTACGATTAATTCATTAATGAGTTGTGTTTTCCTCAATAATTAACTACTCCCTACAACTGAGACAGTAATTTGTTGAAAACAAAAATCTCCTTTTCTCTCGCAAAAATATGTTATATACATATCTTTTTAGAATGAAGAAATAATACATCGTCGACTTTAACTTTTTTAACTTTAACTTTTTAACTTTAACTGAAACTTGAGTCGTAACTTATTTTGATTACAAGAGACCGCTAAACGAATTGTGCGACACAAATAAAAAGTATTCAAATTAACTTAAAAATAATATTGAACTTGAATTGAATTGCGAAAAGAAAATGACGAAACTAGTCCATGTTTTACATTTTAACACGTGTTTCTGGACCCATTGATAAGTCAATGACCCTCCCGCCCACCCACATACTTGTGCATGGACCATGTACGAGTATTCACCATGATCACGATTACGAGCAAGCCCTCCCAACCACCCAACATTTCTCCAACTAACCACTCGACCCTACCTCTCTCTCATCCACAACTAGTAAAAACCGAGAAAAAAATGTATATTATACGTCAACCTATTTATTTATAAAACACTCTAAACAAAAGTAAACATGCAAAAAGGGTGTATACTTTTCGAAAAAAAATGAAATAAAGTGCTTTAGAATATTTCGGCATTTCAAACTTTTATTTTTATTGAAAAAAAATTCATTTGAAAAATCTATGTGGAAAACACTAGAAATGTTTGGGGTGTCCATGTTGGATGGTAGTAAAGGTTCAGATGTTGTGTATGGAAGAGAACTGAATGTCACGCTTGTCAACTAGCTAAAAATCAGACCAACACTACGGGATTCGGATTCCACGTAAAGCTGTAGGTCCCTTAGTTGCCCTGGCTATTGGGCTATTAATACATCGGAACAGTCGACCTTAGTTAGTAATAATGAATACACTCGTCCATCTAAACTCATAACACTCATTCGCTCCTCATAATCGTCCATATCTTGACGATCGGCGTCTTACTAATTAATAATATTTGTAAGCTAAGTGTAAAACATTAAATATACAGCTTTTCTTTCAATACATTTCAAACATATTCTGCATAGTTTTAACGAGCTGTAAAATAAGTACAGCGAAGTGACATTACGAGGGCGTGGCTTGGTACCCAAGAGAGAGAACTTGAAATATCTGGAACGCAGTAAAAGCCAGTGTACCATAATATTTTTATTGCAGCTGTTTTGTGTACACAGAGACGAACGCCAAACAATATTTTAGCGCGAGAACAACGGATGAGTGGAGTGTGTGCAATAGTGCCGAAAATAACCTCCACTTCACGCACAAGTTATGACCACTCACTTGATAGCTATCGCAAATTGGAATCAATAACAGCAGTTCGGCAGCAGAACAGACTGTATGTGTGCGTCCGACACCAAACAGACGTCTCGCCGCACCACAACAAACAAAACTATTAAGGGTGTTCGATTAAAAATTATTTATGAAATTATTTTGAATAATATTGTCTTGTTACAAGTACTAAGTGTTTTGAGGGGAAAAATAAAAAAAATGGATATATGAGTACCTAAAGTGATTAATTTGGCCTTTCTTGGTTCCTAAACTATTAACAAACCGTGCGATATATTTTACTCAAATTGTTAGAATATAGCTGATAAATTGTACTAACCAACCTAGAGTAAATTAAAATTAATAATAAAAAGTATATCTTGTTAAGGGGAGCAGACCTCGAAAAAAAATTTTTTTTATCCAATTTTTGTTTTTTACTGTTTCTTGTAGCTCATTTCCTGCTCTTTAAATTGATATATAACATGATGTATATTTAATTTATATCAGGTGTGAAAAAATGCTTTGTTTAAAACTATGCAAGTGCATTTTTGCAAGAAATTGTTACCATAGTAATAAGTTCATAAATGTTATTTCTTATAGTGTCTATGTTTTGAATGACAACATAATTTGAAAGGCTTTGACTGCTAGATGTTTGTTTACATTTCTGTTTGGTGTTTATTGTTGTGACAGCTGTCAGTTAGTACTACAGGTTATTTTATAGTAATAACTGTGTGTTTCAAGTAAAGTGATTTGTTTGTGGATTACATTTGTGTAATAATGATATAATTATAATCTGCACAATGCCAAGATCAAATAGGATTTTTAAAAAGAAGAAAACATTTGGTTGGCATGCTGAAGGTAATAAATCTAACCCTAACTTATGTATAGATAGGCCTAGTACATCAGTCCAAACTCCACCTTCAAATGAAAGCAAATCCAAGTCCAAAGATACTAGTGCATCTAAAATAAAACTTGCCCAACATTTTGGAGAGTACAAACAATTTGAAAACAGTAGCTTTGAGTACAACATTGTAGATATAAGTACAATTCAAGAACTTATTCAACAAACTGCAGTTTGCAAAATTTGTCATGGCAATTTGTCTTTATCTACTTCTAAGGTTAGATCTAAGAGTATTTTGTAATATATTCATTTCTCCGAAAACAGTGTTTTTTATAACTTATGTACCTTTTTCTCCAAAACTGTTGGAGCTAGAACATTGAAACTTGGTACACATATGAAGGGCTTTAATATACACAACTTCTCCAGTTAATTTATATAAATACTCAAAAATAAAAAATATAAAACATATTGAATGTAAAAATTGTTGTTTATAAATTTAATACTTATAAAAAAATTGTTTCTGCATAAACTAATTGAAATAAACAAAATTCCCCTGGAGAGATTGTTTACAAAAAGGGGATAAAATAATGGTAAAAATTTCATCTCCCTATCTTAAATAATTTTTGAGAAAAAGGTACATAAGCTAACATGGCCGAAGATAGGGAAGTCTGCTCCCCTTAAGTGTAACCAATTATTATTTTATAAATGACGTCTGTACCAATTTCGACTTGAAATTTGTACAATTTACTTTGGTCGCAAAATATGATCAATAATACATAAAATCTTTATAAAGTTTACAATAAATTTGTGCACCAGACGTGCAGCAAGAGTGCTGTTAACTCTTCCATACCTCCAGCAAGGCATTCACTTTGCTACTCGTGGCGACAGTGGCGACGAAACGTCGAACTAAACTCCACCCAGCGCCGAATTGAGCCGGTCGGACGAACAATTTTACTAGCCTTAGTAAGTACTATTGTGGCGAATAGCTGATAACACCCTGAGGACGTTCGTTAAGCCTCAACGATCAATAGCAAATATTTGTAACGGTCTATTCAGCATATCTAAAACCCATGGTCATCTTGTTGATCCCCCTTCTACATTGACGGACACGTCTTTCCAGGCTCCAGCCTGTGTACACGATGTACACAGAACTTAGCGGTCTCGACCTTATCAGCATACTTGAACGTCTGTAAACATCGTCCGCACAAAGATACCTGACGATTTATACATACATTTGAATAACTAATAAACATCCAACACAATGGCATTCGTCACACTCCGGTCATACAAATACTGCATTGTATATGCACCGACAAACACACCTGCATTTGCGTTTGTAAGAAGAGACCGATCTCCTCTAATACTTTACTACACACATTCCCCATAGACTATTAATCTGTGTGGGGAACATGACAGGGTACAGAGGAGAAGTCGTACAGTACAAGATGAATATTCTGATAAATACTAACAATCAAGGCCAGAATTCGAACATGCACCATCTCTTTACTGGGGTTCAAAGTTTTAGTAGAGTCAAGCGGCGAGTAAAGATGCTACGAGCATCTAGAGCTACGAGTTTGGTTTAGCGAAAAGGCAGGTGCACTTTTTAGTAGTGGATCTGTGAGTCACGAGTTCCACTCGGGTGACCACAGCCAAAGTAATGTCGTCAGACAGTGCTCATATTGTGTTACGTATGTGTCATGCCATGAGTAGTGCTATTCACACGTTTATAAGAAACAAGCAATTTCAAAGATGTTCACTATAATTGGAAGAACTATAGGTTTTACGTTAATGTTTGGAATTCAATTCGATTCAATGTTTGAGCTAATTAAATGGTAAGAAAAAAGTTGGCTTCCACTTGTCAAAATCTAGAATATTGTCAACATCTTCTCTTCATAGGGTGTTGACGTACTTGTGCCACCAACACTTCCAGAAGGCAAATATGAACGATTGGTGGACTGATCGGGGGAGAATTAATCCTTTCTCTCACGTGAACAAGCATATTTCATCACTAAATAAATAAAGATTTTAACTAAGAGATTGGGAATAAAGCCACAAGTCAACTCTTGGAGAAACGCTTCAAAGAAATCGTTGGTGAATTGCCGAGCGGCGAGTCGATTCTTGTCGATGCACGACGCACTGCTTGACGCCTCACTAAGTGCTTGTCAACTTAAATACATGGAAGATTTTAAAAAGGCGCAGCTTGACTCTTGACCCTTCGACTGCTTGACCACTGGCTCCCCCGACTTAGAGACAACCCCTGCCCTACAAGCGCCAACATGATTTACAAACACACGCACTGTATACTATCCAACCGCAAACATTATTAGCCATCGCTATTATCAATTTTGCACAATGGCGGTTGGGGACAGATTCATGGATAGGGTGCTAAGTATGAATAATTCATTACTATTTATGGATGTTTTCTCTTTAAGAGTCTGCAGATGCTGTCTATAAGAACGATGTTATTTACGGATCCATATTTTTCCGTTATTTATTGACCAAAAGTTTTCTATGAGGTGTCATTTTAAACGTTATCATATTGCCTATTGGGCTTTCTTCTGATATTTTGAATACTATAGGTGAAAATAAACCTAAAACTAAATATTCTTTACATTTTTTTTCTATAAAACAGATTAGAAATTCGCATAGCAATTCCGCGTGCAATTTCATTCTTGATCAAATGCGATTTGTTTGGAAAAAAGTTCGTTTAAAAATAGCTGTTTAATACGGGTGATCTTATGTCCGGTTCGAAAATAACATTGTTCTTTTGGGATTAAAACCAACATGGCGACAGCCCCTGCAGACTCATAAGCTTTTGTGTTTATTTTTCAGAATAGAAGAATCTGCGTCCACTAGTATAAATACATACAAGGATATAACAAAAATTACTTACAAATGGTAGACTGGTGCACATATCGTCTTACCTGCAGCGTAACATCAATGTTAATTTTGTTTTAATATTTGTATTGTGAGTTTAGTATACATTTCAAAAATAATTTCATCACAAAGTTAAAATTATAATAGTCGAGGAATACATATGAATACGAATAATTGTATTCACTCATCGTTCATACAAACATACAAATGTAACATTCATCACAAAGTCATTAATTCATTCATTTTGATGTCAGCCCCCCCCCCTCTTCATGTGGATAATGTACAACAATCTAATCTCAGTGACCCATCGTAAACTCATCAACTGAGTAGAACGCGATTGTAACCAAGAGAAGTTTTGGTTGGTTTTTTTTTAATTACTTTGTATTTTAACGCCTTCAGGGAGCGTAATGATTAACATGTAGCGGCTTCTGTGTTGTTAAGCCCGCAAGTTGTTCCTGTCTATTTCATAGTGGGGAGTGTCTCTGCCCCTCACCAAAGTGCACTAGGGTTGGGCACAACTGTCTCAATCCCACTACGGTTGCAACTACAACGGTAGAAAACAGTACACCGTTGTTGGTTGTCTTAAAACAGTTTAGTTAGAGCTAAACGGCGTTTTATAAAACTGTTTAGTTGTTTCCAATTGTTTTGAAACTATTAAAGCCAAATTATCAAAACAAAAGCTTCGATTTGAAGTTACTTGTACCTTTATGTTGATAAATTTTTATTTGACGTACATTATTTCTGTTTTAAATTTCAAAATCTGCTTTATGAGTATCCAAATTATTCCAGCTTGTATTTGAATCATTAATCCGGTAAATGAATTAATATGACAGAGTTTAGTATTTAAAACAATTTTGATAATTTTATTATATATATAATGTTAATAACAATTACAAAAGATTGCGTTATGAATTAACTGATCTAATTACTCCCCAATTGTTGCTACTCCTACAATTACATTCATTGGTATTCTTACTAACATTACAACATTATATTCATATGAAAACGGCAGAAACAGTCATTTTTATTATATTGCAGTCTTATAAATATAATTAAACTAAATAATATTGAACTATTAAATATAATACTTAAGAATTCCTTATTTATATTGGGAAAATAAATCTACTATAATTAGTTATCTAACAAAATAATTATTAAATAAAAAAAAATCACGCTGTATACAATCAAATAAATTATATACCAATTAATTTATTTATATCGAACTAAGTAATTCATTACTTAATCAACATTTATTTAATTATTTCAGAAGAAATTGTTTTTTCCAAAGTTTATATTTAAAATAAATAGGATTAAAATAAAAATGAAGTTTAAAATGCCCACTGTAGTCTAGCTACATAACTTCTACACATAATTACAAAGTTTTATAATTTTACCACAACGGCAACTATGTCGACAACCGTTTCGTTGTTTTTTACCCAAACCTAAAGTGCACTTGGAGAGAGACAGAGCGGAATCAGAAACCCAAGGGCCGAGAAATCACCCAGACTCGTCCCCCTAAATTAGTTTTTTTTTTTTTTTTTAACTACTTTCTTTGGGAGTCGATTCTAGTTTGTATTTAGAACAGCCTCCCCACACTTCATAGGAGAGCATCAGCCCGTAATAGAGTATTTTTAATTGTGAGTGGCCGTCTCAGTGAATCTTGTGCACTACAGACGTAGCCAACGTTTCGGGCTCAATACTGAGTGTCTTCATCATGATGACATATTATCTATAAAACTATTTAAAGACCAGTTTCTCTATCCACAAATCCCTATCGTGTGTAATCTACGATCACTTCAAGTTACAACAATTTGTCAAGCTTTTTTATTTTATTGCTTTGACATTTCCGTCACTTAAAACTTTCCCTTGGTATTTTTCACGTTTTGTCACATTCCTTTTCTTTTTCTCTTTAGGACCAAACTCAACATTTTCATTTCCATTACTTACATTTTCATATGCGTTACTTACAATTGTTTTTACAGCGTATTCTTTGGACGACGAGAAAAATTTACCTAATTAATAAATTTGTTATGTAAGAAACTTATATTACCATAAAACGTTATGAAAAGGTTATAGCTGTGCAAATGTTGCAATTCCTAAGAGAAAATATTTATTTTCGCAAGTGACCGATCGTAAAAAGATGACTAAGGTGTTGCGTAATTACGTGGATGTTTTATGGATGAAGCAGTCCCATCTCCACCGCCCATCTTGTCAATATGGTAATAGGGGTCCTGGCGTGGCTGCGTTCAACTGCGCAGCTACAATATAAACCTTGGAGAACATACAGATTTACCATACAAAACTTTCCGAATTAGAAACTTTAAGTCGTTAAAACTTGTTGCTCTTCAAATTACACATTGCTTTACAAATTGCGACGTGTTGTTGCATACGTTATTGTCTCCAATAATGAGTTGAAAACAATAATAATGTCTTCTTCAGCATAAACGGCACCATTTTTATGCGAAATGCGTCAAAAAGCCCATTGTAGAAAATTATTGCTAGAAGAGCTTGAGCGTTGGGAAGAGAACTGAGTATCAGGTTGACAGTTAGCTGAAATTCACACCGATAATACGTGGTTCGGATTCCACGTAAAGCTGTAGGTCCCTTAGTTGCCCTGGCTATTGGGCTATTACAAGTGGCCCTTTCTGAGGAACAATCGAACTCAGTTAGTAATCAGACTACACTCATCTAAACTCATGTAATCATTCATATTCGACTTAAAATACGCACAAAGTTGTGTCGGCGTCTCATATCTAAGAATAAAAACATCCATGGGTCGATATGACTTCAAAGCTTTCATTATGAAAAGAGAAAACAAATTGTTTTCTTGTAGGGACAATATTTGTTTCACACACATTTAGAACTGATTAAAGTGTTGGTGTTAATTATCACAATATTTCCAAATATCTGAGAACTCAACACTGATAACAGAAAAATGTACAGTTCTTCTGTTGTAGACAATAATTGTGAAATTGTCACTTTAAATTAAAAGCACTTTTTACTAATTTCATTATTAATTCATTCCTAAGACACCAATCGTAGTGATATAGGCGAACTTGAGGGGTGAATGGGTGTGATGAGAGCTAATGAACGAGTGTAGTCTGGTACCTAATTGAGGTCAACTTTTCCTTGGGAAGAGCCATTCATTATTAGTCCGATAGCCAGGGGGAATTAAGGGAATTATACTTTTACGTGTAATCCGAACCACATAAGTTTGATTTTTGACTAGCCTGATGCTCAGTTCTCTCTCCTAAACAACATACGGACACTGAATACCAGCTAACATGGACCCCCACATCTCTAGTACAGTCCACAGCGAAAGCAACCATTGAGCGGACGCCATGTCGGTGAACCTAACGGAGGTTGCCTGCTGTTAGCGAAAACCTCACCTCTACCATGAGGATTGGAAACTAACGGAGGTTGCCTGCTGTTGGCGAAAACCTCATCTCTACCATGAGGTTGCCTACTGTTAGCGAAAACCTCATCTCTACCACGAGGATTGGAAACTAACGATTGCGAAGGCCACTTTATCGTGAAAGAGTTACTTACTTTCTCACCAACTTTATCACCAAGGATACTTTTTGTATGAATTCATTAAAAAATGCGTTAAGTTGTTTTTGTTTTCAAATAGTCCAAAATTCCGTTGGCGTTAACAAGATATCTGCTATCTCTTTACTTAATATACCACCTTTACTTCAAAACACTTACAGAGTACCTACCACACTTAAGAGTTGATGCGATTTGGAGGGAAGTTAGCTTTTGTATTATAGAAACCTACTAGGAACGGATTTTTAGAAATGTTATTCCTAAAGAGTAAGAACAAAAACAGACCCTCGACGTTTCATTTTTTTACGTAATAGTTAAATTGGCATTAATTTAATTCAAATTTTTATTTCCGATACAGCTCATACAACCATACATGTATGGGTGGGCGGGTGGGTCAATACCACTGTACATGTATGGGTTGGCGTGTGGGTCAATACCACTGTACGTGTATGGGTGTGCGGGTGGGTCAATACCACTGTAAATGTATATATGGGCGGGTGGAACAATACCACTGTACGTGTATGGGTGGGCGTGTGGGCTGAAATGAACAACATTTTCCTGATCTTTGATGCTAAAGATTCAGCCACTTTTTATTCATCTCGTTGGCGTCGAGGTTACTCCCCCGACTTAAGATTCTGCTCATGTGAACGATCATCAAGCCCAAAACCAATTAGGAAAGTTCTTGATGCTTTTTCCTTTTCTCAGCATAGGCCAACACAAACCAACTCGAACAACACATAAAAGCTTGGCTAATTTGGTTTTTCATGTGAAATGTAGAAGGGGCCATTCCTAAATTACTTAGAGCCTTTGGGGGGGAGGGGGTTTTATACGCAGCGTTATGTCACAATTAAACTTTAACAATTACAGTTTTTTTTTTTTTTCAAAATACAAGGTTGTTTTAAATATTTTAAAGTTAGTAATAAATTATCCCCCCATTAGCAAACAAACTAAATAAAATCAAAACTATGACTGCCATAAATCATGAACTGCATGAAAGTATATGACAAACATTGGAGGGTGGGGTTAGTGACAGCGTTAAGTAATTATTGAGGGGGTTTTAGTATTACCGTTACAAGTCCGTAACACGGGGTAAGGGGGGCTCTATAAAGCCCGATTTTAGCGTTACGTAATTTAGAGACGGCCCTTAAGGTAATTTCTACTTAGTCTGACATGATTGCACGCCTTTGTACTTAGCATCCCCCTAAAGTAGGCTTATAGTTTTCTACACTAAAACACTTAGAACGGCAGCAGGTTAAGCCTTTATAATGATGTGGTGGTTTAGAGAGAACCGCGTATGGAAGGGTAAGCAAGTGTAGAGAACCACCCTGTAGTGTAGCATAGCTGTCGGCTAGTGAAATATAACCATTACAACGGTATATATTCGTCAATTAAATATCGACCCATTATTGAAAGCACATTACTTCAACAATGTCATTTGCGCAGCATATTTAAAAGGTCATACAAGTTAAGAACTGTGGAGTTTAAATCAAAAAATTATTTACAATATTAATTTCCTTTTTATTTATAATGAAATAAGTCACACGAAAACGGAATTAGTGATATTGTATGAGGTTTTATACTGTTACAGTAATTGAAATATTGTTATAATTAAAGCCAAGGTAATTGATTTTCTACAATGTCATTTCATGTTATTTCAAATTGTAATAAATATAGAAGATAATTTTAGTGTGTTTATCGAAAATAACTAAACCCTTTTTTCATTTTTTAATTTATACCTTTTCAAATATTTCTTTCAAATTCAAATATTTCACAATGAAACAAAGGTAGCGTCCTGTGTTGCGCTGAATGTGTGTCGAGTAGTTATTTCTCCAATTTTCCAAGTGATGGCAGGACTAGCACCTTGTTAGTGATGGAAGGACTAGCCCTTCCCTTATTTCCCCAAATTCTAAAGGACAAACGTAGTAACTATTACTACGGATGCATAAATGAGTACATTAGTTTTCATCTATAACTACTACTGAGGCGAACGCTGCGGCTTTTAGAAAGCGGCCTCTATTTCTCTTTTCTCTGTGATTATTTCTATTCTTAACGAATCTAGAAGTGTAATATGAATTAAAATGTCCAAGTTAGAAATTATTTTCAAGACTTCAAAACAAACAGATGGTAGGATTTTAAATTGAAATATGGATAGCTAAATAGAATGAAAGTTTTGTAAAATACATGTAATAAATTTATTGTTCTAAACCTTTATTAATAACAAATTAATAATTACTGTTTACTTTTCAAAAGTGTCGATTTTATAACATTGGTAGTGCAAAAGGAAAATAAACTTAACTTAAGTAATTACAGTAGATGTAAAGAACTGTTATGAAATTACGAATAAAATCTAGGAAACCCCTTCAGAAGGGCGCAAGATAGGCAAACCCCGCAACACACGCCTGTAGCCATATTGCTAGCCAACGCCTGACAATGTTTACAAGGGTCTATACTTAATACCACACCAATCACTCAATGTAGTCGGGCAAACATGACACCAGTTCACTATTTATTCATGGATTGTTCTGAGAAATTTAAATATTGTATTTTAATAGTAATAAACTTTTAAAACTAACGAGTGTTTTGAAAATTCCATCCCACAACTTTGCGAGCTTCCTGTAGTGAATTTCCGTAAATATAGGAATTCCGTAACACGAGCCAACCTGTGTGACGTGTCAGGCGTTAATGGCCCCCGTGCGTGATCGTGTGCGTGTGTGAAAACACACTTGTCACACTATTGATCTACACCTTCCCTTTAGCCTTTGGCAGCCACCGTATATACTGCCCCAGTCGCCACAAACAAAATATGTACTTATTTTAGTTATTACGCGGGCGCTATTTAAATATAGTACGCGTTTCAATGCCAGCTACCAAAATTATAGGAGGGGGTAAAACAAAAATTAAAAACAGATTGAAAATTTACAGCCCAAAATAAATAATAAATATATAAATACTTAATATATAAATACTTATCTGCCGTCACAGAACCAAATTTTAAGTTTTACAACCATTAAACTGCTTATCCGACTGAAGACCGGCTAATTCCTTCTGAAAAGAGCGGATTGGTCAGCTGGTTTGTCGCTTACCATTTGCCAATACGACTAACAATAAGTTAAATGCGGTCCAGAAGTTGTGACAATTTTCTAGAAATGTTCAAATCTTCCCATCATATGAAAGAGCGTAGAAGTTACAAGTGGGTACAATCTTTAAAATTCTGACTTTCCAAATTTTTATTTCCTAAAAATCATTTAATAAAACATACTATTTTGTATTTCAACACAAATCAATATTTTCATAACGTTTACATCGTTCTCTCAAACGATGTAGGCTAAAAATAATAATGTGCCGACAAATCGTCCAAGTAATTTCCCTTGTTGGATGTAAATCCAATATGGGAACAACCACTGCAGACTCTTTTTAACAATTGTACGCGAACAAATTAATAGATATAAAAGTTTGTAAAAATAATTTGGTTATTAAGATTACTAAAGGGCCATTCCTAAATTACGTAACGCTAAAATCGGGCTTTTTAGACCCCCCTCCCGTGTAACGGATTTGTAACGGTAATACTAAAACCCCTCTCAATAATTGCCTCAATAACCAACCCCATCCTCTAATGTTTGTCATATACTTTCGTGCAGTTCATGATTTATGACCGTCATTGTTTTGATTTTGTTTCGTTTTTTTCTAATGGGGGGATAATATATTACTAAATTTAAAATATTTTTAAAAACTCATGTATTTTTGGGAATAAACGAAATTGTTAAGGTTTAATGGTTACGTGACGCTGCGTAGAAACCTCCCTCAACCCCCAAAGGCGCTAAGTAATTTAAGAACGGCCCTAAATACTTATTATAGTACCTTGCAGATTATTTTAAAAATAATAATTATAAACCTTTATGCCCAACTGCGAACAAAGGTATTTTGTAGTGAGTGGTTCACAGAAAGGTATTCGTAGACTCTTCAACTCTAGTACAATGTTAGTAAACAGACACAAGTAAAATGAAAATACTTTTCACTTAATTAAATATATTAATTAATAATATAATAAATTTGAAAATATGATCCTGAGAAAAATGTTTGGACCTACCAAAGAATTCTTTCAATTCAAGCACGTGGACAATTAAATCCAACCAAGAAAGTAGGAATATTTAAAAATCCTCTGACATTGTAGCTGAAGCCAAAAGACAAAATTAAATGAACCGGGCATGTATTACAAAGAGAAGCCTAAACTTTCATAAAAAAATATCGACAATCCAACAGGAAGGAGACCTCACGGAAGTCCAAAGAAGTTATTGAAAGACCAAGTAAAGATAGATCAGTGAAAGCGTGGTGGAACTGAAGACGTTATGGACAGGGGGAGATGAAGGAGGCTTGTTGATGAGGCCAAATACCACCTTGGGTATCCATGGCCATGGGAGAGTAAGAGTATGTAATTAAGTGATAAATATGTATCACACCACAAGGCTGCCCATAAATTGGAAGTTGGTTGGTACAGTTTAAAATGTTTACAACACGCTGCTTGTAGCTGTCAAGATGATAACCAGCGTGTAAAAGTGGTCTGAGATAGTGTCACTTCTTGGTGACAGATCGATTGATGACCTTGGAATGGAAGTGATAGTGAACTGATTGACTTGATGAGGTACCTTACATCTACAATATGGTAAACGTTATAATTGGGCCGGACAGTCACCGGGATTTCAGTAGCGGAGGGGAACGTTCCAGTGCTCCGCGGTCGTTCATTACTGGCGTTACTAACTTCCGCCTTTAAGAGTTCAACTTTCACGACAGTGTTTGGTTGAAAAACGAAAATAACTGTAATGAACTCTATAAGTTTTTTAATTGCTATATGTTGTTTACATTATTGTGCGTTGTTTTATCGTTATCATTAATTGAAAATGAAAATATCTTTGTTCCTTCCATAACAATACACATCGTACATAATTTATTGTGCTAGGAATATAAACGACTCTCCTTCACAGTTGCGATGGCCGGACTTCATAATAAAAGTCACTATTATCAGTCTATAATTATTACTGCACACTGATACTTGGAGTTCGGCCTCTGTAGTGTTATATCACTGTTGACAATTTTATCATATAACCTTTACTTCAAGTAAACAAAAGATTACTTTACCATAAAAATATAATACACCTTATCATTACTATTCTTGGTTCACTCTAATTATAATGTTCAACTTAAAATTTGTTGATATTTATATACAGCTTAACACTATTTATTATTTATATACAATTTTATTCACGCCTAGTCTAACATAAAACCATTCATAAGTATATCATTCTATTACGTCTGTTAAATGATTAATTTCTTCAGAGATCATCAGCCATTTTTTAAACTGAATCTTAATAATTTATTTGATTTACAATTTGTTATAACATTTGGCTATATAACACTTCGGACCAAAATACAACAGATTTTATTTTTTTAATGTTTTATTAACTTCAGGTCTTTTAACTGTTTTATTTAATTGTTACTAAGATACTAATTATGGTTTGATTTTGTTGAGCTTGATTCGTTAGTGTTTATCAAAACAACCAAAGGTCACTACTACTAATGACATTGTGGGCGGGGCTTTCTACTGTGATGTCAGTACGCGGCGTAGGCGTTTTGCTTGTTGTCATTACAATTTTTACATGGAAAGACACAGTGGGGGAAGTGTAGTTCGCTATATCACTTCCACCAATCAGTGCACCTCACGCACCAGTGTGTTCAGTAGGTCACTGTCTTAAGAGGTCCATCTGTAGGTCTGTAAAGGTATCCTTAATATTTATTCTTGATATGGCATGTGTTGAATATGTCACAAAAATATTTGTACCAACACATTGGTAAAAACACGCGACTGTGTATTCCTTGTTGGTGTGCTTTCCTTAACAGCCACTGATATTTAGTTTATGGCGTTTGCATGAGGTGCAAGTTGAACGTGCAATTAATGCAACTTTTTGCACTGCAGAGTCAACGAAATAGGAAGGTTTTGTCCTAAATATGGGCTTCCTAACCTTCAGCAAACCTAGACTTAATGACTGACTAGATGTCGTTTGTCGGATCCGTCGAGAAGAAGGGCTTCCTAACCTTCATCGAACTTAGATTTAATGGCTGATTCGATGTCGTTTGTCGGATCCGTTGTGAAGAAGGGCTTCCTAACCTTCATCGAACTTAGATTTAATGGCTGATTCGATGTCGTTTGTCGATCCGTCGTGAAGAAGGGCTTCCTAACCTTCATCGAACTTAGATTTAATGGCTGATTCGATGTAGTTTGTCGATCCGTCGTGAAGAAGGGCTTCCTAACCTTCATCGAACTTAGATTTAATGGCTGATTCGATATCGTTTGTTGGATCCGTCGTGAAGAAGAGCTTCCTAACCTTCATTGAACTTAGATTTAATGGCTGATTCGATGTCGTTTGTCGGATCCGTTGTGAAGAAGGGCTTCCTAACCTTCATCGAACTTAGATCTAATGGCTGATTCGATGTCGTTTGTCGGATCCGTTGTGAAGAAGGGCTTCCTAACCTTCATCGAACTTAGATTTAATGGCTGATTCGATGTCGTTTGTCGGATCAGTCGTGAAGACGGGCTTCCTAACCTTCATCGAACTTAGATTTAATGGCTGATTCGATGTCGTTTGTCGGATCCGTTGTGAAGAAGGGCTTCCTAACCTTCATCGAACTTAGATTTAATGGCTGATTCGATGTCGTTTGTCGATCCGTCGTGAAGAAGGGCTTCCTAACCTTCATCGAACTTAGATTTAATTGCTGATTCGATGTCGTTTGTCGGATCCGTCGTGAAGAAGGGCTTCCTAACCTTCATTGAACTTAGATTTAATGGCTGATTCGATGTCGTTTGTCGGATCCATCGTGAAGACGGGCTTCTTAACCTTCATCGAACTTAGATTTAATGGCTGACTCGATGTCGTTTGTCGGATCCATCGTGAAGACGGGCTTCCTAACCTTCATCGAACTTAGATTTAATGGCTGACTCGATGTCGTTTGTCGGATCCGTCGTGAAGACGGGCTTCTTAACCTTCATCGAACTTAGATTCATTGGCTGATTCGATGTCGTTTGTCTTATTCATCGTGAAGAAGGCCTTCCTAACCTTCATCGAACTTAGATTTAATGGCCGATTCGATGTCGTTTGTTGGATCCGAGACTTTCTGACAGCTGGAAAATCTAGACTTAATGGCTAATTTGACGTCGTTTGTCGTGAGATTAGACACTGGGCCTTTATCTTTTTAGTCTATTATGTCCTGTCCGACTGTAAAGGCTAATTTGGAAAGTTGCCGCCGCAAGTCGTGACACTGGGGAATATCTCACAATCGCATCCAACTGTTGAACTTGGCAGAGTGTATTGGAACGCGTTCACAAGTCTGTTTCCAGTTGGACAGACTTCCTCTGCCGGTTGATAAATCTGGACTTGTTTTGGACAGACATGACAGTCTCGTGGTAATACAGACACTAACAACTTTTACATTGTTGGATTCTTGTTTGGATATTAAATAAGTTTTGATAATATTATTTAACAGAGCTGACTTTACATCTAGTTAAAACTACTATTCGATCAAACGTTGGACCAAATAAGATAAAAATTTACAGCAATTCAACCATCTTGCCAATATGGTGTGAAACTGTAAGAAAATAGAAAATAATTTTTTGTGGGACATTTGCTGTGAGAGTTTAGAAAAGAACTATTTATAAGAAACTATCCGAAAAACAATCGTAACTACACAATTTCTAGATTCTTCTCAAAATAAGATATCTTACTATAAAAAGTCGTTAAATATGAGTTAGTGTTTATTGAAGAAGTTGATTTGAACCAATTTAAAACTAATTTTTACAGAAAAATTAGAAAACTTATATTTTAACTGAAAATGAAAACTTTTTAAATCGTCATTTTTAAGGATTTGTTTTATTTAACGTGTTTTTATGCTGAACGCGAAGATTTAATTGGTTTTTTAATAAAACTATTTTTTCGGCCGAAAAAATTTTACTAACTTAATGGAACCTATCATAATCCTATGTTTACCAAACAAAAATTTTAAATGTGTATAAAAATCGGATGCTTGGTTTCTGAAACAATCGACAAGCTAACACGGAATTATACAAAATCGGTTTTTTATTATTATTATTATTAATACAAGCTTTTATTATTACTATCACCATGTATATGGCTGCCTTAGGCTATTTACTGCGGAATAATTGTTTTCACAATGTTTATTTCAAATTTGTGTTTAGCACACAAAAAAACACGAGCAATTTTAAATAATGGGAAAATCACTGTAAATAACGGAGATATAATTAAAAATAAGATTTACACTAAAATGGACAGTTCAATTTTTTTCGAGTTTTTCATGGAAAACCTGTTTACCCCAAAAAATATGGATCTGCTTCAAACCTCTGGCCACTGGTGAATTAAATGTCAAGATTTGCAAAGCGTCTAGTAATATAAAAAAGAGAAGAGTGAATTCGTTTAAAAACCAACCATAAGTTTCTCATAAATTAATTTCTTTCACGTTTAAGTTCTAGAGTTGCACTAGTATAAGATCGGTATTAGTGGTAGTTGGCGGATCCCCGAGACTACAAATTTAGTGCTGAATTATTGTGGATTAACGGTCAAGTAAAGTATCTTAAATTTATTAAAGCCACTATCTTGTAAAAGTCTATACCATTTATCAATGGACTAGTTTTAAAGAGTATTCAAATGTAAATCCCTCTGGTCTAAGGAAGATAATGTAGTGTACCAAAATCGATCACCATAACTTTTCTACATTTTTAACTTGATTCCATTAAATTTAAATGTTTGTTGTGTAATGTTCACGTGTTTTTTTCCTACCAACAATTGACATGCAAATTAAAAAACTATTTTTAAAATGTTTAAGAAAGTTAAAAAAATTGGGAATTACTTGTCTAAGACTATACTATTTTATACTATCTTGCTAGTACAGGTGAACAAGAAATTATGATCGTTTCATAATACTCGTCTTCTCCATTGCTAAAGCTTGCATACCGAAAGGAGTATAAAGCAGGATGGAACAAGGAATCACATGACCTTTACAAAGAGTTTAATGCCACCGAAAACTGCAACAGAGCTAATCTCTAGACAATGCCAGGAGATAGAAAAGGATTAAAACTGTCGAAGATAATATAGACGTTACCCACAGATTTAGAAAAGCGTGCTCACTTTTAGGGAAACTCTCTACTGGTAAATCTGAAAATCAAAAAGAAATCCACCGCCCGAAGACCTCTAGTATTGCTAAACGGATAGTTGGACAGTCAACTTATCAAAGTCAGTTCGCCATTCTTTTGACAAACTTGAAAATCAAATATGAAAATATAGCCAACTGGCGCCCCTGGAAGTCTCCAAAAATTTCACGGGGGGAGAGATAGAAAATGTTATTTTCACTACACTAACAGAGAAAGCAGTCGGTCTTGACCGCATCCTTTCGGAATTTCTGTCGCATGCTGATAGCAAAGTTAAACAATGGCTTCAATAATAAGATATTAGCTATAGGAAATTTGCCAAAAGCATTCAAGCGATCAAAAGTAGTAGCTGTTCTGAAGCCTGGCAAAGACCCCATCAAGTGGAAAGTTATCGCCCTATATATATTCTTATTGTTTGTTATAAGTTGCCGAAAAAACTTTTATACAATGGAAAATCACATATTCTCTATTCTACGATCCTAGCTCTTACGTCTTTCATCTATAATGGGTTTGGAAAAACATTAAAACACCTGCAGCTATTGTTGATCTCACAGCGACTTATGACACCCCCGTACTGAGTCAACAAAGGTTTTTTGTGAAGGTTCTACAGCACCATTCCTCGACGACACGTTCTTTTATAACTTTTGGAGACAATGCTCAGTGCCAGGCTAATTAAAGCAAATTTCGGTTGTGAGGAAAGCTCTTTTAGACAGCTGAAGGATGGTCGGTCTACCACAGGGGTCTGTACTTGCTAAAATTTTGTTCTCAATACCCCAATACCTCTGACATCCCAATCACAAAGTCTAGAACATTTATATATGCAGACGATATTGCTTCAGCTTATCAAAACTAGGACTTCACAGGTACGGTAGAAACACTCAAAAGTGATCTTGCAACTCTCGAAGAATATTTTAGAAACTTGGTGCTGAATCCTAAACCATCGATTGGAAAATAGCACGTCTTTCTAAAAATTGCTTTTACAACTTGCATCACAATTATCATTCACAGTACATTATTATTTTAGTTCCAACTTTTATTTATTTATTTTCACTTTTTTATTTCTTTAAATTGCTACTATTAGCCACTATTTAAACAATATTTAAATTTAACTGTACCTCCACCTCTACTCAAGCTTCTTCGATCATTATAGATGTTAGGTTTAATAATTTTTGTTATAAATAGGTAACTTTATCCTGAGCAGATCAGTGCTGGCATTTTAGTTTTAATCTCAACTTTATTTGTAATGGTTGATGATCAACATGCAGTACTGTATTTTTGATCAATTAAAACATATTATATAAAAAATAACACGTTCAATGTTTAGTTTAAAAAAAAAACTACATTGTTACGTAAATTGTCCATAAGTAAGCCTGGACAAGTGCATTAGAGAACTACAATACTTAAGTCCATCGTTAAAAAATTAATAATAATATTATACAAACAAACATATATAGGCTATATACTTACCAACAACCTAAAAATTCATTGTAAAAACACTTCGGTTAAACTTACAGAATAGCATAGGCAAACAAATAAGGGTTTGCAAACGTTTAGCCTTAAAGAATTTCCATGTTCACGAATAACTATGACTCCGAGACTGAAGCATTCCTCAGGGGCCTACAGCCTTTCTGTTGTCCTCCGCAACAACAGTTTATAGTAAACCCCCAATTTAAAGGACTAAACGGGGTTGGCTCTCGTCCGTTAAATCCGATTGTCCGTTAAATCAGGGTGAATTTACTACAAGCTGTGAGTGATTGCCACAACTTACTAAAAACCGTGAGCTAATTAATTGTAACTCAACAATCAATAAAATATCAAATATATATTGAATAAAAACGAATAACCCATAAAGATAAAAGGTTTTATGATATACTGTACTGAGTAATAATAATGACTATATATGTGATATATGAAGTTTCATTTAAAAAACTACACGGTATATAAATTAATTTTTGTATAACAATTCCTTCAGGGAAGGTACAGCGTATATCACTTTAGATACTGAAATACAGCTGCGAGCATCCGGTAAATCCGAAGTCCGTTAAATAGGGGTCCGTTAAAACGAGGGTTTACTGTACATCTTAGTCTTTCTTAAACTACTAATTTTTCTAAAAACATAACACTTATAAATGTATAAACTAGTTCACGTTAGGGCTACTATTTTAATAAATTAAATGATAAATATAATAAAATACCCTTTTATTAATTTTTATAAAAATATATTACCGGTTTCGGCTCTTAGGCCATCTTCAGATCAAATCTTTGATCTGAAGATGGCCTAAGAGCCGAAACCCGTAATATATTTTTATAAAAATTAATAAAGGGGTACTTTATTATATTTATCATTTAATTTATAACACTTATAATTTCTTAAAAATTGTGCCGTTCATTGCATCCTCATAAGACAACACAATGCGATGGCCAACATTATTTATACGTTTATTACATTTTAAATTGTTTCCCTCGACAAAACCAATTTCTAAATTTTGTAATAAACAAATTAATATTTCTTATATTTTTGTTATTATTCTGGAAGTTTATTAAAAATATGGGGCCTAAATAATTACTTTGTACATTCCATCCTCATGAGTTCACAGGGCAAACTAACTCCTCTATCAAATAAATAAATAAATATGTTGAAAAATTGAAGATTCCAATTTTTTTTTTAAACATATACAGGGTGATTCATGACGTTCTCCCCCCACTTCTATAGCATATTCTACTACTAAAAACAATGAAAAAATGTCATATAAACATAGGTCCAAAAACGCTTCGTTAGCGAGTTACAGCCATCGAAAGATTTCGTCATGGTTCATGGGCAAAAAATGAAATAATATTGTACATAACTTATGGAAAGGTATATTAGGATTGAAATTCCATGATTTCATATGTATTTTCACATGGAAAAGCTAATAAAATAGGTTTGAGAACTGTACCTTAAGTAGTTTTTGAGTAATCCGGGTTAAAATTGGGATATTAGGACAAAAAATTCAGTTTTTCTCAGTTTAGTGTACAGAAACGTTGTTAAATTGGTCACAAAGGCACACAACTTTCGTACATTATTTGTTTAGAATTTAATTCTGAGTAGATTGATATAAGTTGTGTAAAAAATACTACAGAAATAAGAACAGAAACTCAAATTTATTAAATTAAATACATAAATTACCTTAAAAGAACAACAAATTGATTTTCCCAACTTTAGACATGTTTTTTATTACAGTACATGTTCAAAAGTGAGGCCTCCATTTTCGATGCATTTTAAAGCACGTTTGTGTACTGCTTTTGTTGAATTTCTCAATTTTCTTGGGTGTTCCTTTAGCTGTGTAGCAGAATCCATAATACGGGCAGTTAATTCTTCTCGCGAATTAACTCTTGTCTTGTAGACTAGACCTTTCATCCATCCCCAGATACAATAATCCAATGGAGATAGATCTGGTGATCTTGGTGGCCAAGGGTAAGGCCCTCCACGGCCAATCCATCGTGCAGGAAATTGATCATTCAAGTGAGTAATAACGGCCCGAGAAAAGTGGGGAGGTGCTCCATCATGCTGGAAGAACAAATTTCGTCTGAGATGCAAAGGAATATCCTCAAGCAGCTGTGGCAACTCATCTTGAAGGAAGTGCAAATAAAACTCAGCATTTAGTTGTGCAGGTAGTATGAATGGTCCAATCAGCCAATTGTGTATAAGACCACACCAGACATTGACACTAAATCGGTGTTGAAAGTTCTGTTCAATTACCTCATGAGGATTTTCTTGAGCCCATGAGTGCTCATTGTGCAAGTTGTTGACCCCATCCCTAGTGAACTGTGCTTCATCAGTAAAGAGAATACGCTTGTACAGTTGTTGATTAGTATTTAAAAAGTAGCAAAACTCCAAGCGAAGTGGGCCATCCCCCGGCTGTAGATATTGAACCTTTTGTTTATGAAATGGATGAAATTGATGTCGCTTGAGTGATCTCCACACAGTTGACTGTGAAACTCCTATCCGCCTAGAGAGACGCCATGTACATACACCTGGACTTCGGAGAACAGCGTTAATAATGTTATTATCATCATGTTGGAAAGCACGTTCATAACTAGTACGAATACTTGGTAGTGATCCTGTATCCCGAAGAGTGAGGAAAGTTTCACGTATTGTTTTGGAATCTGGAATCCTCCTATTAGGGTAACGTAGTTCATATTCAACTCTAGCAGCTTTAGCATTACCATTACAATAACCCAAAATAAAAACCATATCAGCATATTCTTCCGATGTAAATACGTAAGGCATTATTTCACTGACAAAACAACCAATAGACAACTCGCAGAAAACAATTATTATTGCAATGCACTTCACACAAATAGCTTTTGTAACTTGCAAAACACTACTACAGTACTGTTATACTGTAATGAACAGGTTATGTACAAACCGGATCAGGAAATAATTGTTAATCAGCTGTTGTTCATGCGTTACCAACTTAGGAAAAAACTAAACAAATTAGAAAAAGGTTTTGCGTACAATATTACGTTGTTATTGGTTGTAAAATGATGCTAGACAATGTTTATTGTTTATTTTTTTTGGATTTATCATTTATTATTTACTCTTAGTTTTATTCTTAATAACAATTATAATAATAATTGCATTTGTTAGACCAAAGCAATGATTTTGTTTAATTTTTATAGTAATTTCTTTTGCATTAATAATGTATTTAATTTAATAAATTTGAGTTTCTGTTCTTATTTCTGTAGTATTTTTTACACAACTTATATCAATCTACTCAGAATTAAATTCTAAACAAATAATGTACGAAAGTTGTGTGCCTTTGTAACCAATTTAACAACGTTTCTGTACACTAAACTGAGAAAAACTGAATTTTTTGTCCTAATATCCCAATTTTAACCCAGATTACTCAAAAACTACTTAAGGTACAGTTCTCAAACCTATTTTATTAGCTTTTCCATGTGAAAATACATATGAAATCATGGAATTTCAATCCTAATATACCTTTCCATAAGTTATGTACAATATTATTTCATTTTTTGCCCATGAACCATGACGAAATCTTTCGATGGCTGTAACTCGCTAACGAAGCGTTTTTGGACCTATGTTTATATGACATTTTTTCATTGTTTTTAGTAGTAGAATATGCTATAGAAGTGGGGGGAGAACGTCATGAATCACCCTGTATAAGTAAAGCGAAGAAAAACAAGAAACAACTTAAAGATTTTTAAAGTAGTTTGTTAACATTTTGGTAATGCCATTATACAAGTATAACAATAAAATGAGTTAAATACAAACAGTTATTGGAGGAAATACTAAACAACTACGATGTAAGGTGGCCGTTCGCCAAACTGCCAAACGACCGCTGGAAAGTCGACATCCCAATAGTAGCAATGCAATTTTTACCATTAGCGGGCAAAATCATGTTTTTCTATTCGAACTGTACGGTTCATATTGTTAATTATTATAAAGAATTATAGCGAATCCTGTATAATTATTAAAGGCGCATTCTAGTGGACCGTAAGTAGATATTTTTTTCATGTAAAATCGTCAAGGATGAAATTTTAAGTTTCGCAAATTAAATTATAAAAAAGTACTAAAATACTCCAATTATCATACTTATGGTCCACGAGAACAGGTCTTCACCTATCAAATAAAACTTTTGCGATACGATCATTATAACGGACCGAATAGTTGAAAGGGCAAATCTGCCCCCCTTAGGTAAAATACTAATAAATTTGTACTAATAATTTAAGATATTTCATTACCATTAAATCAGAACAAATTGATCATGTTCGCGAACATAAATCTGCGACTTACACTGTAATTGAATCTTAAGCACACATAAAACGTGTCAACACAAAATGTTTACGATTGTAAATTAAAATTTTAAACCTCAAAAATTGTAGTTTTAGATTACAAATTTATATAATCAACGTGGAAAGGAACAATGCATTAATTGAATCAGTTGAAACAAAATACGAATATATCTCTCGTTATCAAAGCGACCTTTGCCTCATAACATACCTCCTCATTAAACTGTCTTTAGATAACAGTTAAAGACGTCACTTTTACCAACACTGATACACTTATTGTTTCTTTTTAATAAAATTCAATTCATATTATATCATGTTCTTATTTAAATACACTTACAATGTACGATTGAAATTAATTCGATCAATGTTTCAAATGACTTTTTTTATAAAATAGTGTTGCTGCTACACGGAAATTCCTGTAAACTCCGCACATGTAATTGCGAACCCTCCATGCGCGAGGGGAGGTGTGTGTGGTACGTCCTGCCAATCCTAGAAGGTACTAGAATGGCAGCTGATTTGCCTATAGATGGAGAGCCAGAACCTTCTCAAATTGACGCCCAGAAACATCTAGATCCCCATCCAGAACCCTCTAAGCAGCCCCAGAACCTCCCAGAACTGCACCCGCGCCTTACTTATAGGCACAACTCGGCCGACCAGTAACGTAAGTCCCAGTGGTAGTGTGAATCACTGATCTTCCCGCTTCAGTTGGAGTGGAAATGACAGTGTTTAATAGTAACAGTTCACGAACAGAGGTATATATAGTGCAAATACTAACTTGAGTGGGGATAAGTGGTATTAATTATTGTAAATGATAGTTAATTTGTTTTTCAATTGTTAAATATCTCTGTTTGGTGATGTAATTACGTAAATATCTCGTAGTTTAGAGCGAATTAAAGTACAGTTAGTAACCACAAAATGGGATCACACGTGTTCGGGCCCTATGGACCTTAATAACAGATTTTACTTGACAGTGTGATGTGTACTGGTATCTAAATGTGTCTCGCTGCCAGCTTTACGTCCAAGTTCTTAACTATAGACATCCTACCAAATCCACCTCCATAACGAAAGTTAAATTTAACGAGCATCACGGTCTGCCACCCCCTCCTGGCAACCGTGCACGTGCGCCTAGATTTGTTCCCTACTGGGCGTTATTCCTTCACAGTCCACCAGAAGGTTTTATGGCATCTCCAATCCCTGTTAGCTTTTACTCTAAATATGTTTCGGGCCTTCTCGGCGTGGAATATTCTATACTTTCTCGTCGATCTTAGTGATATATACACAATCTGTTATCTTCATATCAATGGTTGCCTCTATTTTCATTCTCTCAACACACATATTTTCTCTTCCAGCTTCACAGGTTCGTTTCTGGGTGATACCCCTGTTTCCACCTTAACCTTAGTGATATATACACAATCTGTTATCTTCATATCAATGGTTGCCTCTATTTTCATTCTCTCAACACACATATTTTCTCTTCCAGCTTCACAGGTTCGTTTCTGGGTGATACCCCTGTTTCCACCTTAATCTTAGTGAGATATATACAATCTGTTATCTTCATATCAATGGTTGCCTCTATTTTCATTCTCTCAACACACATCTTTTCTCTTCCAGCTTCACAGGTTCGTTTCTGGGTGATACCCCTGTTTCCACCTTAATCTTAGTGAGATATATACAATCTGTTATCTTCATATCAATGGTTGCCTCTATTTTCATTCTCTCAACACACATCTTTTCTCTTCCAGCTTCACAGGTTCGTTTCTGGGTGATACCCCTGTTTCCACCTTAATTTTAGTTCGGCAAGCAGAGTATTCACCTTCCTCTTTATCAGCTTCCCGAATGAAGTATTCAACGCAAATCCTCAATTCCACACTGTATAGATATTTTTAGTAAAGAAGTTGGCGGGATGCTAGCTTGCTTTTATAATCTTTTTATTCAGGTAGGTAGGTACTAATTGTTTCATGATTGTCAGAAAGCTTGTCAGTCCTCTTAACTCTGTATACATACAATAGCAGCTTGTATGTCTGATAGTCCGGTAATCTTCCTATTCACGTACTGATAGCTGCTTGATTGTCTGAAAGAGAGTCAATCTTCTTATCTTTGTGCACATACAGTAAATTCTAGAATGTATGAAAGTATGGCAATCTTTCTATGCATGTAATGATAACTGTTTGGACGTCTGAATAAGTGTTAATCTTCTTATATCTGTACATGTAGGAAGCTGCTTGGAAGTATGAAAGTATGGAAATCTTATTCCTGTAATTATAGTGCTTGATTGTCTGAAATTACGTCAATCGTCTTGCCCCTAAATTCATAATAGCTTAATTATTTTAAATGTGTTACCCCTATACTATTAGCTGCTGATTATCTGAAAATATGGTAATCTCCTTGTTTCTGCACTTCCTCTTTAGTTTTACACCCACACATTTAATGCCACAAAAAAGCCAACCTTAAGTAGGAATATATGTTTAGTACTTTTTCAAGCATACTGAAGTGTCTTTATCGTCGATTACGGTACTTTGGCCTTCGTTTCATTAAGTCTTCAGCAAAAGCACGTCGGAAGACCTAGCGTTGTATGTGCGGATTGTTTGGTAGTAAAGCGATATTGCGAGTGATACAAGCAAGACAACGAATAATTGCTTACTTTATTCCATTCAATTAAAAATCAGTGTAATTAGTGAAAAAAATCTTCATTGCCTCAGTCAACACAACAATTCTCGAACACTTTTTCGTTTTAAATTATGGTTAAAATTTAAAAAAATCACTCCAAATTCAATTAAAGTAAGGAATTGTTCAGACGGAAATGACAAACTAGGAATATGTTTCCAAGTCTTGGACTATCGGTTTAAATACTTATACGTATAAGACAAACCACGGGAACGGAAAGGAGATAAGTTTCCGAGTAACATTGTAAATTGTTTCACAATTAAGTTCCGAGTGATGTGATTTACCTTGAGACAATGCACTGGACTGATATATGTATTGAATCAGTCAGTCATTGTGATCAAGTAGAAATCGTACATGCATTACCATCACATTGATCCACTCCACAATTGTCCGTCACCTTGACACTTCCCCAATACAAATCAACTTGTCTTATACACTGAGATGACGAAAGCGCTGGTAGGGTAATGAGCTTTTGGTTTACTTTGACTGCTTACGTGTTTCAGTCAATATGTCCAACATGTGAGAACTGGACGACGCGTTTCAGATCGAGTGATCCATCATCAGGTTTTAAAGTTTATTAAAATCGCATTACACTTATTCAGTAAAGTTCACACAAATCACAACTATAAAATTAAATAAATAGTTCCAAATAATTGGTACACAATGTCCCCCATATTAAACACTAAGCAAATCAAAACTTTAAAAATTACCAGTTTGATTCCCAAATATGTTTTTTCCATAACTAAGAACTAATCAAGTTAGGAATATGCAGTTTTTACTAAAATATGTTAAATTGTAATTCGCGTCTTTCCTCAAAATTTAATCAAAATCGTTAAAGCCGTTTTTGAGGAAATTCCATTGTTGTAGCCTATATTTTTTGCCCATAAAAATAAAAACACTAAAATTTCAAAAAAAAGTGAAAAAATGAACTGCAGGTATTTTCTAAATACACCTAAATATCCAATATCATAAAAATGTAATCATCCATTTGGTCTCCAGCAAACTGCACATACACACAGACAGACACACATACGGACAGACACCGAAAATGTGTTTCGAAAATAAAATTTTTTTGGGTTCAGGGGACCCTGCAATGGATTTTTAGAACAACTTGAAAATTTTTTTGGACAATCACAATATTTTCTCTATGCTATCGCATATGAGAGCAAGTGAAAATAAAAACTAAAAAAACTTTTGTAATCGTTGCTACTAGAGTAGACTGTTTCTTGGGATTGACCAGTTATTGATGGCCCAATAGCCAGGGCGACTAAACTACATTTAAATTAAGGCGGAATCCGAACCACAAAATATCCGTCAAACTGAATAGTGTGATACTCAGTTCTCTTCCCAGGACAGCATACTTCTCTATATAGGCTATGCCCACGTCGTTGGCAACCATTGAGCGGACGACTTGACCGATCTATCATCTACAACCTCCATAATACTTGGCCCCTAAGTAACTGGGTTACATCACTACACCACAGTGCCTGCTATAATATGTGATAAATTAAACACTATGCTACATTTCAAAACGGTTTCACTCCACAAATATGCTTCAAACTGCACCGCAAAATGTGAAGAATCAAATAACAGAAGTGATATATTACCATTGAGTATTGTAAGGAAGTTGTAAAGTTGAGAACTTTTGTAAGAAGTGCCTCAATATACTATAGATTAGATTTTACAAGCGTGCCGTAAAAGCATTTGTAGAAATGATATTTGCAGAAATCGAATGATTCTAAGAAAAAGCAAATACTTAGACCCAAGAACGAGACAAGAAGACCGGTAGTATAATGCCATACCAGAATTCGTGATGTCAGATAACGTCGGCAAATCATGCGTTTTTAGCATCTCGTTATATGACAGTGATTGGGACGGGCCAAAATAAGTCCAATTTGTACAAAAGATGGATTAATGTTCTGATAACGTTAAGGATGGAGAACTAGTTGTGGCCTTGCCGTCTAACTGACCGAGTAGGCACGGTGTCAATTATATAAGCGATATGGTGATGTGATCTGGTGAAACTCAAGACGACAATTGAACTGAGTGAGTGGCTCGGGTAATGAATACACGCGGTCTAGAGTTGCGACACAAGTCGGAGCAACTTGGACAAGTAGATTTCAAGTCAGTTTACGTGTTATTTAGTTATAATCAACAGATGATGTGTTTATAATAGAAAATGAGTCCCACATAGTGCGTTAAAATAGAGGAAGGCGTGGTAATATTTTAAGGGAAAACAGCAGAGATAACAGGGGTTCTCGGTTACGTTTACGCAGAGGAAGGGTGGGTATAGAAGTGTTGCTTGGTTATGTCTAGGGGGAAAAGAGTGGGGATAGGAGGATTGAGTTATGTTCACTGGGAGAAGAGTGGGAATAGGAGGGTTCAGTTTTGTTCACTGGGAGAAGAGTGGGGATATGAGGGTTCAGTTATGTTCACTGGGAGAAGAGTGGGAATAAGAGGGTTGAGTTATGTTCACTAGGAGAAGAGTGGGGATAGGAGGGTACAGTTATGTTTGTTGGGAAAATAGTGCGGCTAGGAGGGTTGAATTATGTTCACTAGGAGAAGAGTGGGGATAGCAGAGTCCAGTTATGTTTGCTGGGAGAAGAGTGGGGATAGGAGGGTCCAGTTATGTTCACTGGGAGAAGAGTGGGAATAAGAGTGTTGAGTTATGTTACTAGGAGAAGAGTGGGGATAGCAGAGTCCAGTTATGTTTGCTGGGAGAAGAGTGGGGATAGGAGGGTCCAGTTATGTTCACTGGGAGAAGAGTGGGAATAAGAGTGTTGAGTTATGTTCACTAGGAGAAGAGTGGGGATAGGAGGGTACAGTTATGTTTGTTGGGAGAATAGTGCGGCTAGGAGGGTTGATTATGTTCACTAGGAGAAGAGTGGGGATAGCAGAGTCCAGTTATGTTTGCTGGGAGAAGAGTGGGGATAGGAGGGTCCAGTTATGTTTGCTGGGAGAAGAGTGGGGATATGAGGGTTCAGTTATGTTCACTAGGAGAAGAGTGGAGATAGGAGGGTTCAGTTATGTTCACTGAAGAAGAGTGGGGGTAGGAAGGTTCAGCTTTGTTGCTGGGAGACGAGTGGGGATAGGATGGTTCAGTTATGTTGACTGACAGAAGAGTGGGAAGGGAAGGGTCTCTTAATTACTTTTACTGGGGGGAAGAGTGGAAATAGAGTAGTAAGTGATTATAATTACAGGGAGGATGGTAGGAATATGGTGGTTGCTCGTTCATGTTGGAGGGAAGAGAGGCTAACTACAACTACAAGGATTGTCGTTAATGTTACAATCCTTTATGGTAAGAGTTTTTTTAAGAATTGCTAAATCGGAAAGAAGAACAAAACGTATATCATCACAAATTACCAAACACACAAACAATCCATTAGCCCATTACGCGTTTGCATTATATTAACATGTAGTTTTTATGAGATAAAAATATACCTACAAATGTTAGTTTAATTAGTAGTTGCCATAGAAGCTTTGATCCTCTTTGGGTGATTATTCTGTTTGTGTAACGAAATGGAATGTAACACAGAATTAGCAAGTGACGGAAAAATAATTACCACCCCAGCAAATTTCACAAAGCCATCAGAGTGACGTAACAGGGTAATTGTACTTTCGATCCTTACATGGAGCTAGATGGTTATACTATTCAATTTCGAGACGTGGATTCAAAAGTAAAACTGACGAACTACTAAATGTTAAAATTATACTTTGCTAAAGTAATGTTCTTTCATAACATAGGCCTGAAGCGTAAAATAGCAGGCCATAAAGAAGTAATGTGTTGATAAACGAAAGTGTTGATTTATTGAAAAAACTGTTAGATATTAAAAATCTATTTTCTAAATGAACTTTAAAACGGCACATTCCTACCTCATTTTTCAATAAGATTATGGAAGGAAAATTAGCAAAATTTGGAAAATTTAAAAAACTAAAATCAATTCTTCTAATAGAAAAATATGTTACTTTTTACTTTAAAGTACTACACATTTTAATACGTTGAATACAAATTTTTTTATGGGTGTTTGCTCTAAATATGTATATATAAATAATTAATATACAGGGTTGATTCGCAACCTATTTTCCAATCTATTATGTAGTTAATGTTGATTTCCTACTCGTCTGTTTGTCCTTCACCCAGCTCATTCTCACACAAACAACACAATATAGTTCAAATGCAATGGACACTAAATCCATTTGCGCCACCAAAAATATCACCGTCAGCTGCTCTAATGGGTTTACGACCAGCTAAATCTTCTTCATTAGACCGTAATATTGTACAGACTATAAGCTTCACTGAAAAAAGCATTTTTTTAGCAACGCTGAAAAATAAAATTGTGGAGTGTTACTCTTTAGAAAAATGCCAACTTCTCGACGCTTCCGATCCTTGTGGTTGTATCGCAAAGCCACGACATCTCCCCACTTACCGCGCCAGTTGTTTGCTATACCACCGCTAGGATCGCTAGAATCGCTTGGTTGGCGAGTAAAACGGCTGAGCTTCGCTACCATGTGTGTATATTATTCTGTGACCTTACACAACTTATCACGGAAATCATAATGAATTACCTTAACCTATACCATGAAGTCTTTTGACATAATAAAGGCAGATTATTTAAGTAGATTTTTTAAAGCTATCAGAATATGTTGAACATGAAATAAAAAGAATCCTTTTCACTGACGTGAAAAATAATATGTGCTGAAAGGGGTTCATGACACCAAATAGTTTGTTCACACGAAAACTTCTTCTCTGGTTATCAACTTTTTCCAAACATCAAAGCAGAGCTGAGTTGATTCTTTGTAAATGTGAAATGCCCTACTTATATCTCAGATGCGAGATACGTGTTGGAATAATTCCAGCCACCTACCAACCCACATCAAAAAGATGTCCCTATTAATTCGGCATGTAACACAACAAGCATTCCAATAACTGACAACGATCAAGTTTACTTTTCTAATGTTGCGGGGCTTATTTTAAATACATTATGTTTTTATGAACATTTCACTTGGGATTCTTGAGAGCCAATATTACTCTTAAAAATAGTTTTATTACTCTCGAAAATACTTAGAGTACAATTATTTTTTGTTAATTGTGCCATGAACTACTAGCCCTTAACAAATGGTTTACCACTATTAGTTTACCGCTTCTGAAGAGCAATGCCTATCGTTCGTGAACAATGGTGTACTAAAGATGGTGTATACGTTTATAAACACAAAATCAATCTTTAACAATAATTAAAATTTTCCTGCCATACGCGATAGTAAATATCTCCAGTTTGAGTTAACAGATTATATATTTGCTTCATTTAAAGCTTAAACGAAGGTTTTAGATGAGCTTTTCTTCATAAAAATATTACCACAAAATAAATGCCGTATCAAACGTTACCTACGAAAAAGAATATTTTTATATCCGACGTATATAAATATTTCTAAAGGAATAAATAGAACACTGGCCATTCATAATCCCCGGAAAATCAATATCTCTCCTTTCGACAGAAGAACAAAGACACCAATTTTAAGTAATCTAACAATTGTCATATTAATACTACAACTGCAGTAACAATTACCATTTCACTAAGCCATATACTCGATTGCACGATTGCAGTGGGACACGGTCTCACTTTTTGTGCGGAAGAATACGACAAATCACTTCCGGTTTCTCGGCCAATCTAGAATCCCCGAGACAGTGTGATAGTTTCTGGCCATTATTATAACCCTCAAAAATGGCGTTCAGGACTACTCTAGTCTACATTACTGATGAACCTTATAAAAATACACTCTTCGGCCGACCATCCAGTGTCAGTAGAGGGTTAGAGAGTGTAAGTTGCAGATTGAGTCTTCAGTATTCAGCCTGGAGTGGAAGTTGTAAGTATACAACAGTGACAGTTAATGAACAGTGGTAAATATTAAACATTCATTTCAGCTGGGGTGATGTTCGCGTCCACAGCAATTCTTTAAAGATGTACGTACACCCTGGGTAGTTCCAAACGAGCAACAAATCTGGTAGTTGGATTGTTACGATTTTGTGATCTCCCAGCTATAGCAGCTACCACAAAACATAAAAAAGCCCTTTTGAGGACCAAGCTAATTTTAAATTAATAGGTTCTGTTTTAAACGTAGTATATTTTAACGCTGAGGGCTTAAGCAAGACGAAGAGTGAGTGCATTAATAGGGTACTTCATGAAACAATGGTGATATCCTTGTACTCCAAGAGACGTATATCGAAGATAATAATAGTGCAAGAGGCAATATTCCCGGATACAGACTTGTTGATTCTATAAGGCATAGGGTTTATGGTATTCCACTTTAACATGTCAAAATACAATAAAGGCAAAACAAACATCAAAATTTGGAGATTCGACAAACATTTCAGTTTTATAATTCTATCCAAACAATATCTCAAAACAAAGTGTTTTCCATACAATTTTTTACGAGTACCCTCAGGTTATTATTGACTGATGATACTCCTTGGTACTATCAGACAGAGTCAATGGGCAATAAACGTGTTGGTTCGTAAAGCTGCGAGCCGGTAGAGTGCATTTGTTTACTGTCACTAGTTTTAGTAGCTACCGTAATTAAAGTGATACCGGGTGAACAAGGGAAGATAAGCAGCTTCCAATATCTGTCAGTTTGTTTACAGTGTATTGATAAAGCTGTTGTAAAGCTCGGTCATTAGTTTGGTGTCGCCCGACACTTCCCGCCTCTAATGGACGAAACCGCCCTCTCATTTATAACGTCAAACAGAACTTAATTGGGGAGTCAAAGGCGGCTCCAAACATCAAGTACAAGAGTCAATTAAATATAAATACAACTACCACTTTCCATCAAGTTATACCTTAAAGTAAATGAATTTATGAGATTGTCTTAGGCGGATTTCACATTAAATACGACTCAAAAACGTGCTTTTATTGCCTCATCTTGAATCTGGTGGCGTAGCTTGGTGCCAAAGTACGTAGGAGACGACGACCTCGTGTTGGTTGGTATGGCAACGATATATCGGAAATATCGATTTATATGTTTCGATATATCGATATATAAGTATCGATTTCGTCTTTCGATAATATCGGCCATATCGATAGTTTGGTCCGATATATCATATCACTAAATATTGACACTATTCTCTCTCCTCAAAATCATTATGATTCGAAAAAAAACACATTTAAATTGCCTCTTATGCGTACAAAACATGCACTGAAATAATAAAGTAACTTTATTTTGTTGTAATTTTGATTTTTTTTCATTCAACCCCACAGACCACAAATTGTTTCGTGTAAATAAATGTTCGATATATCGGTTACCCGATACATAGATATCTTTCTTTCGATATTATCGTTATATCGATATGTGGTTTGCGATATATCGATGAGTAGAAAATATTTGCCATCCCTACTTGTTGGGCATATCCCATGATGATCATCACCGTCACAGGCACTGCTGAACAAGGTTAAGACACGCAAATTGGGAGTGGCAAGTGATTAGAAATCACTCACTTCTCTTTGGGTTAAAACTGAGACTGCAGTTTCACAACTTAGCCAAAACTACGACTCATATAATAGTTACGGAATCTACGACAAAGTGAAGGCTCACGTATAAACTAACTACATACAGATTGCAAACATTTTCACTTTTCGTATCTTTTTAATTTATTCAATCGTTTATGTGATAACCTTTCTGGTCGAATTCCCACCGGACATGTATTTGGTTTTAACCATTACACTAATAGGAGCTCCTGGAGTCGAACTTACAATGACGTATAGTTCCTGTCCACATTAGGAAGTTTGAGACATAATTAGTCTTGTAATAAAGGGCCTTGTCGAAGGCTAGTAAACAGCCCGGCGGCACTTGAGTGTGACAAATTGTCAGGAGGTCATCAATAACAGGGCCTGCCGTGTCACACCGACTATCGCTCGCTACATTGGTCTCGTTACTAACTGTTCATACGTATCCCATTTACTAAACTCTTATATTCTTAATATATAAAATACATACACGATTTACTCACTCATCACGAAATCACTGGAACCATGAATCAGATTTTGATGAATTTCGTGTAGGGAAGTTGAATTTTATAGGCCAATCATGAGACCCCCTAAGAAAGAGTATCTCAACATGTCCTATTTTATAGGCCAATCATGAGACCCCCTAAGAAAGAGTATCTCAATATGTCCTATTTTATAGGCCAATCATGAGACCCCCTAAGAAAGAGTATCTCAATATGTCCTATTTTATTGGACAATCATGAGACCCCCTAAGAAAGAGTATCTCAATATGTCCTATTTTATTGGCCAATCATGAGACCCCCTAAGAAAGAGTATCTCAATATGTCCTATTTTATTGGCCAATCATGAGTCCCCCTAAGAAAGAGTATCTCAACATGTCCTATTTTATTGGCCAATCATGAGACCCCCTAAGAAAGAGTATCTCAACATGTCCTATTTTATTGGCCAATCATGAGACCCCCTAAGAAAGAGTATCTCAACATGTCCTATTTTATTGGCCAATCACGAGACCCCCTAAGAAAGAGTATCTCAACATGTCCTATTTTATTGGCCAATCATGAGATCCCCTAAGAAAGAGTATCTCAACATGTCCTATTTTATTGGCCAATCATGAGACCCCCTAAGAAAGAGTATCTCAACATGTCCTATTTTACTGGCCAATCATGAGACCCCCTAAGAAAGAGTATCTCAACATGTCCTATTTTATTGGCCAATCATGAGTCCCCCTATTATAAGAAAGAGTATCTCAACATGTCCTATTTTATTGGCCAATCATGAGACCCCCTAAGAAAGAGTATCTCAACATGTCCTATTTTATTGGCCAATCATGAGACCCCCTAAGAAAGAGTATCTCAACATGTCCTATTTTATTGGCCAATCATGAGACCCCCTAATAAAGAGTATCTCAACATGTCCTATTTTATTGGCCAATCATGAGACCCCCTAAAAAAGAGTATCTCAACATGTCCTATTTTATTGGCCAATCATGAGACCCCCTAAGAAAGAGTATCTCAATATGTCCTATTTTCCATGAGTGTAACGTTAGCATTAATTTATTTCAAACGGCTGATAAAAAAAAAAAAATATATATATATATATATATATATATATATAAATGAGAAAAAAGCTCCGATGATTATAAAAATTTCCTTTATGACCTTTCACGAAAAATTCCTTTGTAACAATTAACAATGACCTTTTTTATTGTGAAATGTTTAAGGTAATTTCTATTAACTGTGACTACACTATACTAGTTTGCATCTCCCTTAATTAGACTTAGGCACATGAATTTCTAGACTATACAACTTTTTCTAGGAGAATGGCAGCAGGCTGAATTTTTACACGGATGTGATAGTTTAGGGAGAACCACGGGGAGAAGGGTAATTAAGCGTAGATAACCACCCCGAAGCGAAGCAGGGCTGTCGGCTAGTAGCACCATTTTATATACGTAATTATTTTTAATATGTAGACTAATAATATTTTAACAACTATCATTAAATTCAGGTGGTGCATTCTGTGCTGAATAGTTTCAGTTCTTATTCAATCTAAAGATAAATTATTGAAATGCGTTACACATTCATCGAAAAAAAAGTTGTTTAACATGTTGTGTTGTAAAACTGAATTTTGATACCGTGCTCAAATTCCCCGGCTTAATAATTAAATACCCTATACAACAAGTATATTTATTTTAAAACAATTTCTTGCGCTTTACAAATAAGTACAAAGAAAGATATATTCATAAACGTTGAAATACATACAAGCTTTGTATACATACTATACTATATACAAAATGTATGCCATTTATGAAAACAACAAGGCAACTAAGAGAACAGAATAACATGTATATTTTACGAATGTTTCCAAACAATATTTTTACATTACTTTTCTCTTAACATACGCTTAATTAATGCATTATACTGTTAAATCAATTAATTATAGTAGAATGGAAATAAAAACATAAAAATTAGAAAATAGTCTATCTTTTGCCTAATTAAATATTCATTTCCATAACAAATTTTTATAATGTCATAACATAGTCTCCTACTTTGAGAAGTTGATTTTCTTACGCAAATGTTTTATGGTTTTACGATTGAGCGACACTTGGCATGAATTGTAATTTTGTAAATACCTCTGATATAATAAAATTATACTCCGGAATCCTCTTGTTGTTTAACTTTTTTACCTCCTTAAGTAAAAGTCTGCGTTGTTTTGTAATTCACTTATCTAGCAAAATATGCATTATTTACACCTCAATGATTGGCAACATAAAAATTATCAAACGTGTAAAATATAATTTTAAAACTTATAAAAAATATGACGTCAAACAGTCTGAGTTTTGAGTTCGTTATAATTTAAAAAATTACCAAGAATGTCCTCACAAGTACGCATTTCACTGAGGGAAATTTACCAAAACAACTAATCCTAAAAAAACGTAAATAAAGTCACAAGCCAAAAGAAGGCATAGACAAAGTTATAAAGGACCCCAAAAATGTATTAGGTTCGAAGGTGTAATAATTTTATTATGGAACAGTGAATGATAAAAGAGACGAAATTTGTTTTCTCATAAAATTATAAGAGCATAAACGAAAAGGACTGCGGGCAAGAAGAAATTCTTTCCTTGTCCAGCCATTACGGTTGTTCAAAATTAAAAAAAAACCCAAATTATGGTGTTTAACGTAAAATAATGATACCACTATACGTGTTCACAGACAAGAAATAAACAAGAGGTCACTTTGTAGTGACCGCAGCGAACGCCTAAGTGGCAGTTGTAAATATACTTCAACTTATGTACATCTCTATACATCTGCAGTAGACATAATAGTTACTACGTTTATCCTTGGCAATTTGTGGGAATACTGACAAGGATAACTATTACTACTCGACACACATCTAGCGCACAATGGGCGGGTGGGTGAGTCATTACTATTATACGTGTATACGTAAGAACTATGTACAGGTGTGGTGGGAGGGTTATTGTTATTGTACATGTACGAGTGGGCGGGTGGATCATAACTAAGTCTATAAGTGGGCTTAAGGGCCATAACCAAGGTACATATATTTTTTTGGTTGGATGGGTTATTATCACTGTAAATGCATGGGTGGGCGGGATACTGTTTCAGAATCATCATCTTCCCATAACAAATTTCGTATCATCGCACGCTACTAGCCAGGTCTGAAACCAACTCTTTCCCTGCCAGGTACAATCCTGAAATAAAACAACTACACGAAGAGGCGATTAATAAGTCGTAGAAGACAACGGGTTGAAGGACATATTGATGGAGGTAGAGGGAGGAGAGGATGAAGGACAAAGGGTCACTCGAGGGGTGCCGTGATTGAATTAGGTTCCATCACCGGAGGACCGCAGGAACAAGAATTGACTTCCGATTGCTCAATCAAGCGGTTTAGCCGCCTTCCTTTCATTTCAATTAGCCTGCTTGGCCTAATTGACTTCCAATTTAATTTTAGATATCGTATGACTATCGACTGGTTTATTTTTCCAATTATATTTATTCAATGATAAAACATTTCAGCGCCCTTTCTTGCCTACAGGTTACAAGCAGCCTCTAAACATACTAGGGCCGAGCTAGCTTCCGTGAGGAGGAATGATGTCCAGCAGTCTCAGAGAAGTGTACCAAGGACATTTGACAAGACTTTGTAAGTTGACGAATCAGCCCCCCCCCCTCCTTCCTCCCCAAGTAGAGTACATAGTGGGCAGACCCCAAGTATGATTTAAAGAGGCTGAGTGAACCCCAAGGAATAATTATTATCACCTGAATAATACACGTAGAGAGCGGTTTGTACTCTAGGAGTCGTGGACACGGTGCTCGAGGAGAACGTGTCTGTTACTAGACCTTAGACCTTATGGTAAGGTCTAATAGGTATATATTATACCTTAGACCTTAAGAAGACACGCCTGTAACACAAGTTTTATATGTGGAATACGTGGTGATGGATGTTACCCATAGTTTGTTTCAGGTTTGTTCTTTATTATGATAATATGAAATGATCACACGATGGGGTTTACATCATTAAATGTTTAATTAGATCCACAACAAGCCCTTTTTAGAGTAGGAGAAACTGAAAGACTGCCAAAATCAGTCATTTAACAATGTTAAAAGGGCGTCTTTCCAATTGTTTGCACTCGAAAGCAAAGAGGGGCAGCGACTTCAGGTACACTCAGTAGTTTACTGACCTAAGCCAACGAACATAAATGACGAAATGAATTAACCATTATTTTACCATACTTACTGTGTATGGTAAATCAGTTATACAACATGAAAGTTTAAAAATCTTTCTCCAAAAGGTATACAACCAAACATTGTTTTCCGAAATTCTAAATTTTCTTGTTTTGACTCGGCGAGGTGTCTGCAGATTCTATTATACTACCAAAACAAATTACAAAATACGACGTAACTTTAAAAAAATTTAAGGTGACCCATATAAAGCCATCTTGTGGGTCACCTTAAGACTTCATTGCATTAAAAAAAACAATCAAAAAACGGCTTTTAAGTGTCAAAAAATGTCAAATACTGAACGACAATATTCCTCCAGTAGGTTTCAAACTCGTTCCCTAATCCGATTGCAACGTCAATTTCAATTTATTCAAATATTGACAGCAGTCAGATAATCCAGCGGTTCGACAACACATTCCAGTTGTAGTACAAAAAGATTAGAAAATGGACATGCGTTCTTGTGTACCTAAAACCTTACTTAGTTAAAAGATAAACGATAGATCGCTCACCGATTAGTAGTCTAATCGATTCAGACGCAGGAATAATTTATGTTCACTGGGTAGACTGTCAAACGTTTAAACACCTTTCTAAAATCTTGTGCTTTCTTAGAAAAGGCCGAGAGAAAGAGGCAACTAATCAGACTTGCTTAGTGTGTTGTTCAGGTTGCGAAACAATGTTACGTAAACAGAATCCTACGTGAAAACAATTAAGGTTTCGTAGTTTGTAAACGTCCCGATCTACTGATTTACAACCCATTTAGTTGCATTTTTCTTGTTATAACTCAGTAGTGAGTTTTTTAAATAAATGTAACTAACCGTCAACGGCAGATACATCTATTCAAAAAACATCTTGTCTAACACTTTGTAGAGTAGTCTAAAACACTGGTCTGGTCATGTTCATTACATCTGAACAGTCTACAAGTTTTATTAGTGTACTTTAGGGTCCATTGTTGCGTGTTTTGTGTCTCCGTGTTCAAGGTTACTGAGCAGTCATGTATCATGTTCAGTGTTCGTTAACTGAGGTTGTTCATACTGTG
Source organism: Stictocephala bisonia (assembly GCA_035578905.1). Taxonomy (NCBI): domain Eukaryota; kingdom Metazoa; phylum Arthropoda; class Insecta; order Hemiptera; family Membracidae; genus Stictocephala; species Stictocephala bisonia. The sequence goes on from JAQJVL010000146.1 coordinate 382,253, forward strand.
AGTGATCTTAAGTGTAACTATTTTATAAACTAAGCTAATCGCATTCCTACATAAATACAAACAAATACACCCAAGGGTCATTTCAATATCCTTCAGGTGTCATGTGATTAAAACATTATTAAACATTGTGTGATTTAAACCTCATACTTAATTAAGGGGTCCAGATTTGTGAGTGCACCATAAAGTCACTAGTGGCATTTACCGGAACGTTTAGAATATGGAAATTTAGGGGTTCACATTGATTCGATCCTGCTCAACGGCCCTCTTACAATAATCTCTTAAAAAACAGATATCGATTGATGCAGGCAGTGCGACTTGCAGATTTTTTATCAGATGAGAATTGTATTTTTTATCAGGGTATCAGTGTCGAGCTTCAGGGATCTGTTGATTATTTTTTATCAGGGTATCAGTGTCGAGCTTCAGGGATCTGTTGATATCTTAAAACGCTCAAAAGACATTCGGTTGATCTGTTGCTTTAATAATCCTGTCTGAAACAAATCCTTCAAAAAGAAACAATTCAAAGTACAGTTACTCCTTTTCAGTCTAGCAGCAGTCAAATTACTTGTAACTTTCACGTGCCCAAAGACCTGTAAACGTGCCAGCAGTCACGCAGGACCTCAGTTACGTCTCAAGGAAACAAGGAAGAAGGGCCGTTCTCAATACGTGCTTTTCTAGAACTGGTGTTAGAACAGAATAACTGCCAGATGACGACCAAATAAATATTTGTAAATTGACATGATTTTAAAATAAAGTCAAGACTAATATCTATTTGTATGCATTTCAAAATTATTAATTATTCGCGTAAAAATAATTCACTTTCGAAAACAGTAATACACTAAAGTAAGCTTATCACTTATCCTCATAAGAAAGGCGAAGCAGTTTATTTACTAACGCAACTCCTCCCTCATTTTTTTAATCACTTTTTACGATTGCGGTGTCAAAATATTTTCCCTTTTAGTTCGTTGTTCAATAAAATCTTCATTGTTTAGTATTTTCACCCTTAAGTGGACGGTAATTTCTTAACAAAAACCAATTTATGGTGCACTAGAACTGATCTTCACCAATGACATTACACTTTAAGAGTGACGGACCGATTCGTTGGAAGAAAGTCGTGTTTTTTTGGCTTCACAGTGGGAAAACTAATTTGAACAGATTAAGCAGTTAACCTCACCCCAACTTGTTTTTGGAAATTAGGCTACTGAGTCTGTGGAATTAGGAACAGCGGCCAGCTCGAACCCCGCCGGGGGTGACTTACGTGTCTTGTTGCCTTTTAATCCCTAGGAGGGACGTAGGGCTGCAACAAAGGACCTCCACCGGACTCTGTTCTGCGCCAAACACTTTATATCTCTTCCCACTCGCCAGGTCTTCCCTCTTTCTGAATTTCTCTTTTCAGTATCCTTCGCCACGCCTGTCTGGGTCTTCTTCTCTTCCTTTTTCCTTACGGGTTCCAGACTAGCACTTGTCTACTTATGGTGTTTATAGGTCTCCTCAGAGTGTACCCTATCCAACCATACTTCCTTTCCTTTATTGTCACCCCGACAGGATCTTGGTTACATCTATATCCCAACTCAGCGTTTGAAATAATGTTAGGCCGGTAAATTTTTAGAACCTTCATTTATTGATAAAAACTTGTAATTTATTTACCATGGGCTTTATAATTTTCCAGATTTGGCATACGTATAAAAGAACGGATTTCAAATTGCTAATAAAAATGTTAAGTTTTGTTTTTCTCCTGTCCTAAGGTAAGGCAGTCGTGTTTGTGCGAAGTGAGATTGTCTTGAAGTTATATAACAATGCGAAGTGCTGGCAAATTGTAGTAGGCCTATCTGAAAATAGTTGCTCACATTTTTTCCCGTTTAGTTACTATTTTGACAGTAAACCTAAAACTAAATTACCAAATTAGTAACTCGTTATTCACAAGCTAAATGTACCATCGTCCTTTCCCGAACATGTTGTAAGAATTAATTTAAAAAACGTACCTACTCCAGGAACCAAAATAAATTTCTTTTTACCTGAAACAAAAAACACACATTAGTCCTGTCTGTAAAAATATATTCATTTCTCTAACTAGCAAAAAGTCGATAATGCCTTGCTTTATCTTAGGTCCTGATTGAATGGCTAATATTACGGGAAAAGTTCACTAAATAAAAGTTTTTAAATTACATTTTCTATCGGAAATTATCATTAAATACACAGTGTTATATTATACAAAATCAAGTTGTCCGCCATTTTGGAACATATCGGATTTTATTAGCGATGTTTTAAAATCACTAAATGCATATTTTTATTAGCGAGAGAAAAGTAGGTGAAGTTCTCCACTTAAAGTTTGTTGTATCTCTGCAGATTTAAAAGACCCCAATAGTGGCACACTTGGAAAAAATCACTCTTTATAGTAGGCCTATTGCCATCACGAAAATCTAACTGTGTAGTTATTGTACAATAATCCTTGTACTACTACCAGCTAGAATTGTCCTGGTGGCTTTATACTGATAAAAAGGTTTATATTTTATCGTAAAAAGGAAACAAAAATGTATTCTAGACTGATGAATAATCTTTTAGTGACTCAATTCAATCCCTGTAACATTTTAGAGATCCCATTCGATTCTCATAATATATTTGTGATTCCTTAAAACCCCTAATAATATGTAAATGATCCCATTCGATCCTCATAATAGTTGTTGTGATTCCTTAAAATCCCTAATAATATTTCAGTGATCCCATTCCAATTCCCAAACTATTTCACGATCTCACTCCGATCCCCATTGTTTTCATGATCCCATTCCAATTTCCATGATATTTTCGTGATTCTATTCGATCCCCATAGTACACTTTTCTGTGGAAGAAGATACCAAATGGTTGTGGGCTTTCATCTAGGTTTTTTCAGCGAACAGATGTTATCTAGACACGGTCGTAAGTAAAGTTAGGACTGCACGTAGACCAAGAGGTTATGTGCACACGTCACCTTGAAACATAGAAAACGTGAGAACAAATACCAGTCAGCATCCTGAGTCCTTGAATGTAGCACTGCTACACATTCCACAAGTCCGTGGATACGACACCTCACATCCTGTTATGATCGCTGACTCTTCAGAGGAATCTTGCAAATTCCAGTTATAACCGGATGTCACTTGTACATCAAAATATTTTACAGCATAAACATCCTAAATGAACAGATCGTTTTAATATGGGCCTTTAAATTAGATATACCTTTAGTGATCGTGTGAACAAGGACCAAATGAGTGAACGTAAAGAGAACACGGGGAGTGTGGAAGTCTGGAGCTGACCAACCAATATCAATAAGTTACATAACAATATTTATGTAGCCTTTTTGTTTTTCACTGTACAAAGTTTTTGCTTAAACTTCCATCTAGGGTTTTATTAGATTATAACTTTTGGTTAGGTTAGGTTAGGTTAGGAATGATAAAAAATAAAAATTGTAGTAATTAAATAGAAACTAGAAGAAACCCCTTCACATTCTTATACCTCGGTCTGGAGAAAATTCCCAGCGTCTCTTGACGTTCAGATGAGTGGTGTAGTAATGAATAAATGACGCACATGCAGACATGCATTCCCTTTTATTCAAATACTCTTATAGATCAAACAAAACTTCCACTGAATTCAACTTACTCTCTCTAACATAAAGGAAAATCTATAATCTTCCCAAGATTATAAACACCAAAACATCATTATTTACATTTAGACAACTGTTACTTTTTCACTAATTTAACCTCTTCGTGTTATTCTTATTGCCGAAAAACGTACTTTGAGGGCTTCCCAAGCCCATGAGAGTAAAAACAATAAAGACCTCGCTGCACAATAGCGAATAGGGGTAAATTTTTGACAACTCGTAGGTTAAAATTAGCCAAAAAATAAGGAAGGAGTTGCGTTAACAAAACACGCGTATTATTTATGTAAAGAAGTATTACAGAAAACATACGTGTAAATGTTTTTATCTCATTTCATACATTCAAGTTATATTTAAGGATGATTATTTTAAAACTGTTTCTTACCATTTAATATTACGAAACAGCAAGAAAATAAAACAGAAAATCCGCATCAAATACGTTAAGTATTACCCCTACTAACAATGCCCTCAGAAAACATGTTTATTATAATGTACTCAGTAATTGAATTTAATATAAATCGAGGTAGCCTTACATTTTACATTTTTAAAACTTCCTACATAGGCCATCCCCTGGCTATGCCAAAACAAGTAATATTTGTCTAGAATTGTTTGGTATAGGGGCATGTACACGACTACAAAGTGTTATTACATTTCTTTGAATAGTTTTAAAAATAATAAATACATTACAGACTGTTGCCCAACACTGTACGAGTGTAGGACGAGCGTGGATGAGTGTAGTATAGTTACTAACTGAGTTCGACTGTTCCTGAGATAGGACCATTTGGTAATAACCCAATAGCCAGGGCAACTAAGGGACCTACAACTTAGGCTGGACAGTAACATTACGCGAGTCGTTCCCACTATACCCAACTGACCTTTAGTCCTAAAAACAATCAAGTGCTATACGACCTAAAAATGATTAATATTCATACAAACTAACAGAAATATTATTTAAATAATGATGATAAACAAAAGCAAGGATGTAACAATAAAAAAATAATAGGCAACAAATTCTGTGTAGCAGTTTTATAGGATTTAAATTGTAATTCTTTATGACAAAAACAATTATTATAAATTCTTTATGAATAATCAACTGGTTAATTTTTCTCAGCTTAAAAAGATGAACAAAAAATTAAGAAAAAATAAAATCTATTAACCTTGACTAAAAGCAATAAGAAAAATCAGAGTTTTGTTTCTTCCAAATTATTTACTAATATATATGTACTAAGCATTAACCACAAATGTTAAGCATTACAGAGAAGTAATGAACAGAGGTCGAGTCCAATATTGCACTAAATGAGTACTACGGAGTTATTTCTCCAGTTCCCCATAAGGATGGCAAGGTCCGAACCACGTCTGCCCCCCCCTATCCCCCTATTCTGAAGGATACACGTCGCAACAATTACAATAGATGTATATAGAGATGTACATTAGTTGTAATCCATTTAGAACTGCCACTTATTCGTTCGCTCCGGTTATACGAAAGCGACCTCTATTTCTCTTTTCTCTGTGTAAGAAAAAAAAAAATAGAAAATATACGAAACCACCTGTAAGAAATCAAAATAATCTTGCAAAATAAAAATACCAATGTTATATTTTAAACCCTATCATAACCAGAGAAGTCTGAGGTGTCCCTGTTGGGTGGTAGTCGGGGTCCGGATGTTTTGTAGGGAAGAGAACTTGTCAATTAGCTTAAAATCAGACTATTGCTACGTGGTTCGGATTCCACATAAAGCTGTAGGTCCCCTTAGTTGCCCTGGCTATTAGGCTGATACTAAATGGCTCTTTCTAAGGAACGGTCGACCTTAGTTAATAACGATGACTGCACTCGTGCATCTACAATCACACTCATTCACCACTCACATCCGGCCATATCTTTATATATACAGTAGAACCTCTCTACTCTCTAATCCGCACTAATTAAAACCGGGGATGTTCGGACTATCAAATCGTTCGGATTACTGAACATATTGTTATTTTCACATACAAAAATAAAATATAGCTAAAATAGATCATTCTAAGGTTTAAAGAAAAGAGAGATGTTTTACAGTGTAAAAGATATTATTGTTTATTCAACAACGTACATACAATATAAACATTAACTACAGTAAATAAAAATTATACTGGTTATCATATATATTTGATAATGTTGCTTTTATAATAAAAATGAGAAACTGGACCTGGTAAATATTTATATAAAAACTGGAAAATAATCAATAATTACTACAATAATTAGATAAATTATTGAAAAATACAGACATTTTCTTCTGAATCAATGAAGATATGTACATGCACATTTCTTTTTCTTTATCGTGGTCGAGTTCGGATTAGTGGACGTTCGGATTACAGAAGTTTGGATTAAAGAGGTTCTATTGTATAAGGTTAAATGCAAGAAATGGCCATGAGGCCCTAACTTCACCTTTTTGTAAACATATTAAGAATAAAGAATTTCTATATCTCTACGATCTGCGTCTTGCATAAGAACAATAACAACAACAAATCACTAGCGTCAGTAACACGACTGATTCGCTTACACCAAGGTGGAGTGCGGCCAATCGGACAGATATATCGTTACTGTAACAAGATAAGGCGCAAAAACCGCAACACGGACCAGTGAAACCTAATTACAAAGTTACGTGATGGGCGGGAGGGAAGTGGAGGCGGTAAATTGTCGCAAAACCCAGTCTCGGCCAACCACCGACCATCTGCTGCTTTTTGTGACCAAGTGGTTTCAGTGTCATTTACTAAATATCTCTAAATATGCATGATTTAGTTATCGCTCCTCAGGATTAATGAATAATAATGACTGCAAATATGCCAACAAGCAGTCTCTCAGTATTGGCGGTAAGTTATTTATCTAAGAAATGTTTCAAACACATTGTAATTTATCAACCTTATTAGAAAAATATTTAATTTAGTATTTGATATAAAACATTTTAAAAATAAATAAAATATGGATGCATAGAACAAAATTGGAATTTCCTGGGTTATTGTGGAAAAACGTCAATAATTTACGTTCTCATTTATGAAAAAATATATATATTTATAACTAGCCATTACACTGTATACAATTGTTATTACTAAAATAATTCTAATAGAGCAAGCATCACGCCTAAGTCAACTGTTTTGGTTATGATAATAAATTTGTAAAACGCGTGTAGATATCAGTATAATTTTAAAAATTATAACACTATTAATACTCTCAGAAGTGTAAGTATTCATTTATTCATCTCTAAGACGCCGATCGTAGAGATATGGACGAATATGAGGAGTGAATGAGTGTTATAAGTGTAGATGAACGAGTGTAGTCATTGTTACTATATGAGTTCGACTTAGCTCAGAAAGGACTATTTATTAATAGCCCAATAGCCAGGGCAACTATGGGACCTACAGCTTTACGTGGAATCCATACCACGTAGTGTTGGTCTGATTTTCAATACTCAGTTCTCTTCCCCACACAACATCCGAACCTTGACTATCATTCAACCCGGACACTCCAGACTTCTCTAGTAGTGTCTACGTTGATGACAACCATTGAGCGGACGCCGCGTCGGTATTAAGAGAATCGAGCATGGAACCTATCACCTACAATCTCCCAAACACTTTGTCCCCAAGTAGCTGGGCTACAGCACTGCGCCACCAGTGCCAACATATAAGTATATTCTCATGGTTTTGTATTTTATATGGCTAATGATACATACAGTAATATCATTTATTTTATAAGCAAAAATAATATAGTAAATAGAGTAATATCAAAGGTACTTAACAAAATACGCAGGTCGATTTCTTCGGGATTTCATAATAATTTGTATGTGCAGATAATTTTAACGACATTTCTCTGTGAAAGACAAATAATGTCCTAATTACATATGTATAAAGGCCAACAGCCTTCCACTCACAGATAAACACAACACCTAGGCATGTACCGAGCACTGTCTGTCTAGTGTACAGAGGCCGCCGACCTATTGTGGCTGTTCAATTAGAACCATCTGCTAAGAGATTGTGTACATGTGTGAGGACTGAGCACTTGTCACGCCATGGTAGGAGTCAGCCAACAGCCTTCCACTCACAGATATACACTACACCTAGGCCTATACTGAGCACTGCCTGTCTAGTGTACTGAGGCCGCCGACCTATTGTGGCTGTTCAATTAGAACCATCTGCTAAGAGATTGTGTACATGTGTGAGGACTGAGCACTTGTCACGCCATGGTAGGAGTCAGCCAACAGCCTTCCACTCACAGATATACACTACACCTAGGCCTATACTGAGCACTGCCTGTCTAGTGTACAGAGGCCGCCGACCTATTGTGGCTGTTCAATTAGAACCATCTCCTAAGAGATTGTGTACATGTGTGAGGACTGAGCACTTGTCACGCCATGGTAGGAGTCAGCCAGCAACCTTCCACTCACAGATATACACTACACCTAGGCCTATACTGAGCACTGCCTGTCTAGTGTACAGAGGCCACCAACCTATTGTGGCTGTTCAATTAGAACCATCTCCTAAGAGATTGTGTACATGTGTGAGGACTGAGCACTTGTCACGCCATGGTAGGAGTCAGCCAGCAACCTTCCACTCACAGATATACACTACACCTAGGCCTATACTGAGCACTGCCTGTCTAGTGTACAGAGGCCGCCGACCTATTGTGGCTGTTCAATTAGAACCATCTGCTAAGAGATTGTGTACATGTGTGAGGACTGAGCACTCGTCACGCCATGGTAGGAGTCAGCCAGCAACCTTCCACACACAGATATACACTACACCTAGGCCTATACCGAGCACTGCCTATCTAGTGTACAGAGGCCGCCGACCTATTGTGGCTGTTCAATTAGAACCATCTGCTATGAGGTGATGTAGCAAATGCCGCCCCCAGACAGTAATGCGTGTGCCCCCCCAGTCGTTTGCCCCCGCGGAGTCGCCAGCCTGTCTCCCGCTGTAACTACCAGTGTTTACTCCACTTTTAATGCCACGAGCGGCGACTACCAGTCGTAAAGTCTAGACATATTGATCCCGTCGACAAAAATGTCCTTTTCGTATTGATAATGGGTAACGCGCAGTGTTTACATGGTACTTGCACAACAATTACGGCTGGAATTAACCATCAGACATCATAATAAGCCTGGATGTTCTGTGTTAATTTCCACCCAGCCTTCAAACAATTATCGCCCTACTTTATATGAGCTAGTATAATCAAAAGCTACACTATTGTATTGTTAGTCTTATAAAGAATTTTTTCACAGACAGATTTAGATTATTTAAATTTTAAGAAATGTCTCCAAACATACTTTATGATAAACGTTAATCGATTCCCTACTTAACATTTGTAGTAAAATAATTTTTTTTTATTTGAAGTTCCTTTCAGCATAAGTACTGCAAAAAAACTTTAAAAAGTCTGATAAGCGATTCAAACACTTTCCTTTGAGGCCGGTTTCCAAAACGCCACCGCGTGGGAAATTGACAGCCACATGGAAGAACACAATTTTACCGTCAGCGACCTAGAATATGCCATTATACAGGGTGGAAAAAATATATAAACGCTTTCAAAACACGTTATTTTTCCACAGATAGTTTGATAGTTTAATTTTTTTTTTAATAATCGTGTTCCATTATTAATAATTTTTATCACAATAATTTACTTGAAACCGTTAATTTGCGTAGAAATTATTTTGTTCAAATTAGTTACTTTGAAATTCAGATGACCGCTACTCTGGAAAGTATAAACCTTCTGAAGTCCAGTTTGCGGCAATTAATTTCTCTTGACTAGACTTTTCATTTGATACCAAACTCGACCTGGGCTTACGTTGAAGATTTCCGTTCAACTCCTCGTGGGCCGACCCCCAGAAAAGATTAAATGCGCTAATGGCGTCAACAATTATGTTCTTTGTATAACCACGACCATGTAAAAGATTTCAACTTCAAGTGAAGTCGTAAAAGAGTTGTGATAGCATTTCTATGTTTTCCACTTTGTATTTCAACTGTCCTATTCATTGTTAATTTCAAATGGAGTTGTTATTGGTAATCTTCGTTTTGTTATACATTTTTACAACAGTGATTTTTATTATTATGAGTAATAGTGAATACTTCCTAATTATTAACAGTTCAGTCTAGTGGATATAATAGGTTGATATAATTGGTTTTTTTAATCGTCACAAATGGCATTTAAAGTTAATATATATTTTTTTAATCAACTTATGGTACAATAGTATATTTCTTCGTTTACCAAACACACTATATGTATTGCGATATGATCCTTAAAATAGAAACTCATCATAATCATTATTATTATTATTATTATTATTATTATTATTATTATTATTATTATTATTATTATTATTATTATTATTATTATTATTATTATTATTATATTTGAAGCAAAATGCTTAACTACGACACATTAACGTTAAACTTTTATAAATATGTGAGTTATCAATCATATCAATTATTATCAATGATACATCCTAAATTGCCGATTACTCCGGTCTCGCTTGAACGTAAAACTCTAGCCGTGGGGTCAACTGCGTTACATGATGCTGAGTTACTATTGTATAACACGTGTTATTACGTTGTACCACATTGTACATAACAAGTTAACGAAGTTATCTTCTAGTGAGATGAATTAAATGGAGCCAACCTGTGCGATGACGATTTCAATTTAACTTTAGCGAACACGTCTGATGGGAACACGAACTTCGCTCTTATCGAGCACTTTCGTTAATTGGAAAAGTACTTGAACTGCGATGCCAATAAACCCTATTGTTTTACTTCAACAGTTCCAGTTTTCATTTATCGACCGGCTCTCAGGTATTTTTAGGCACAATTTAACACAACATCAATTTATATATAGCGCTCTCATGTGTGTTCAATTTCCACGTGCATCTAATGTATAAAGAGATGCTCCCCTGTACAATCTCTACTGTCGGCGCAGAATTTACGTGCACCCGAGATTGAAGGCTGTTTTCTAAAGAACTAAGAAGCCTAAGAAAACTCGAATCACACCATTATTTTCCTTCTTCAATAGTACGTTATGACATATGCATTGTTAAATTGTATTACGAGTTCAAATATTTTGTATCCTAGTTGGAACATAAAAATTACCGGAATTTTAACTAGTTTTCATTGTACATCAAATTTACACCATTATTACTCAAAAACTCATGTAGGGCATTTATATTTTAATACCTGATTGAGAGGAACATTTGCTATAAGTTTTATAATTTTTTGAATGTTAACTATTAGACAAAAAAGGTTCTTATCAATTCCCTGAAACTTTGCTTTCTTGGCTTGTATAGGTCCTAACATTAATTACAGTACTTGGTCTTGTTGTAATCCTTATGACGTGTATAGTTACGATACATCAATTTCATTCCTGTAAGTAAATGCAGTAATTTTATATTGATTTGAATCTAAATAAACTTAGCAATTTAGAGTTATTTTAAGTTTATTTAAATTTATTTAAAATCAATGCATTTACTTACACATATGAAAGTGATGTATCTTAGCTATACGTGTCAAAAGGATTACAACAATATTACGACATGTACAAGCCAATAAAACATAGTTTCTGAGAATTGATAAGGACTTTTTTTCTCGAAAAGTTGAAATCATAAAATTTATAAAAATTATTGAAAACATCCCTGTCAGTCGTTTAAAAATATAAATGCGATACATGAACGAGTGTTTGAGTAATAACGGTATAAATTTGATGTACAATAAAAAATAGTTAAAATTCCGGTACTTTTTATGTTCCAACTAGAATAAAAAATATCAAAGCTCGTAATAAAATTTGAAAATACTTAAGTCGTAACGTGCAATTAAACGAGGAAAACAATGGTGTGATTAGATTTTTCGTATATCTCTTAGTTCCTTAGAAAACTACCTTAAAACTCGAGTGCACATAATTTCTGCGCCAACAGAACTGTGTAGTTCTGCTTAGGACTGCTATATTATAAATATTTAAATAATTAGGTTTATTTCTAATACAAAAATTAAGTATTATTATTATTTTATTCATTATTAAGACGCCGATCGTAGAGATGAGGGGGAATATGGGGAGGTGAATGATTGTAGACGAACGAGTGTAGTCATTGTACTAATTAAAGTCAACTAGTCCTAAAAAAAGAGCCATTTTTTATAGCCCAGTATCCAAGCCATATAAGAGAGCTACAGCTTTACGTGGAATCTGAACCACATAGTAAGTTAGTTCCTCAAACTTACTTATTGTTATAAATTACAAACCCGCGACAACAAAATTTTAAAAGGATTAAAAAGACAAATTTTGAACATTTAAATTTGGACATTCCAAAAGAAACTAACTATAATTTAAAATGTTTCGGAACTTTATATTCAATTTGAAGATAGATTTAAATAAGTTGATTTTAAAATGTTGGTCCAGACTAAAATTATTGTCTAAAACATAATTATTTACTTTGGGCAGCTTAAAAACTTATATTTTTTATAAGGGCATTTCTTTTTTCCAAAACTTGTTCTTTTTCCAGCTTGATTCACCAGTTTACATGGACCTGCAGTGCTGTACGTGAACTTTATAAAACAAGTGACGTAACGATTGTTATTTCAGTGGGAATTCGAACCTTGGACCTTGCCTCTCTGCAGTCCGAATCCTCAGCCACTACGCCGACAAATGATTACTACGGCAATAGCAATAGCAATAGCAATTATTTTGCGTTTCCAAAAGAAGCTTTATCCACCTGGAGCCCAAAGTGATTTGCTGCTAAAAGCCCCCATTGTGTGTGATTAACCGACTGCTAATCCTCCAGGCGAGAAGGTCATTTATCACATGTGTGTGACCTTGGCATGATTGATTACCTGGTGCCCAGTGACACTGTCAGTTGTGGTACAACTTTGAGACTCCTGGAACAACTCTGAACTGGACCTACATCAATTACGCACGCCCTAGGACAGGCAGATAATAATAATGTTTACCATTTAGTTAACACTGATGATATGTGATCTAGTTAATTGTGGATACATTTTATAAGTTTAACTGATTTAAATTAATATAAGTGTTGAAATAAATTAAAGTAAGTAAAGCTTTTCATTAATCACGAATCAATAATTGTTGTTTTAATTGGTCAATTTAAAGTGAATCGATGAACTTACACCTTACACTGCATTTACTTACGCATATGACATGCAACGTATCGCAGAAGGATTACAACGTGACCAAGTATTTCACCTTACAACCTCCAAAAGCCAAAAGAAAACGTTGTTTCGGGGAATTGATAACTTTTTTACTTGAAAAGTTACAATTTTGAAATTTATGAAACTTACAGAAAACATTCTTGTTAACCACGTATTAAAATGATAAAATGATAAAAATAACCACTGCTATGATAAATGTGATATATTAACGGATTTTTTTTGTAACATAGCTTTAAAGTTAGTGAAAACTAGTTAAAATTCCAGTAATTCATTTTGTTCCAACTAGGATAAAAATTATTCCAACTTTTAATAAAATTTTTAAATGCACACTTCTTAACGTGCAATTAAACGAGGAAAACAATGGTGTGATTTGATTTTTCATAGGCCTCTTAGTTCCTAAGTAAACAACCTTCAAACTCCGGTGCACATAATTTCTGCGCCGACAGTACGCGTCTCGTAAGTGTAATACTTTAAAGGACCTGCTCTGCTTTCATCATCCGCGTTCTGGATGGCTGAGAATCCACTCCTCAGATATTTTGGCAATTCCCTGGAACCTGCACTACTCAACTTCACTTTCCCGATTCTCTATATCTACTCACTCTACTAACCTTGGCCTGCTCTTACGGCCATTATTCTTTACCGTCTCGGTACTGAAACAACAGTTACTTGGACCCAGTTCGATACTGGAAGAACCATTGTTCCTTGAAGAGCTCTGGAGTGGCCACTCGGATGGTAATCCGCCAAGTTGAACAATGCCTGACTTTACAACCTTCAATGGAAGACGCGTCCTCTTTCCTTTATTGTGATTCAAACAGTACTTCGACAAGGTTATTAAAATAGAGTTCGAATCTAAACAATCATAACTATAAACTAAATAACACTATTGTATATAGAAGATGTATATTTAACGCGATTCAAAGCAGTGCCTGATAATCTAATTCTTGATCTTACTATATCTTATAAAAACATATATTAAATATTTTTGTAACTCCAAAAACACCGTAGATGTAAGGGCGGTTGGGCCAATACCACTGTACGTTTATGGGTGGGTAGGGGGTGTGGCAACACCACTGTACGTTTATGGGTGGGTAGGAGGGTGGGACAATACCACTGTACGTGTAAAGGTGGATGGGTGGGGGAAAACCACTGTGCGTGTAAAGGTGGATGGGGCAATAACGCCGTACTTGTAAAGGTGGGTAGTTGGACCAGAAGTATATTGATAATATAGTGTTTTTTATCACATTTTGTAATATACAGTAATTTTTACAAATAAAAATTAATAGTTGCGATTAATAAACGCCCAATAATAACACAGGGAAAAATTCAAAACCTGCCTTTTTGAAAATATCACTGCTATGATACATTAAATAAATTTTAGTCAATCGCAAAAATACTGCTTAGTGACGAAATAAAATGAAAATAGTCTTTATTAATGTAGTGAAGTTAGGACTATTTTGTCCTTTCTTGCATTTAACCACTAGTTCTCTGTCACATTACCACTGTACGTGTACGGGTGCGCGGCTGGGTCAATACCACTGTGCGTAATTTTGACACTGTATAAAAAGATTCCAACACCAATCCCAGACAATGTACGAGTTGACGAAACCACCCGATACACGGTATGATGTATCCTAGGTTAGAAAGCTTAGCAATCCTGACAGAGAACTTATGATGACGAAATGTTTGGAGTTAGTTTTAGTTTTAGATTTAATTCCCAATTTTATCTTACAATTTTTAACAAAATGCTATCTGCAAAATTTATGTATCTATTACTGCGATTCAAGAACCTAAAAGTCCTCTCGTAAAAAAGCTAAAAATATAGATGACCCAAAGTACCCATAAGATCCACGAAAGAAGAAATTGTTTAATTTAGACCAATTGAGAAAAACACTGATTACAGTCTTGATTAAAGGGGATTCTAATTTTATTGTGCCTTTTTATATGTATATTCATGGAGAAAAAGAATAAATTATTATTCTCTGAAGTAAAGCCCCGTATAAAGAACAGGTGCTGAGTGATGTTGCGATCGATCGCCTGTCAACAACCTTCCAATACACTTTTTACGCCTCAAGTCCATTAATCCACATGTTTATGAGAGTAAACGTATCTCACTCTTTTAAACCTTCTCCATACAGACGCGCGCTAATTATGGAAAAGAATAAATTATTTTCCAACGGAAGTCTAAAAATCCGTTACACTTAATTGCTGCCGCCTGTACAGGTTTCCTTTGTTACGAAGAAGTCTGGTTGTTCTCTGTACGGACATTTCCGAACGACGTTAAGTAAAACCTCGATAGACTAACACTTCGCGGACTACAGAGGGGCCGAAGTATCAAAATGTCCAACTATAATGCATATATTCCGTAAAAGTGAGAAAAAAGCATTTTTTAGGGAAATTGTGCTGTAGCTTCCACATAAATGGTATTATTCTTTATTTATCATTCAGACGGCAATCGTATAGATACATTAGCGTATATGAGGGGCAAACAAGTGCTATGAACGCTTGTAGGCTTTGTTATCAACTAAAGATGACTGTTCCTCAGAAAGAACCATTCATTAATAGCCCAATAGCCTGGGCAAATAAGGGACTTCGAGTTTTACGTGGGATCCGAAACAATTAAGATGTGTGCGAACTTTTAAATCAGTCGGTCAAACTGTTTTCAAGTTGTTAATCATTTTGTAAAAACATACAAAAAGGCGGCTAAAGACTAAACGGAGTAAAATTCTGTTTTTAATTAACTATTGAATCCGAAAAATAGCCAGGACAACTTTTTTGTGACACCCTGTATCATCACACTAGGCTCATTTAGGTTTATTTAGATAGGCTCTTGCTCGTATATAGGCTCAATAGTGTCACGTTATTTCTTTAGTGTGTGGACTGTCCGATTAGCGGTGCGTCGAGCACCTGTGACAACCGCGCACAGTTCACAGAGGGTTAACATTGCTATTGGAACAGTGCTCTGTCACTATGACTCCTCGTTCGATCATTATTGCAAAACCGCAAGGTCCAATGGGCGTTCGTCTAAATGTCAAGCCACAAAAGAGATCGTTTTGCACTCGGCCACCGACACATTGGACAGTATGGGAATAGACTAGGCCACAGAACTGGCCAGTGAAGGTAACCAAACCTCTTCCTCGTCAGATTTCGGCAGACTGCCCGTCCCAAGACTCGTCCCACCTGCTCCCAGAGCTCGCCATTGAGAAAACAGCCGGCTATAAATACACGTGTTTGACTTGCCGTAATAACGCCCTCGTCAATTGATTTACCGGCCATCTTCGCAGAGCGTGTAAAACACACACTGAATCGTTGTACCAATATTTGTGTTTAATCCTCGTAATGTGGTCCATAAATTAGAAAACTTTTTAAGAGAGGATGTTTGCCTTCCGTCAAATAAAATTAGCATAAATGGTTCCAAAGAATTAGCACAAATTTTCCCCCATAATAAACACTAAAAAATCAAAACTTTGAAAATTACCAGTTTGATTCCCAAATATGTTTGTTGCCATATCTAAAAAAAGTTAGAGCCATGCAGTTTTTACTAAAATATTTTGAATTGTTATTCACATCTTTCATGAAAATTTTTTTTAAAATCGTTAGAGCCGTTTTTCAAAAATTCTATTTTTGTATGGTTTTTGGCTATATATATATATATAAACTAAATTTAAAAAAAATAAAAACCGGTCTGGAGATATTGGCTAAATATACCTTCATAGCAAATTTCACAACAATCGATAGATCCATCCTTTTGGTCGCTAGCGAAGTGCACATTCACACAGACAGACGCACATACGGACAGACATCCAAGTTTTTTTTTTTTATATAACTTTTTGGGTTAAGGCGACACTACATTGAATTTTTTGGCAACTTATAAAATAAATTTTTTTACGATCACAATACTTTCTCTATGCTAACACATGTGGAAAAAAGTAAAACGGTACATAAATTAAATATGGCGTGGTATCAAACATGGAACAGATCTTAATACAAAGATAAGGCATTTTAATTTTAATTAGTTAACAGAATGATCAAACGTTCTTTACATGTTATTGACAATTGACTTATATGAACACTTTGTCAATGTAAAAAATGCACCAATCCTTCAACATACAAGAGCTGATCGGATACAACTAATTAAGAAAGATATTACACATAAATACATTGTTCTTTTAAACAGGCCTAATAAAAGAGTCTCAAACACTACTAAACTTCATACTTCCTGTACATTGGGGGGGGGGGGGGGATTCCAAAAACCATGTAAAATCCACGTAAATTAAAGTACTAAACGAATGTAACAATTGGAAATTTAGATAATACTGTAATTTAAACAGTAGTGTCAATATTATGAATATCAATAATTGTAATAATTATTGTGAATTGTTTCTAAATTTGCCTAAAATTGATCTAAATTCTGTACAACCTTCAGCGTTATGCTTTCCTCATTAATATAAAGTATATCAATTGTGTTATTATTTGACAATTTATTTCGACTAAGTCAAAACAATTTGAACAATTAATCCTAGGTTTACATTTAAGAGTCTGCAGAGGCTGTCGTCCATGGTTTTAATCCCATTAGAACAATGTTATTTGCTAATCCATATTTTTTCGTTATTTATTGACCAAAGGTTGTGTATGAGGTGTCATTTTAAACGTTATCATATTACGCATTGGATTTGCTTTTTATATTTTGAATACATACGCCTAGTTTTGAAAAATATAAGGAAATAAAAATTCAAACTAAAGATTTTTTATATTTGTATCTATGAAACTGATGTACAATTTCAATCCTTAATCAAATGCAATTTGATTGGGGGAAATCCGTTTTAAAATAACTGTTTAGTTTGGATACGCGTGATCGTATGTCCGGTTCGAAAATAACATTGTTCTTATGGGATTAAAACCAACAGCCTCGACTTTGGCCTAGAGTCTCTGCAGTCTCTTAACAATCTCTCACAGGCTCTACGAATTAAATCTCCAATATTTTGCTATTTGATTTGTTAAACGACCAAGAAATACAATTTTCAACTCAAATCCCCGAGAGCACGTGCAGGAACCGCTTGACATAACTGACTGGAACCGGTGACCCGGGTAATAGTGAACTGTGCACCGGAACGGTAATAGCGCTGTTCCACGTGACGAAAAGCACAGCGATCCATAGAGCCGGAATTTCACCATGTCACAGGCTTGAAGGGATGTTTTGTAAGGTGCTAATGACAGCTTTTTACACAACGTGTCAGTGATACTTGGCACCCGATCAAGGTGTTGGTTATTTTAAAAGTTAACAAATTATCAGACCTTTTCAAATTACAACAAGGCGTAAGTTTATAGTTTTGGCTGGATGAGGAAGAAATAAACTAAAATAAAACATCATAATGAGAGAAAACTTTTACATGGATTTCATAATTGTAAATGTATATTAGTATTAATCGAGTACGGGACCAATCAATCGGATCAGGCGAATTATAAAGTCCCGTTTATACGCAACGATAAATTCTAGCGACGCATCGTAACGATCTAATAGTTCCAATTTATCATAGCGTGTAAATTGGTCATCGTAGCGATTTAATGGAATTAGATAGGAGTCGGCCGGCATACATTTCTGGTAATCGTAGCAAAAAGTTGTAAACCAGTTCATTGATACGATTTGACTCAGCTTCAGTTTACTCTGACTATTAAACGTAGTTAGTTTTTTTAACGGTTGTATTTTTTTTCTTGCGTTGTCTTGATTAAATTTTTCAAATAACAAATGACAGTTCAAAGTTCTCAAGAGTTCTTAAGTGAATTTATTGAATTTTACCGCATTTTCTCCCGCTTGTGGGTCATTAAGACCGAAAAATACACCGACAAATAAAAAGGACCTTGCGTACGCAGCACTCGTAAATAAATACAAGGAGTTTTATCCATTAATTTGCTAACACAAAATGTTTTTTTCTTAATCATCCACTGGCGGATCCACTTTCTTCTGCGTCTTAGCAACTTTTTCAATTTCATCGCTCAACTAAATACATAAACTGACCACAATAATACTTCCTCCACGCCAGAAACCGCGACCTACAAAGAATATATCGTACCAGAAATCGTTGCATATAAACAGTACTCATTCTTTCGATTTATTGGAGTAATAAATTGTTACAATAACATAGCTACGATTTATCATTGCGTGTAAAAGGGCATTTATCAACGCTGTTTTAACTATTTGGATTTACATTGTGACCACACTTACTTCGTTCCTTCGACGTGAGCTATCTTTCTTCCACTAGATAAAGCAATGCCGACTATCATTGCATCTCCCTCTGACAAATTGTGTAAGAGTCTGCAGAGGCCATGTTGATTTTAATCCCATAAGAACAATGTTATTTGCGAATCCATATTTTTTCGTTATTTATTGACCAACATTAATTTGTGTATGAGGTGTAGTTTTAAACGTTATCATATTGCGCATTGGGTTTGATTGTGATATTTTGAATACATACGCCTAGTTTTGAAAAATGGTGACAATAAAAACTTCAAACTTTATATATAGGCTGACATTTTTTTAATATTTTTTCTAAAAAGTTAACTAGAAAATCAGAAAGCAATTACAACATAACATTTGATTCTTGATAAAATGCAATTTGTTTGGAAACAGCCCGTTTGAAAATAGCCCTTTAATTTGGTTACGCGTGATCGTATGTCCGGTTAAAAATAACATTGTTCTTATGGGATTAAAAAACCAACATGGCTGACCGTCACTGACAGCTTCTGCAGAATCTTAACTAAATGTATTCCTTTTTGAAATGGAGTTGGTGTTGTATAAATGCTGATTTTAAGTCTTTTTTCATTGCAACAAATCATTTATTTGTCTCCATCTTGGCTGAACTTCAATTTTCATGAAATTTCACAATTTCCTATGTTGTTTTAGTGAACGTTTATTTTATGGATAATCATTGTTTAATATACAAGTATAATTGAGGAGAACATTAAAAAATTAATTGGTCCTACACAAAATTTGTAATTTATTTACTTTAGTATCAGGATACGTTACGTAGGATTCGCCTTCTCCGATTTACGGTAAAAGGACAATCTGCCCGTCTAGATAGAATGTCCGGCCATCGCAATTTGACGAGGGTGAGGTACCAATTTACTACTCGTGTTCTTGTTGACCTACTGTAGACTAACTACTACTAGCGGACATTTATTTACCATCCAAACTTAATGAGACTTAAGGATGGCACTACTTTGACTCCATTACAGTGTGAAACTCCTAAAAGTACACACGAGCACTATATCAGCATAGGTACAGACTCACTTTCCCAGAAAGAATATCAGATTACCCTACAACGAAGACAATGTTTACTTCGGTCATTTCCTTTGAACACTTAAGATCCGAGATGGGTTTACTTACAAGGTTAACCTACTTTTCAACCACTAACTACTACAAGACATATTCTGCGGTTACTCAGTTCTTCTATCAACTCGTTACAGGGGAGGAAGCTTTATGCAAATATGAACATAATTGTTTATTTGTTATTATTTCTTTAATTTAAAATAAATGTAGTTTTTGGGTATGACAGTTGAAATGAACATGTAATAGATATCATCCATATTTTTTATTTTACAATTGATGTGTGATTTATTCATATATTAGGAACAAGTGGAGCATTAAAATTTAATAATTATTTTAATTACCTTGAAGCTTTTAAGCTAGAGAAATGAACCAGTAGCATAACCTGAGTTGGAAATGTTTTGTGTATGTATATAGGCCTAAATATATTTAAAATATTTAAAATTTGAAATTAAGAATTTTAAAGTAGAACTATCACTAAAGTTTTAGAACAGAACTGGCTATTTCGTTACTTAACTTGTCATTAAAAATATTACAAATTATCAATATT
This sequence comes from Stictocephala bisonia, assembly GCA_035578905.1. Taxonomy (NCBI): domain Eukaryota; kingdom Metazoa; phylum Arthropoda; class Insecta; order Hemiptera; family Membracidae; genus Stictocephala; species Stictocephala bisonia. Next base: position 402,914 of record JAQJVL010000146.1, read on the forward strand.
TACATAAATCATCTGATTAACAATGAACGTTATAGTTACTAATGTTTTAGAAGTGTCATAATTACTCTGATAACTTCCTCAATACACCAAGTAAACCAAAAATAGCAACACTGCATCAAACACGTTCGCTTCCAGGCAGTACAAATTTATGGCATAGAAAAGCGTATTCGTTAAACAAGAATCTTTTTCAATGTTAAGTTTTTTGTCATAATTTGTGTTACGCATGATAAAACTGATCGAAAATTATTCCTGATCCGGTTTGTACATAACCTGTTCATTACAGATATACAGTACTGTAGTAGTGTTTTGCAAGTTACAAAAGCTATTTGTATGAAGTGCATTGCAATAATAATTGTTTTCTGCGAGTTGTCTATTGGTTTGTTTTGTCAGTGAAATAATGCCTTACGTATTTACATCGGAAGAATATGCTGATATGGTTTTTATTTTGGGTTATTGTAATGGTAATGCTAAAGCTGCTAGAGATGAATATGAACTACGTTACCCTAATAGGAGGATTCCAGATTCCAAAACAATACGTGAAACTTTCCTCACTCTTCGGGATACAGGATCACTACCAAGTATTCGTAATAGTTATGAACGTGCTTTCCAACATGATGATAATAACATTATTAACGCTGTTCTCCGAAGTCCAGGTGTAAGTACACGGCGTCTCTCTAGGCGGATAGGAGTTTCACAGTCAACTGTGTGGAGATCACTCAAGCGACATCAATTTCATGCATTTCATAAACAAAAGGTTCAACATCTACAGCCGGGGGATGGCCCACTTCGCTTGGAGTTTTGCTACTTTTTAAATACTAATCAACAACTGTACAAGCGTATTCTCTTTACTGATGAAGCACAGTTCACTAGGGATGGGGTCAACAACTTGCACAATGAGCACTCATGGGCTCAAGAAAATCCTCATGAGGTAATTGAACAGAACTTTCAACACCGATTTAGTGTCAATGTCTGGTGTGGTCTTATACACAATTGGCTGATTGGACCATTCATACTACCTGCACGACTAAATGCTTAGTTTTATTTGCACTTCCTTCAAGATGAGTTGCCACAGCTGATTGAGGATATTCCTTTGCATCTCAGACGAAATTTGTTATTCCAGCATGATGGAGCACCTCCCCACTTTTCTCGGGCCGTTATTACTCACTTGAATGATCAATTTCCTGGACGATGGGTTGGCCGTGGAGGGCCTTACCCTTGGCCACCAAGATCACCAGATCTATCTCCATTGGATTATTGTATCTGGGGATGGATGAAAGGTCTAGTCTACAAGACAAGAGTTAATTCGCGAGAAGAGTTAACTGCCCGTATTATGGATTCTGCTACACAGCTAAAGGAACACCCAAGAAAATTGAGAAATTCAACAAAAGCAGTACACAAACGTGCTTTAAAATGCATCGAAAATGGAGGCCTCACTTTTGAACATGTACTGTAATAAAAACATGTCTAAAGTTGGGAAAATCAATTTGTTGTTCTTTTAAGGTAATTTATGTATTTAATTTAATAAATTTGAGTTTCTGTTCTTATTTCTGTAGTATTTTTTACACAACTTATATCAATCTACTCAGAATTAAATTCTAAACAAATAATGTACGAAAGTTGTGTGCCTTTGTAACCAATTTAACAACGTTTCTGTACACTAAACTGAGAAAAACTGAATTTGTTGTCCTAATATCCCAATTTTAACCCGGATTACTCAAAAACTACTTAAGGTACAGTTCTCAAACCTATTTTATTAGCTTTTCCATGTGAAAATACATATGAAATCATGGAATTTCAATCCTAATATACCTTTCCATAAGTTATGTACAATATTATTTCATTTTTGGCCCATGAACCATGACGAAATCTAATGATGGCTGTAACTCGCTAACGAAGCGTTTTTGGACCTATGTTTATATGACATTTTTTCATTGTTTTTAGTAGTAGAATATGCTATAGAAGTGGGGGGAGAACGTCATGAATCACCCTGTATATCAGCATAGGTACAGACTCACTTTCCCAGAAAGTATGTCAGATTACCCTACAACGAAGACAATGTTTACTTCGGTCATTTCCTTTGAACACTTAAGATCCGAGATGGGTTTACTTACAAGGTTAACCTACTTTTCAACCACTAACTACTACAAGACAAATTGTCTGTGACATATTCTGCGGTTACTCAGTTCTTCTATCAACTCGTTACAGGGGAGGAAGCTTTATGAAAATATGAACATAATTGTTTATTTGTTATTATTTCTTTAATTTAAAATAAATGTAGTTTTTGGGTATGACAGTTGAAATGAACATGTAATAGATATCATCCAAATTTTTTATTTTACAATTGATGTGTGATTTATTCATATATTAGGAACAAGTGGAGCATTATAATTTAATAATTATTTTAATTACCTTGAAGCTTTTAAGCTAGATAAATGAATCAGTAGCATAACCTGAGTTGGAAATGTTTTGTGTATGTATATAGGCCTAAATATATTTAAAATTTGAAATTAAGAATTTTAAAGTAGAACTATCAGTAAAGTTTTAGAACTGGCTATTTCGTTACTTAACTTGTCATTAAAAATATTACAAATTATCAATATTTACTATAAACTCACGATTAAACAATGATAACGTTTATGTTACTACTGTCTCATGTAGTATTTACTCTGTATCAACTCTCCTTCAGTAGTTCCTACACCCAAGTAACCACAAACTACGCATCACTGCATCCAAACACGTTCGGCTTTCTCCACAGCGTGACAAACCGTTATTGTGCGATAGAAAAGGCGTTTCCGGTTTAAACAAGAATCTTTTCAATGTATACGGTGTAATTATGCATAGCATTTTGTTGTTCAGTGATGAATTTAAAAATGAAGGGAAAAATCAGCCAGATTTTTCTTCTGAAAACAATCTGTACCATAAAAAAACAACATTGACTTGTTTTTAAAATAACAATAAATTAATAAAAGAATGGCCCATCAAGAAACACGCGTGTTGGACTGCGATTTACTTGTTTTATGATTCTAGCATCGACTAAAGTATAAAGAAGACTGCTCGCACGAAATCAGTTTTTACAGGTAGCGCCAGTGGTCTCCCTCTTATTCTTCATCCCACTCTCAGCCTCTGTAGCACACGCAGAAATGACTAATAGCTGAACTAATAGTACGCCAAACAGTCGTCCAGCGCTTATCTGAAACCAATCACCGTTAGATAGCAGCACATGCACGCGCCTACAGTCAAATGCATTGACATGGACGGTCAGATTGTTTCTATAGTCAATTATTCTGGAGAAATTATTACATAAATATATAAAATAAAAATCCCGTGCATGCTTTAACAGTTTTAATGGATTAATTTTTAAATATGAAGTCAGACTTAAATGTACGATAATGAAGCAAAATATAGACTATCTACAAAACGTAATTTTAAATTACGAAACAAACATAAATTACGGAAAACTGAGTCAAAAATTCAAAAACTATCGTATTGCATTTGCACATATCTCACACAGACTTCCGTGTCTACTACAATAAGCAAGTGATAAATATTTTAGAGGTTTTCACAACATAGCAGAGGTTATAGACCAAATAAATCGTTTCACAGCTCGTAAATAATTCACACGTTTATGAAGGACATGCTATATATAACTGGTAACTGATAAGAGGTCACGAAACAAACACCACTGTACATTCGCAAACAGACCGTACTGATAGCCCTTATGTCATAGCCGCTAATAGAATGTTTAGCACTGAATGAGTACGAGGAACGCTCAATTGAACTATTTATAGATTAATTCTCTTCGCCATACCAGTGAAAATGTCGGCTGACATAATTTACGTGTCAAACAAACACCATTGTATATTCACAAACAGACCGCACTGATAGCCCTTATGTCATAGCCACTAATAGAATGTTTAGCACTGAATGAGTATGAGGAACGCTCAATTGAACTATTTATAGATTGATTCTCTTCGCCACACCAGTGAAAATGTCGGATGACATAATTTACGTGTCAAACAAACACCATTGTATATTCACAAACAGACCGCACTGATAGCCCTTATGTCATAGCCGCTAATTGAATGTTTAGCACTGAATGAGTACGAGAAACGATTGATTGAACTATTTATAGACCGATTCTCTTGATCTTTTCAAGTGAAAATGTCGGCTGACATAACTTACGTGTCAAACAAACACCATTCACAAACAGACTGCACTGATAGCCCTTATGTCATAGCCGCTAATTGAATGTTTAGCACTGAATGAGTACGAGAAACGATTGATTGAACTATTTATAGACCGATTCTCTTGATCTTTTCAAGTGAAAATGTCGGCTGACATAATTTACGTGTCAAACAAATACCACTGTATATTCACCAACAGACCGCACTGACAGCCCTTATGTCATAGCCGCTAATAGGATGTTTAGCACTGAATGAGGACGAGGAACGCTCGATTGAACTATTTACAGACCAATTCTCTTGGTCTTTTCAAGTGACAATGTCGACTGACATAATTTACGTGTGAAACAAACACCACTGTATATTCACAAACAGACCACACTGACAGCCCTTATGTCATAGCTGCTAATAGGATGTTTAGCACTGAATAAGTACGAGGAACGCTTAATTGATCTATTTATAGATTGATTATCGTGACCTTTCTAGTGACAATGTCGGCTGACATTATTTACGTGTCAAACAAACACCATTCACAAACAGACTGCACTGATAGCCCTTATGTCATAGCCACTAATAGAATGTTTAGCACTAAATGAGTACGAGGAACGCTCGATTGAACTATTTATAGATTGATTCTCTTGACCTTTTCAAGTGACAATGTTGACTGACATAATTTACGTGCAAAACAAATACATTTTTGTTTTGTTTTTATATTCCTTTGATTAAAATACAGTATTATCATACAGTCAGTAAATTACTTAATAAACAAATGTTGTGATTCAATGTATGTTATGTCTGGCTGTAGATGTTAATTAATGGATACACAGCATAGAAAGGTTATCATAAAATCTATTCTTTATTTATCTTATTTTTAGCTTTAAGGTATAAATCTTAACAGGAAAAAACAAGATATATTGCTATTATTATCGTTATGCTATTCCTTGCCGTGTAAATGGGTTGTTACATTCCTAAAACTTATGGATACTAATTATAATATCTAATAATTAATACCAATATGTATCGAGAGAAATAACAGACTTACAAATTAAACGTCACGAAACACTTTTAAAAGGTTAACGCAAAATAAGGACAAGGTGCAAATATTATGGTTAGCGGTTTAGATATACCACGAGTACCATTGTTGGAGCTTACATAGGATCGTTCCCTCATGATTTTTAGGCTATCTATTAGCACATGTTGTATATATAGTCCATGGATAGTTCGCTTCCATATTCTAAAATTTTTTTTTTTTTTTTTTTTTTATTATTATTCTACCCACTATAAAAAATGCTTAAAGCCTTTAAAAAACCATGTAAGTTATACGATATTACGTAAAATTAATGAAGCTAAATTTTAGTGTACATCACAACGAAATTGGATGAGTATTTATTTCGTAGCAGAAGTTCTTCTAACTCCAGTATACATTGAACATTATTACTGACTACTGTCACTTTTTGAATCCGACAGTAGGCAAAATTGTGACGAGCGGGGTGAGTGTGAGTGGGGGTGGGCGTGCATAACATTAGAGAACTATATAGTATTATCAAACTGGGAGTGGCTGGACACCAGGTAGGTTCACTCTCACACACGCAAGGTATTAGGGGCCGAACCGATCCACCCGGGACCGGCCGCACTTCTGCTGGATTAGTCACTTAGTCGACCTTTCCAATCAGTTTTTTTTTTTTTTTTTTTTTTTTTTTAATTTTGCCATTTTATCTCGAAATAGTTAATACATTTAAAATCTACTCAAAACTATAAGGTAAATGATACCAAACAATATGTGATTCGCTTTAGTGAATCCTAAGTGAATTAATTACAGTATTAAAAATATTGTATAATTTATAAATTACTGTGCAACATTTTCGTAATATAAACTAAAGTAAATAATATATTGTTTAGTATAATTTTTCTTGTAATTTTGAGTTGATTTAAAATGTCTAAACTATTTCGAGATAAAATGGCAAGATTAAAAAAATAGTGATTGATTGGAAAGGTCAACTACATGTAAGTGACTAATCGAACAGAAGTGCGGCCGGTCCCGGGTGGATCGGGTCGGTGGTCCTTATCCCCCGCGTGTGTGTAGGTGAACCTACCTGGCGTCCAGCCGCACCCCCAGTTTGATAATACTATAGGTAAAACTAATCCTTGTTTTTACTCCCAAAAAAGAGGCAGTAGAACGTTTAAATAAATCGTTTTACAACATTTTTTTAAGATGTTAAAACATCTCATTAAACTCTACTAAAGGTGCAAATTGTGGGTTTTATTTTAACTTACGTTTCTGTGAATTCATTTATGTATCTAAACGCACTGTACAGACCTTGGAAAGGAATTACATTTATGGCACACGTTTTTTAAATGTTGTACTTTCCACCCTTTTTGTACGCAGTAAGGTTAAGATGGAGGACGGCCCTGTTAATGACAAACTTCGTAATAAGAGTGGATTTATACTTTTACTTCGTTATTTGATAGATAAATCTCCCGCTAAATAGGATAAATAAAAAATGCATATTAATAGAATCGTCACGCTATAAAAAACGCCACAGTACAGTCCGTGTGGCTAGCAGAAAACCTCTTAATTAAATGTAGTTTATTTTAATTCACTAATTTACTTCAAGTTCAATCAGTCAACGATGGAGACGAATGTGACCTTGGCCCATCGGTGGATGACCTTGACCGCAGCTGTAGAGCACGAGCGTGTCAGCGCCGCCACAACACGAGTCTGCCGTTTCACCTTCTTCCACATTCCTCGCGGACAAACCCAACATGCAACGTAAACATTGAAGTTTGAGGTACTATTTGATACTCAAGAGATACAACACTTACCTAAATGCAATTGAGTTTGCGGGACCTTCCTCGATTAAATGTCTAAACAACAGCTTCTATAGATGAGCTAACCATCTACTCTGACAGACTCTTTGAAATAATAAATTTGGGCCACCTACCACTACAGCAGTTCATTGACGTAATATTCTAAACAATTCTACAGCAGCTAGCATCAAATTGTGCTTACAGAAAAATATGTTCACGAACGCAAGAACCGGGCATAGTATATTTTGTAAGAGAATACTAACTTTTTTAGGAAACAAAAATGAACCCACTGACTTCTCTGTGGCTGATTTAATAAATGGAACATTTCTTTGCTACATATCGTCTTGTTTTATGTAAATGACAAAAATGTTACTTTCCTCAGTTCAACTACTCCTGCTCCAGCCCTTAGTGTTAATGTTTAATAATTGTTAAGTTGTCATGTTTAAGAGAAGGCACACACACAAATTCCACCAACAATGTGACAACATATCTCCAACAATATATATACTATATGTTTACGTGAATACGGACTTGGCGATGTGAAAACTCCACATAACCTCCGTTCAATTCTTCAAATCACATAAGTAATAAAAAAAAAGGTCAAAACCGAAGAACCGACTTGAAGAATGGTCTTAATCTTGTACAGAAAGAATGTCAGAGAAGTTCACACTAGAATGTGTGGAGATAATAAGTAATTTCTAGCTCTAGAGCACTTGAAAAAGGTTTTAAGAACGCAAACGCCAAAGTTAATTTGGTCTCAAAAACAGCCATGCTACAAAATTAAAACTTCCGACTCAACGGCATCTTACCCCAACATTTATTTTCAAGCAATCACCACCCATATGAAATCTCCGGAACCAATGAACAGATTTTAATCAAATTTGGAGGGAAGTCATCTTTTTTATTAAACAAACCTAGTAAGACAGTATTTTTCATTCTTAAGGGGTAGAAACAGCCCCTCAACAGTTTTTTTTTTTCCAAAAGAGTAACATTGGCATTAATTTAATATAATAATGTATTTAAAAGAGCTGATACAATAAACTTAAACACGATGCAAAAGCCTTATTAGATTATTTTGGTTTTCATTGCGAAATGTTTAAGGGCAATTCTACTAACTCTGACTTGATTGCACTACTTTGCACCCCCTAACGTAATCCTATAGGGTTTTATTGCCTATAAAACTCTCTTATCTAGGAGAACGGCGAGCTTTTATACTGATGTGATGGTTTAGAGAGAACCACGGACGGAAGGGTAAGCAAGCGTAGAGAACTACCCCGTTGGGAAGAAAGGGCTGTCGGTTAGTAGTTAGTATCGGACGAAGCCACAGCAAAACGTTATTCATACCTACAGAAGGTTTACTGAGCCCGTTATAACTGAATAATTAAAAATAAAAAATAAATCTTGAGTTGATCCACAAACTGTTCCTACCATGAAAGGAAAGCAAAGACCTCTGTTTACACACCCATAAAACTACTATACTAACACTATCTCTAGTTAGTTGTTCTAATGCTTCTTTGATCTTTCAATCCCTCAACAAAAGCTGGAGCTTTATTCCAGGATTTAACTATATTTCAAATAATTTCTCAGTTAGCAATTCATTTCGTACTTACATTAAAATAAATTTGTATTGTGTACTTGTACTGTAATTGTTTTATATAGATTCAAAACAGGCAGGGGGGGGGCAACTTTAACAAGCTAGTGCGTTATATTCTTATAACTAACGAAAATTGAGTGACAAGAATAATAATTCAACAAAGTTTCATGCTGAAAAAATTATTTTATTTTCCTCATTAGATTAAATTTAAAATTGCAATTGTTTATCTTAAACAAACACTGACCAACATAACCTTTCCTCAGTGTATAAAGAGCCTTACCTGTTCCTAGGATATATTATTTATTATTATTAATATTATCTTTTTACTTTATCCAATATGCGTTAGCATAGAGAAACTATTGTAATCGTCCAAAAAATCCATTTTACAAGTTGGTCTAAAAATATAATTTAGGGTTCCCTGAATCCAAAAAATTGGTTTTTGTCGAAAAAAATATTTTTGGTGTCTGTCCGTAAGTGTGTATGTCTGTGTATGTGCAGTTCGCTTGAGACAATTTTGATTCAATTTTCAAGAAAGATGTAAATTACAATTTTAAATATTTTAATAAAAACCGGATCTCTATAACTTGACTAATTTTTTAGTTATGGCAAAAAACATATTTGGGAATCAAACTGGTAATTTTCAACGTTTTTATATTTTTAGTGTTTAATATGGGGTAAAGTTTGGGCCAATTCGTTGGAACTATTTATTATAATATGTATACAGATGTACATTAATTTATCGGCCACCTGTGCGTGGGGAAGACATTTTGAATTTAAATTTGAAACTGAATAATGAAATGTAATATATACAGTATTCTATATTATAGATATCATCTTGGTATTATAGCAGTCAGAGGGTCCAATGTTAACATATAATTTTTAAAAGTATTTTAAATATTATTGTTTCATGTTAATGATTTAATCTGGATGGTAGAGTTGTAAACTTTAAAAGCAATATAGTGGCTGCTTATTTGATATACATTTCTTTTTACAGAAGGAATTCAAGTGAATTATTCCTTGTTTTAGAGGTGGGTGCGAAAATTTGGTTAAACATTTTTATTAGTGCTTCTAAAACAGTTATGTGTGCAAACTTTCCAGTGGGTTTGAAGTTCCTATTTTGTACTTTATCTAGAAAAATATTTATTGATTACTGGACTAATTTGTTTGCAATATGCTCCACCCAAACCAACCAAGTTGCTGTGAATTAACGCATAATAAATAGAATGTAGCGTCTGTAGTTATAAAATGTAGCGTCTGTAGTTATAGAATGTAACGTCTGTAGTTATAGAATGTAGCGTCTGTAGCTGTAAATGTTTTATTTTGTAGAAAATGTACTGCTCGTATATAAAATATATATATATATATATATATATATATATATATATATATATATATATATATATATCTGTAATGAGTTGTTTTGCTATAGTTTCAATGTATATGTTCCACTTCAAATAAAAATTCATTTATAAGGCGACGATCGTCAACATATTGGCGAATATGAAGGGCGAATAAAAATGTGATGAGAGTAGATGAACGAATGTAGTCATTGTTACTAACTAAGGTCGAATTTTCCTCAGAAATAGCTATATATTAATAGCCCCATTAGCCAGTGAAACTAAGGGACCTACAGCTTTACGTGGAATCCGAACCACGTCTGATTTTCAGCTAACTGACAAGTCTGACACTCAGTTCTCTTCCCAACAACATTCAACATGGACACTCCAGACTTCTCAAGTAGTGTCCACGTCGATAGCAACCACTGAGCGGACTCCCTCATATATTGGAATTTACTCCTCTATTTCTTTTCCACCAATGGGCCCCGTATCCTGATATCATAACACATACATAAAGGTGGGAAGCGTCTGAGGGGTTAGTTGTTAACAGAATATCACCCTTTCACAACAGTTACGTATAGGCCTACATCCAGTGGCAATGCTGTAGATTATGCATCTGTTTAAAACATTTACATTGAATGTAGGGCAGACATTCCGCGATTTCGCAGGCGCAGAACAACTCAATTACCAAGCGACCAATCACACGAACTTCTAAACACAATCACGAATTCAATTTAATTTCTGGAACAGTTCCAAAATTATCACTGAACTTTTAAGCAACTTGGTACACAATATTCAGAATCATTCCACAAATCTACTTAGATAATCGAATCAACAATCACAAGTTCGTATCCCTGGACTTTCACGTTTGTGAGTTTTACTTCCCATTACGCAAGGAGAGTGGCAAGTCCAGGACATGGTCCTTAATGCAACAAATATGGTAGTTCTGATAATACAAATCTACATCAACTGTAAAAATTTTCTTAGTTTGCATAATTAATGAGTCAATTTTCCAGGTAGATAAAAAAACTTTTATTTTTACTAAAAACAATAAACAGTGTAAATAATCGAAGATTCGAGTAACATTTTAAAAATATAGTCTGTTTCGCTCGGAAGACCTTACCTTATGGTATGAGAAAGTTAATTATAGTTTTGTAGAAATCATAATAATATTTAAATTCTTCTAGACATTGAAACTCACTTTTATTTCCCAAAACTTAACATCACAACAACAAAAGTAAACAAAAGCAAAAATAAAACACATGATAATAATTAATTACATCATATGTTAAAATGTTAAAATCCACAGACCATCGGGAACATAGTTGTTTTACTTAAACGTATTCTATCACCTTTTAAGTGTTACGAAGCAAGTTTACTACAGAAAGTTTTCCCTTGTTACAAAGTAAATATTTCCTTACTTACGATAATTTGTAAAGTGTTTATGGCTACTTAATATTTTTTAAACCTTCAGTCTCCGCACGGAGGGCTACTACAAAATTTATTTAACTTTTATGAGTAAACTGAACAATAATAAACATTTGTACGCCCAAACTAAAGGTATACACGTCTTTGAACAACGTACTGGGCAACGATCCGAAGAGAAGTGTTACGTATAACTATAATTGAAACTGAACTATAAAAATTCCATTTCTTTCAAAATGGCATAAAAAAACGGCGAAAAGTACGAAGAACTACGAATTCCTAAAGGTAAATAAGTACGTCCCCGATTGTAATAAAAAAAGTAACAAATGTTAAGTCATAACAACAAAATACTACTGAATAATCTAAAGAGAACTACTGATAATACGATCCATTTGTCAACAAGATCAATTAAGCATCGCTTTAAGTATAGTAATACTTGAGCGGACACACCTGCGAACCACTCTTGACTGAGTGACGCAACTACATAGCAGACCAGTCCAGTCGGTGAACTCACGTGACCTTGACTACTTTCATCACGCCACCACAGTGACTACCCGACTCACTGGGCCACTTTCACGACATCGGTATTGGGAGGAGTATGACCCAATAGTTTCGGAAATACTCGTGAGGACACACCTGCGAACCACTCGTGACTGAGTGACGCAACTACACAGCAGACCAGTCCAGTCGGTGAACTCACGTGACCTTGACTACATTCATCACGCCACCACAGTGACTACCCGACTCACTGGGCCACTTTCACGACATCGGTATTGGGAGGAGTATGACCCAATAGTTTCGGAAATACTCGTGAGGACACACCTGCGAACCACTCGTGACTGACAGTCCAGTCCAGTCAGTGACCTCACGTGACCTTGACTACTTTCATCACGCCACCACAGTGTCTGCACGACTCAATAGTTTCAGAAACACTCGCGAACCACTCTTTGACTGAGAGTTTAGTCCAGTAGGTGAACTCACGTGACCTTTACTATTTTCATCATGCTACCATAGTGTCTGCCCGACTCACTGAGCCACTTTCACTCCATCGGTATTGGGTAGTGTCGTACACTCGTGCGGACACAACAGCGAACCACTCGTGACTGAGAGTCTAGTCCAGAAGGTGAACTCACGTGACCTTTACTATTTTCATCATGCTACCATAGTGTCTGCCCGACTCACTGAGCCACTTTCACTCCATCGGTATTGGGTAGTGTCGTACACTCGTGCGGACACAACAGCGAACCACTCGTGACTGAGAGTCTAGTCCAGTAGGTGAACTCACGTGACCTTTACTATTTTCATCATGCTACCATAGTGTCTGCCCGACTCACTGAGCCACTTTCACTCCATCGGTATTGGGTAGTGTCGTACACTCGTGCGGACACAACAGCGAACCACTCGTAATTGACAGTCCAGTCCAGTCGGTGAACTCACGTGACATTGACTACTTTCAACGTCCCACCAGAGTCTGCCCGTCTCACTAGGACACTTTCACGACATCGTTATTGGGAGGAATCCAACCCAATAGTTGCGGAAACACTCATGAGGACACAACTGCGAACCTCTCCTGACTGAGAGTACAGTTCAGTTGGTGAACTCGTGACCTTGACTACTTTCATCACGCCACCACAATATCCACCCGATACACTGAGCCACTTTTACGCCATCGGTATTGGGAATTGTCCGACCTAATAGTTCCGGAAACACTCGTGCGGACACACCTGTGAACCACTCGAGAATGAGAGTCCAGTCCAGTCGGTGAACTCGTGTGACCTTGACTACTTTCAACGTTCCGCCAGAGAGTTTGCCCTACTCACTAGGCCACTTTCACGATATTGGTATTGGGAGGGGTCTGACCCTATAGTTTCAGTAACCCTCGTGTGGACACACCTGTGAACCACTCGAGAATGAGAGTCCAGTCCAGTCGGTGAACTCATGTGACCTTGACTACTTTCAATGTTCCACCAGAGTGTCTGCCCGACTCACTGGGCCACTTTCACGATATTGGTATTGGATGGAGTCTGACCCAATAGTTTCAGTAACCCTCGTGCGGACACACCTGTGAACCACTCGAGAATGACAGTCCAGTCCAGTCGGTGAACTCACGTGACCTTGACTACTTTCAACGTCCCACCGGAGTGTCCGCCCGACTCACTGGGCCACTTTCACGATTGGTGAAGTATTGGGAGGAGTCTGACCCAATAGTTTCAGTAACACTCGTGCGGACACACCTGTGAACCACTTGAGAGAGTCCAGTGCAGTCGGTGAACTCGTGTGATAAAATAATTCATATAAAAATAATCCTACTATGTAATTCTTAACTTCCAAGGCTAAATTTACAGTCTTTTGTAACTGTAAAGTTGGTACTAAATAAAATATTTTAAACTAAATTGAATCTAACCATGTTTGTAGTTTGAATGTGAAATATAATTTTGAATTGGTCCATCTTCACGACATATGGAATAACCATCAGTTAAAGTGCGTATTCCAAATATGTTTTATGTTAAAAGTTTTTTTATAAACGTCATTGACTATACAACTGATAATGAACGTACGAAATCGATTTTGTCATAAATTATTAACGATTGTTAAGTGTTATACTTCCGCAATAATATAAAGTATTAAAACCAATCAAAGGTTAACATTTTGAACAATAAAACAGACGGACAAATATGATTGACCAACAGTGCGTCTGTACAGGAATTGTTTGTTTCATTGTTTCCGGGATTCCCCCTCTGAAACGTTGAGTTGTGTCTGACTGTTGTGTTGCAGATAAATGAATTACATTGTTGCCAGCGTTGTTAGGCTTTCCCCACCGCCTGACAACGCACACCAATGAACACCAATTCTTCTTCGTTCCATTGTTCTGACGGCAGCACCATGGAAGTACCTAATGAGTATATCTTTCAGTAACGACTTATACAAACAAATTGACATCGTCCTGCTTAACTCTTTAACCGCCGAGGAATTACTTGCGTTTTGTCCCGTTGGGACCCAGTCGCGCTAGTGCTACCGCCAGGCGCCGAGCTGACTCCAAAACCGCCAAGCCATTTTCAGTTTCGCTAATTTTTAAGATAGAATAAAGATGTTCTCTATAGAGATATGAAGACAGTTTTATGTTTTTGATTTAATTAAGAATCGAAAATAAAAAATAACTAACAAACATAAGTTGAAATGTTATAACTTTTTATTTTTAAATTCATTAACATTATTAATACTTAAAATTAAATATAAACTCTCGCTTTTTATTGTAAAACAAATAATGAAGAACGTTTCGTGTGAATTTGAGCTAGAAATACTCATAAATATTTTTTATTTTTAGGAAATTGGTATATTATGCAACAATCTATATAATGCTTACTTATATAGCCTACTTGCATTATTTTTCATTATATTGTAATGTATTATTCAAGAAGTGCTTGAAATGTAATAAAAAAGCTAATTTAACACAAATTAATAAAAACATCACATAATTATTTACCTCAAAATATACGTAAATTGTTATACTAACATTGTTGAGGCTATTGTCCTAAAGAGACGTCATTCCCCTTCTCGAGATATGCCATTTATTTATTTATTACTATAAATAACGAAACTTTAGCAAAATTACTAGAAGCCGATTAGATAGGCTCGAGGCGATTTTGGCCCGACAGTGTGTGCCGCTGAGATCGGTCCTCGGCGGTTCTGGCTACGAAGTGGTGAGCCGATGTAGTCGGCCGTTGGCGGTTTTGGATACTAACTACAAAGCCGATCTCAACGGCACTTGGCGGTCAAAGGGTTAATACGAGTATGTACATATTATCAGTCATTTAAAATATCCACCACACTGAAATACGGTACTGTTTGAAATTTGTCTTGCCACCAGCCCTTGCTCCACTACGGGTTAGTTCCCTGCGCTTGCTTACCCTCCCTGCATGGTTCTTTCTAAATCATCACATCAATATAAAAACTCGACCTGCTGCCGTTCTCCTAGACAAAAAAGTGTTATAGTTTACTAAACCCTACAAGTCTACTTTAGGGGGGTGCAAAGTAGTGCAATAACGTCGGAGTTAGCAGGAATAACCTTAAACATATCACGATAAAAACCAAATTATCTACGCTTTTGTGTCATAATTATGATTTCTTTTTTAACAGTTTTTTGTAATAAATTATTAAATTAAATATTAATTCCAATGTTATTTTAATGGAACAAAGTAATCGCTGATGGTCTGTTTCTACCCCTTATTAATGGATTTTCGGGAAATCCTTTCTTAGTGGGTGTCTCTTATACAAAAGTTGTCTTCCCTCAAAAATTGATCAAAATCTGTTCAGTGGTTACGGAGATTTCTTTATGAGTACATCGTTTTTTTAATTATCCCTATTAATTAAAAAAACGTATAATTAAGACTATATATATATTTGGAAGGTTTCGTACAAAATCTCAAGTAAATAGGTCGACCCGTTTTTTGAAGAATAAATTACATTTAAAAATAAACAAAAGTGCAGATATTCGTACAATTATTTAGTAACATGTCAATGTGAACTGATTTTTGTATGTATAAATTCAAATAATATTAATTAAAAAAGAAAATTTATAAATTCTTAATTACAGGAAACCAGCTAACAGATATTTTTAGTGATATTTCACTCAAGTGGGATATGCTACTGGCATAGATTAGATCATAATTTAACATGTTAAATTATTATATTAAATTCTACAAAATTATAACATCTTGAAGCTCTGATTAAATGACATTTTTAGCTACTCCTCACTTCTGAGTAGGCATATTAGTTAGTTTTTAAAACATTGAAACTTTATAAATCTCCAACAAATTTACCAATACTAAAGATACAAAGGCAACAAACATATATTTCTCATATAGGAGCTGTTTATTGTTTATAAATTAGCGGGTCTAATAGTAGTAACAAGTAATTGGCAAACCTTTAGACGGATCGCAGTAATATATGACGTCCAAGACTCTGGGAGGGTGGATTTGCGCTTATTAAACAACCGAGTAATGACACGCCCACCTGCTCCTGGCTGATTGGTATCACTCCTGAAATACACCAAGGGCACGCGTACATATCATTCATTCGGATGTGTTTACAAACCACACTTCCGTTTCAATCCAAAATAACCCACCCTTAACAATTTTCGCAGCGCTTGAAAATTCTGGAGTTCACCTGATCTGTGTGATAAATCCGTTTCTAATGCAAGGCTGTACAATCGGTAAATTGCAATACAGTTCTTAAGTGATTATCCGAACTTCAACTATCCGAAGATTTCGCTGATTTATCAGAATTGCATTCAGAATTCCATAAAAGAAATCTTACAATATTCAGTTTTTAATTTTATTCTAAAAAAACCCCAAAACAAAAAATCAAACAACAAACAGCAGTGTTTATAATTTTTAAAAAGATAATCCATACATATCGGTATGTAGCACTATAAATAATGCATAATATACTTCAATAAATATGGTACTGTACACTGTAACACTGTCTTAAAAGAACAAATCCAAATTCTGCCAGGAAACATGTTGCGGTAGGGATACTGTACTTTGTCTACACACGCTATTGTCCTCTCCGTCAAGCGGATACGCGACCTGGCTGCCCAAAAACAGATGATGAGAGTGAAACATACAAAGCATATTTAACTAAGATGTTTAGCAATCAATAACATTAGTTTAAAGGATGGTATTTAAATACATATGATAGTATACTGAAGTACTGTATATAATTAAATTTTAATTGATTCTCATTCCAACATACCTACAACTACAGTACTTATATACAGCAATTAAATAAAATTGACTGTTTTTTGGCGAAAATCCAACTAGCCGAATTTTCGATCATCCGAAATGGGCCTGGTATCAACTGATTCGGATAGTTGTAGTTGTGATGTAAACTATCGCACGCGCACGTTAATGTTTACCAAGTGAAGCGATATGTCTGTTTCAGCACTAGGTTTTTGTGATTGTTCTGCCCACGATAACAGCCAACACGCGTTTACAAATCATTATACCATTCGGATGTTAAGTACTTCTTACCAAGTCGGCGCAACCTATAAATAGGTAACCTATTAAAATATATTTACAAATCAAAATGGCAGCCATGTAAGGGAAACGCCGTACTTCATTTCTTGTGTATGCAATAAACGGTTCAAATCTAGACGAGTGACGGCGCGCTGACAAAATATCCTATATGCATTGTTCTTCTCTATGTCTTACATATATTGCACAACATAAAAAACAGAGGCGTGTTCATCTGTACATTTTTAACAAAAAGTTCTGCTGTACATTTAGTAAACATGGATCAGTGGACGATTCAATATCTTTTGTAAATTTAAGGATTTTTTTATAACTTTTTATATCTGTTGCACAAAGACTTTTCCAAACAAGTTTTATGTTCTACGTCATGATGCTGTTCCTATTCGGAACACGTTTACTTGATTGGTCTCAAATTTTCTAAACACTGCATCTGCGTCTGCATTAATAATAAAACCAACTTGTAGCAGGGCCTCGATCTTGCAGATATGTTGAAAGGGTGCGCAAAGCAGCGCTTCAAAGCCCAAACGATCAGATAGGAGGCAATCCGTTGCATTGGCAGTTTAAAGAACAAATATGCATAGAATTTTACATCTCAATTAGAACTTCCATCCCTACAAGATACAAGTTGTGCAAAAACTAGGAGTTACATTAATTTCAGTCAAAGACTACTTCAACTAATTCACGAAGAAAAAAATACTGTAATTTGTGATAATTTCTGATGAAGCTCATTTTTAGTTGACAGAAAATGTTAACAATCAAAATTGTCAAGAGATAATGATCCCAAAGAAATCAATCAACGACCCTTGCACAGCGAAATAGTTACTGTATGATGTGGTGTTGCAAGTTTTGGAGTGATTGGGTCATTTTTAAAAAGATCAAACCAGTGCAACAGCTGCTGTGAATGCATGTTGACATGATTCAGAACTCCCATTTAGCAGATATTGAAATGGACTCACTATGGTTCCAGCAAGATGATGCAACACCGCACACAGACAATTTGTCTATGAATGTTACAAGATCTCTCCCAGGACAACTAACTTATCTCTCGCTTTGGTTATGTTGCATTGCCTGCACGATCGGCCGACGATGCTTGTGATTTTTTTTTATTTTTTTGCTTCAAAGTTTAACACCATTTTCGAGTTTAAGAAAGAGTTGCAGACTGTCGCCATATTGGGTGTAATCCCAAAAGAACAATGTTATTTGCGAATCCATATTATTTTTCTTTGCTTATTGACCAAAAGTTGTTTATAAGGTGTAATTTTAAACGTTATCATATTGTGCATTGGGTTTGCTTTCGATATTTTGAATTCATACCCAATTTTTTTTTAAATAGGTGAAAATAAATCTTCAAACTAAATAGTTTTGTTATACAACTAATTATGAATTCACAAAGCAATTCAAACGCAGAAGTTTATTCTTGATCAAATGCAATTTGTTTGGAAAAATCTGTTTAAAAATAATTGTTTAATTTGGATACGCGTGATCGTATTTCCGGTTCGAAAACAACATTGTTCTTATGGGATTAAAACAAACTTCGCCGACAGACTCTGCAGACTCTTAAGAACTGCATTAGGAAGGTGAATTTGTTGCAATACCGATGCCTATGATCCGTAGAGTAATGGCAAATGTAGTTAAAAGATTTGGACCTGTGTGGAGATTTATGAGAGAAGGGCATCTAAGTAGTGTTGTATTCCATAAATAAAAATGACCTACAGAATTGCATATTTAGGTTATTTAATTTTTTATTTTTAATTTGTAACGTTTAATTTTTTATTAAAAAACTGTCAGGTCTGTATGGACCATCCATTGCACCTACTTAGATACAGCACTTAGTCATTAACGACCTGACAGACAGACTCGTCTTACGAGTCAAAAATGGCGACCGAGAGGTTCAGCCACTCGCTTTGTGCTGATGTAGGTGTCACCGTCCTATTTGCAATGACCCCCCCCCCCCATCCTACTCTTAAAACGCCCACTCCAACAAGACTCTCGTATCCGCACTGCATTGTCTTGTATAATTGACTAGCGCAATTAAACCAATTAGTTTCATAAAACCCGTTGTATGCTACCTTTGTAGTATACGTGAAACCAACAGTCGTACAGTGTACATAGTGATGCAAGACGCTTTTCAATTTCTTGCACTGCAGGAACTTCGGTATCAATATCAAAAAGCGAGCAAAAATTACTTTAGAAACATTGTTTCAGCTGTACGGCAATAGGCGTATATTACTTCAAAAATTACCTAACTAGCGCCTAAACAGAAATCGTTTATATTTTGTTTACAATATTAAAAGTTAGAAACAAAAGTTGTATTTAGTGTTTACCTTATCCCGTATGCGTTAGCATAGACAAAGTACTGTGATCGTCAAAACAATATTTTTACAAGTTGGTATAAAAATCCATTTTAGGATCCCCTGAACCCAAAAAATGTGCTTTTCTCGAAAAAGATTTTGATGCCTGTCCGTATGTTTGTCTGTCTGTGTGTATGTGCACTTCACTGGAGACCAAACGGATGAATCAATTTTTATCGAATTTGGTATGTAGGTGTATTTAGCCAATATCTCCAGACCATTTTTTCACTTATTTTAAATATTAATATTGTTTTATTTTATAGGTAAAAACATACAAAAATGGAATTTTCTCAAAAACGGCTATAACGAGTTTGATTCAATTTTCAGGAAAAATGTGAATTACAGTTTAAAATATTTTAGTAAACACTGTATGTCTGTCTACCTTGACTAGTTTTTTAGTTATGGAAAAAAACATATTTGTGTTAGTGAATCAAACTGGTTATTTTCAAAGTTTTGATTTTTGTATTGTTTAAAATAGGAGAAAGTTTGTGCCAATTCTTTGAAACAATTTATTTAATCTGATAACATCTAAAAATAAAAATGACCAGTAAGCGTTATTTATAGCAATTGTTTTATGATTAAAGCCCTTTAACATATTATAAGTAAACACCACGATGGGATAAAATACTCATACAATCGTAATCACCACTTGTAGCTAGGGACGGCAACGATATATCATAAATATCAATCAATATGTTTCGATGTATCGATTGTATCGATATTTTCTTTCGATAATATCGGCCATATCGATATTTTGGTTCGATATATAATTTCACTTAATATTGACATTATCTTCTCTCTCCCATTTTTGTTCATGACAAGTACATAATTTAAACAGATAAATCATTTACAATTCTATATATTTCAGTTACCCGACACATCGATATTTGTCTTTCGATACTATCATTAGATCAATATTTGGTTTGCGAGTTATAGACAATTCGATATATCGATATGTTGAAAATATTTGCTATCTCTACTCTTGAAGGTTGTAGCTTAGAAAATGCACAGAACATAAAATGTAGACGTGTAATGCAATTTGCGAACCCCCTATTTTTGGGCATCCATAAGAGTAAATACCATTACCTCATTAAATACCATTGTAACTGTCATATGTTAATTTCATCAATTAGCCAAGGTTTTCGTGAGCTAAACGACTGAAGTGTTCTTGCAGACTTGTGTTTGGCTGGCTAACTATAGAATTTTTTTTTTTTTTTTTTTTTAACGACCCAACCGATTTCTTGCGATCTACGAGAGTATACATACCGAAGGCCGGACGACACGCAAAGATACAATTACGTTATATAAACGTCGTCCCATGAATATTAATCTCTATTGTTGAATCAAAAAGTATAGATACTCAAGTTTGAACATCAGCTGTGTAGAGAGTATAAGGCGGAGGAAAACTAAATTACCATCAAAAGTGTCTTCATCTATTTCTGCGATTATGAGTGTAAATGCTATATATTTACCTTTTCACATTTTTTTAAATCGTAGTGGGAAAAATACATGATTTTGTACAGTTTCAGATGATTTGTGATGTTTGAAAATTCACTACTATAAAAATAATGACCAGATCATTTTACAAATTTATTAGAGCGTAGATACTTTAATTGAGACCACATATACGAAGATTTAGAATTTTGCAGTGACATAAAAATGCTACTATCAATTTTCTAAAGTAACTTTTTCTCGACACTGAAAAGGAATATGAACTTGAGACAAACTATGGTTTCGAGTATCTGATGTCAGTAATTCGAATACATATTAATGTTTATTGTTTGAATAGTGATTGATTTTATATCGCTTTATTAATCTTTGAGGTCTCACGTGCACCGGACTGTGTAATCGCCGCCTTCCCTGGCCGCTCGCGCTCGGCAAGTAAAAACTGAAAGCAGCTTTGCCTAGTTTGCGCGTCCCTGCCAACCAGGTGGTTGTGGGAGATTCTTTAAAACACTTAAAGTTTGGTCCTATAAATCTATTTTATCATACATGTTGGTATTAAAAACCAATGCATTATTTAACAAAAACATTTCCCATCACCATTTTTTCATAAACGCTTCAGACATCAAGCTTTACTTGTTAAATACTGTAAAAGAGGTAATAGTATCGAACTACTTAGCCCTTAAAGGGCACACGGAGGTCAACTGGACCTCGTTACAAAAATGGTAAAAAATACAAATCATGAATCAATTTAATTTAAATTAGGTTCGTTTATTTATTAATGATTGATAATCTACTGGACACAATTTTAAAAATTATAAAAAATATAAACTATGATTAATTTAATTATGTTGTTTATTTATTTAGGCTGCTGTTCATTGATATAGTGATTGATATTAACAAATACTAAAATCTATTAAATATGTTTAGAAAACAAAAATACAATTTTCTTTAAGAAAATTATATGTTTTGAAATTAGCTATTAACATAAAAAGTTAATTAAGGCTTTAAAGGTTTAAGAGAAAAACCATGCCTTTCCAATAATCATACACCTAAACAAATATATATACTTTCATAATATTTATAATTTTCAAAAATAAAATTTTTATTACATTTTTATTTTATTTGATTGACCGATGATATCATAAACACTAGAAAATAATGATAGTTTCTTCACAAACAGCTAGAACAAGTGCAATGTCACAACCCATATAACCAATGAACACAATAAAGAAAAACACAACCTCAAACAGCTCACAGCGGTGCACTGGACGCCAAGATAAAAATTAAGAGTTTAACTTCTCAGCCGACAGCTGGCATCTGGGGTTCAGGAGATGGCGTGCTGAGCAGTGATCTGATGTTGGGTATGATCACGAACTGTTTCGCCAACTCCAGTAACTGGAGGTTTTCAGCGACAACTGGAGAATTCCTGAAATGGTTGGATTTGCTAATGACGTGTGTATATTACAATTAGCTGTAGCAATTGTTACAATGAAAACGTATTCCACTGCTCAAGCTAGACTGGAAAGACCTCAAAAACCACGTTGGTATGGTGAGCATTTAGCCAACACACTCGCTTGCTAACGAAACTAGATATGTTTTCATCAGGAAGATTATTAAAACGTTAACAAAAATAAGAAAACTCAAGGAAATAAAATAAAATACAATAATAAAATACCTTAATAAATAAGATTAAATGCAACAATAACTGTTCAATGAGGCCAATAACTAACTTAACATAATTCGTATCTAAAATAATTGTTGTCTATTATTTTATTTCATACTATGGAAAGTAAATAATTTTCTGTATCTGCATTTCTTACATGCTTACATAGCTGGCTCCATTTTAACCTTAATTATGCAATTGAAAGCATCATATTGTATAATTAGTGACACACTGAATTCGTGTTCACCCATGCAATTCAGTCATACGCCTTAGTCACATGCACATTTACGCCTACGTCATCATTGGATTATCTATATCAGAGGTTTTAGCGTACTCGATCTGAAAATTACAAAAACAAGCTAAACTTTATTTTACAGAGCTTTGACTTATTTGTTTGCCAATTTGGATAAACAGCTAAAAGAAAAACGACATAACCTATTACACTGTTATTTATATCGATAAATCTTGTGTGGCATTTTTTATTCAATTTATACAATTCAAATAAATATGCATACTAACGCCTATCCGAAATATTCGTTATTATTATTTACGATTTTTATAAATCACGCTTTCAATATTATTTCTGGCCTTATTTAAAGAAAAGAAATTCTCAAACTAACATTTCGATCTGAATATTTTATATCTCCGGTGAACGAATGGTAAGCCAGAAAAATGCTAAAAATATTGAGTTTACATTTTAATGATTCAGTCTCTAGTAATGATAATATCGTAACACTTAAAGTGCCACTTGACAAGTGAAGAAATGTCCTTGTGGACAATAAGTAATTTTTGTAAAATATTGATATGTGAAACTTAAGTGTTATACATTACTATTTTAATGTAAAAAAATATCAAATTTTAATCCACCATAACGTACCTTTAATAATGATATAACTATCATTTTTAACTATCATTATAATAATAATAAACACGAGCCGTACTGTTGAAATATAACAGCATGTTTTAGCCCGCTGCATGTACAATGAGTGTAGTCTGTTGACTTCCCAGCGGTGGCTCGCCAGTTTGGGGAACGACTGTCTTTAAAAAGGTGGTGCAATGTGTTTTCGTGAATTAATTATTTCCCAATTTAATAATCGAAATTAGTTAATATGCCTTCCCTTGAGACAAGAAAAATACAAAACAATTGTTTAACCACTAGATTACAACTTGTGGCTTTATGAAGTGGTGAATTTAACTGGTTTTAATTTAACTATAAGACAAAACCGTTCAAAGTACAAATTTAATTTGTTTTAACTACGTTAATACACATAACTGAAAAGATTAAAAGGTTTTCAATATTTAAAAAATTGTAAAAATATTTATAAATTTAAAGGTACAAAAATAACTTTTTTACTTTTAAAATTATAAATATTTTACACATTTTTTAAAATTAAAAACATGTTAATACCTTCAGTTATGTGTAAAAATCGTAGTTATAAAAATTTTAATGTGTACCTTGAACGGTTTTGTCTTGTAGTTGATTCAAAATCAGCTAAATTCACCACTTCAAAGTCCACAAGTTGTAATCTAGTGGTTAAACAATTGTTTTGTATTCTTCCTGTCTTAAGGGAAGGTACATTAACTAATTTCAATTATTAAATTGGGAAATAATTAACTCACCGAAAACACATTGCAACACCTTATTGGAGTAGGCTATATTTGACGTTAACAGAACAGTTTCATCGAATTACTGTGTTTCGTTTAGAACGATTATTAATTCTTTTTAGGCATTTGAAGAATATCCTAAAATTCTGCAATTGATTTCGAAAATACAAAAAACAAATCAACCCAAAACTACAATTACGTCATGTGAATACCAGTTTACTGATCAGCTATCATCAACAGATCTGTTGATTATTATAATTTTTTTAAATGTCAAATTTAGTTAGTTTTATTATTTTTATAAAATCCACGATAAAAATGACTTATTTTCGATTTTTTTATTTTTACTATTTAAACCGTATTTAAATTGGTAGGTAGCGTAGTTGGTTCGATCCCAGCTTCTTGTGCTAAAGGTTCTCAGTTCGATCCCAATCAGAGTCATAATACATTTTGAGAAGGACCAGCTGATAACCACCGGCTGTTCATTTGTCATTGGGCTAATAATTAATGACACTTTCTAAGGAATAGTCGGAATTAGTTTGTAACAATGACTACATTCGCTCATCTACACTCATAACACTCATTCGAAATCCATATTCGCCCATATCTTGACGATCGGCGTCTTATGAATAAATAAAAATAAAAAGACAAACTAAAAAAAAAAATTAAATATTGTTATTTATGGATCAATCACTAATAGAAGGATCGATTATCGAAATAATTCTTTATGTCACGTATGAAAATGACTACAATGCACGTGTACAATTTACCTACTACAACCAACCGGAGATTCTACAATTACACCGCTCCCACTGAGCCTATCAACGGGCCAATTACAGGCAATTAAGGTGGCGTCTAAGGTGTTGTGGATCGTTATCAACTAAGCCGTACAGTCGACGTAACTACTAATAAACTCGTCCTGGTCTCTACGACTACGTACAATAGAAGAGTATACAAGTGAAATTAAGCCGAAAATTATTACTAAAATTTTGTCTGAATTCGAATCGTTTAACCTTCTTGTAAACCTCCTTAGAGCTAAGCAACGCATTTGTTTTAGAAACACTTTCTAAATTAGTAAACTGTTTGAGATATTTTCATGAAACTTGGAAGGTGTTTGATGATTAAAATTTCCAAAAAACATTACTTTTCCAGTTGATCAAATTTCAAACATCCAGTGATTTTAATTTTTTGGAGTCTAATGTCGATTGAACTATTAAGTTTGAGAACAAGCGACAAGAAACACAATTTTGATAACCTTTTAATATAAATATACCGACGTTTTGTTAGTTATTCATTTTTTATTTCAAAGACACCGATTGTAGAGATAAGGGCGAATATGAGTGGTGAATGAGTGTGATGAGTGTAGATGAACGAGTGTAGTCATTGTTAATATCTGAGTTCGACTTAGCTCAGAAAGGACTATTTATTAATAACCCAATAGCCAGGGCAACTGTGGGACCTACAGCTTTACGTAAAATCCGAACCACGTAATGTTGGTCTGATTTTCAGCTAACTGACAAGTCTGACACTCAGTTCTCTTCCCTACACAACATCTGAACCTTGACTACCATCCAACATGGACACTCTAGACTTCTCTAGTAGTGTCCACGTCGATGGTAACCATTGAGCGGACGCCGTGTTTTTATTAAGAGGACCGAGCATTGAACCTATCGCCTACAGTCTCCCAAACACTTTGTCCCAAAGTAGCTGGGTTACATTTAGTTGGGTAATAGTACTAAGATTAGTTCATAAACAAAAAAGTGTTGGTATATTATTTTTTAAAAGCCACTTAACATTACGTTTAACTGTGCTGACAAATAACCCCCCTCCTTATAACACAAACAAGATTTTTAGCATTATAAAAATCCTTACTGTGGTTTGGGGCAGTCACAAACATTTATTTAATGGTAGCTCACGCTGAACGCCAGTTTTGCCTGCGACTAGGGATGGCAATGATACATTAATTTATGGGAAATATCGATAAATAAGTTTCAATATATTGATATATGAGTATCGATATTTTCTCTCGATAATATCGGTCATATTGATATTGTGGTCCGATATATCATATCAATGAACATTGACGTTATTTTCTCTCCTTAAAATCATCACGATTCTAAAAAAACACATTTAAATTGCCCCTTATGCCTACAACACATGCATTGAAATAATAATGTAACTTTATTTAGTTTTTTTCACGTGAGGTTAAGTGGAAAATTTATTTCCAAATATCTATTTTTAAATGGTTTATCAAACAAATATTGGAAGTAGGTTTAGTAAATTAATTTGTTTGATTTTTAGTGTTTATAAGAAGCATACTCCCATTTTTTTAATGTGAAAAACAAAAATAGCAATGTTATTACATTATTGTATTATAATTAACATAATAAATGTATAATTATTCTTATTATGAATATTTTTCATTTGACCCCCACACACCAGAACTTGTTTCGTGTATATAAATAAATTTAATTTTTATATTCAGTAGGCTATTTTAAATAGTGACACCAAAACATGAATGTATTTTTTGTCCATAATTTTAAAGAGAAAAGAAGAGTTAGTTTATAATTTTAAAGAGATAAATTATTTAGAATTCGATTTATCGGTTATATTTTTCTTTTGATATTATCGTTAGATCGATGTTTGGGTTGCGAATATCGATAATGCAATATATCGATATGTTGAAAATATTTGCCATCCCTACCTTCGACCGTATAAATTACGACAAGAACATAATCAAATCGAACTAAAATTATGTACATTGAAAATAGCAGATTTTGAAATTTTTTTAACATAGACTGACTATAATCACGCCGCTTTTTCGTGTAAAGCTTATGGGCCTAAAATAAGCTTTACACGAATAGCCATTTCAGGTTTCCAAGTTTCCCTGTCTATTGTGCTATTAATAAATGGCCCTTTCGGAGCCAGTTACGTCAAACTCAGTTAATAACCAGACTACACAGGTCATCCACACTCATCCTACACCCATATATGGGGAATCACTCATATTCGCCTTAAATACACACAAAGTTGTGTCGGCGTCTCATATCTCAGACTAATGGCACATTATTGAAAGAAAATATACTTTTAAAAAGTATTTATAATCGTCATGTTTGAAACGATTCATTGCTACATTTTTACTCAGAAGCCAGTACAAACTACACAAGAGCACTTGTAATATCCACGTTAATACAACACTAGAGATATCGAGAGTGAGTGTCTGAGTTCTGCCTATTGTTACCACGCAGTCTTTAGAGTGTGATAACAGGGGTTATCTGTGCCTGATAAGGAGAGTGGCCCAGATCCTCTCCACACGCGCTAGCTACTCCTGACACCCTTCACCTGGCCACAAACCTACCAACTACTCCATCCAAAATAACATAGTAACATTATTTATTAGGTCAAGTAAAAAATTCTTTACTTAAAAGATAATCATTACAAATGGTATCGTCAACTAAAATGGTTTTAAAACTAAAAATCGTGCTATGTGTTATATTGATAAAACAGCAAATGGTGCTACAAAATATTTCAAACATTAATTCAAAATAAATGTACTTAATAATTATTACGTCTTACATACAGGGTGTCTTTTTTTAACTAGCCACCATTGTGATCTTGGTGGGAAATGTATGGAAACACTTGTGAAATGTATGCCTAATCCTTTTTTCACGATTTGACAGAATAGTGTATTAAATTATTATACTCAGAATTTAAACTCTTAATTTATTAATACCAACGTTGTTAGCACTGTCACTATAATCAGCTGTTTAAGTGAACTTCTAATACAACTGTTGATCTGTTTTTGAAGTTGACTTTAACAGCTGAAAATTGTAAGTGCTGCCAACACCAATTTATATGTTACAAAACAGTAAACAATTGGTTTAAATTCTGTGTATTATAATTTAATACACTGTTCTGTCAAATCGTGAAAAAAAGAATTGCTAAATTCCCAAATGTATCCTGTAATATTTGCAGATTAGATCATTTTTGTAAATGTATATTAAAACACAATTGTTATCTCAATTGGAAATTCCGTAAGGAATCTGAACATTTTTTAGGTCTCATATCTATGTTATTAAGCAAAATATCGAAAACTTACTATTTAGTCTTTAAATTACTATTTTTATCTAAAAATATCATAAAATGTAGTGTGTTTCATAAGAAAAACAAAGTTTCTAAATTTGGAATATATATTTTAATTGTCTCCAAAAACAAGGCAAGGTCCTCCATTTGAAGTTTTTTGTCAGACTTATGGTTTCCAAGATCACAATGGTGTGGTCCATTTAAAAAAGACACCATGTATAGTTTAATACATTTCTGCATTACTCATTAATAAGATCACTTAAAGAGTAACAAGGCCTCTCTACAAGGAATATTTTAGATAACTACTGTATTTATTTTTGTTGGTATGAATGTCCATTTTCATATGATCAGGTAAGATGTTAAAAAATTGTGGGTCTACGTTCTGTGTGAGATTTGCCGAAAGTTCAAGTCTGTGGTGGAGTCTTTGTCTCGTGTTCTATGAGTTAATATCTGTGCAAATTTTATTTTAAACCTATATATGTAACGAAATATATTTTACAAATCGTAAATTAATGGTAGAGAGGTCTCCAAGAAAATGTACATAAAAATCAGACCCAGACATATTTATTATTTTTTTTAATTCAAAGGAAGCTGAACACTATCCATGAAAACCATTGGTTTAACTTCACGTTATATTATTAAAAAATACAGACACTTTGTTTTCGCCGAATTTACATTCAAATTGTTTTTCTACGTATTGATATAACTATGATAACAGTATTTACTGTCGGCGCATAAATTACGTGCACCCGGGTTTGAAAGTTGTTTCTAATTAACTAAGAGGCCTGCGGAGAATATAATCACACCATTGTTTTCCTCGGTTAATTGTACGTTATGACATATGCATTTTCAAATTGTACTACAAGTTTTAACAATTTTTATCCTAGTTGGAACAAAAAAGTACCGGAAATTTAAAAAATGTTTACTGTACGTAAAATTTACACCGTTATTTTAGATAACTTGTTATTTTACCACAGGTATATTTTAATACATGGTTGCTATAAATGTTTTCTATAAGTTTTATGAATTTTAGAATTTTAATTTTTCGAGAAAAAGGTTCTTATCGATTCCCTGAAACATTGTTTTCTTGACTTGTAGTAGTTGTAAAATTGATTACTTGGTCTTGTCGTAATCCTTTTGACACGTATAGTTACGATACATCATTTTCATACCTATAAATAACTGCAGTAATTTTATATTCATTTAAAATAATTTAATATTAACAATTTAAATTTATTTTTTAATTATTTAAATCTATTTAAAAGCACTTCATTTATTTACGGTTATAGTATTAATGTACCCTACCTATACATTTCATAACGATTACAGGCCGGTTTTCACATAGGGTACCGTGCTCCTACTGTGCTCCTACCGTGTCCATGTCGTGCGTTTTCGGCAGTAGGGACCCGGCTACTGTCGTGCTCCTACCGTGCTCCTACCGTGCGCCTGTCGTTCTTCAGTCTTTCCTCACTTGGAATATAGCAAGAATTGTTTACAAATTTTAAAGTTCACAAGCTTGTACATAATTGGTTGATTGTTTTTCTAATTTTACAGTTCATAAAATAAATGATGTTGACAGAATAGTTTGTTAAACCCACAACAAACAAAGCAAAAAGATTTAAAAAAAAAAAAGAAAAAGAAAACAAATAACAAAGCAGTGATAAGCCTACCACACTGCACCCATGCTCACATGGTCAGTGTACTATGCACGTGTGTATAGGCCACTACATTACACTCGTGCACGCGTGTATAGGCTACTACATTACACTCGTGTTCATACGGCTAGTGTAGTATGCACGCGTGTATAGGCCACTACATTGCACTCGTGCACGCGTGTATACTGTATAGGCTACTACATTACACTCGTGTTCACACGGCTAGTGTAGTAAGCACACGTGTATAGGCTACTCCATTGCACCCTTATTTACACTGCTAGTGTAGTATGCACACGTGTATAGGCTACTCCATTGCACCCTTATTTACACAGCTAGTGTAGTATGCACACGTGTATAGGCTACTCCATTGCACCCTTGTTTACACGGCTAGTGTAGTATGCACACGTGTATACTATACTAGCTGTGTAACGCGTGTGCAGTGTGGAAGCGTGCGAACTACACTAGCCGTGTAAAGACGAGTGTAATGTAGTAGCCTATACACGCGTGCTTACTACACTAGCCGTGTGAACACGAGTGTAATGTAGTAGCCTATACACGCGTGCATACTACACAAGCTTTGTGAACACTGGCGCAGTGTAGTAGGCAAATTATTTTCGTACATTTTATATTTTTTTATTTTATTTATTTTTTTTCTGGAGGGGGTTCTTAAATTGTTTATTTTGTAATTTGTAATGAACTTAACAAACTATTCACCCTACTATTAACAAAGGCACTTTAATTTGTATTGTAAATGCCTAATGTATATTAACTTTGAAATTGTTAAATTAAGAATATTTAATATAAAAAGAAAACCTTAATCCAAACATTAATGTATTGATACAATTAAAAATTACTTTAAAACAAAGAAAGAAGTCGAAGAAGTAAATCGATCGGCAATCGTCGTAGGAGCTCGGGAACACCCGAACTAGGAAAAGCTGGGGTAGGGCGCCGATGCGGCGACGTAGGGCGACATGTAAGGCATTTTCACCTGACCTACCGTGCGCCTGTCGTGCTCAGACCGCCTACCGACTGCCTACCGGTCATTGTCGCCGATCGCTCCACAGAGCGATAGGAAACAGCACGACATGAGCACGGTGGGAGCACGGTAGGAGCACGGTAGGTCAGGTGAAAATCGCAAACTGCTTTCCCATATAAAATAAATGCAATAGACCATTTTTTGATTCAACATGACACGACACGGTAGGAGCACAGTAGGAGCACGGTACCCTATGTGAAAACCGGCCTTACAACGACAACAAGTAGGCCTAATTCATTTTACGACCTCTAGAAGCCAAGAAAACAATGTTTCAGGGAATTGTTAAGAATATTTTTCCAACAAGTTAAAATTCTAAAATTAGTAAAACTTATAAAAAACATTTCTATCAACCAGGTATTAAAATATAAATGCGATAAATTAATTGGGTTTTAATAATAGCGGTATAAATTTGATGTACAGTGAAAACTAGTTGAAATTCCGGTACTTTTTTGTTCCAACTAGGATAAGAATTATTAAAACTTAAAATAACATTTTAAAATGCAAATTTCATAAAGTATAATTAAACGAAGAAAACAATGGTGCGATTATATTCTCCGTAGGACTCTTAGTTCCTTAGAAAACAACCTTAAAACTCGGGTGCACGTAATTTCTACGCCGACAGTGTCTGTTTCTAGACTAAAAATAATTTCTACTTAAGACAACTCTAATTTAAGACATAAAAGTCAGAAAAAATTAATAAGCCCAGTACTCAAGCATATGGATGAATACTTTTTCATTTTATATATAATAATCGTGGACATCTTAAATGCTAAAATAAAGGTAGGCAAGTAACACGTGAATTAAAAAAAGCTAAATATATATATATATATCTTTAAAAAAACTCTAAATTTGACGGCTTTTCGGTTGTGCGTTGTACGATGAACCGGCACAGCGAAATCGAAATTTTTCCAGAATTTTGTGCAAGTCATATTTAAAAAAAACTCAAAATTTTATTTCAAGAAAAGGAAATATTCGAACATGGGTCAGTTATTGTGAGGAGAGCCCATCTTTTTTCTATTGAATTGAAAATTGAAGTCTAATTTTTTTTCTATTGAAACCACCTAAATGATTCAGATGAAATTGCCTAATAAAACTGCCAAATATTGTTACATATAACAAAACAAGATTTTTCAAGGTCACATTCATTGTAAAGAATACAGATTTTCTTTTAAAAGAGTTACTGTCAATCGACAACTACATTTAGAGTAGGACTCTTCATTTTTAAGCTCCGCCAAAAGCATATTGAAATATTTATCATCGTAGTAAACAACTTTTTCACTATGACATAAATTGGGCGTACATAAATTACGAGATTAGCATGCCATAGTTGTGGTAGGCTTTGTTTACTGATAATTTTTCTTTAAAAAAAGGGTAAACATTTTTACCATTTTCTTTTAAAAATTAGTCAAACATGGTTTTACACGACTTTCTACTTGGAGAGTTATTCGCAATGCCCTTTTTTGTTTCTTGAAAGTATTATTGCCATCCAACAGACTTTCCTTTAAAAATTGCTGGCTGGCGAAAAGGGTGGAATCTAATAACCACGTTCCTTAAGAACGAGTGATATATTTTGTTGTTGTAAATTACTTAAAAATTATTGCTATAAATTCTACCGAAAGTATTTTTTTTATTACTTTCTTAACATAAATATACAAAGAGGTCGACAGTGTTACTTTTAAGCATTTAAGCTTTACCTTTTGTTTAAAAGTTAGGTATACTTTTATTCGTAAATTATAAAACCAACCGATGAACGCGCGCACGATGTAGGCGTCTATCTAGCTGGGAATACTATAACGTGCCACTGTGCACGTATTCCTTCCCGGTTGACGATACGTCACTTTTAAATCTGTCGGTAAATCAGGAATAATAATCATTCACAAAAAGAACGCAATGGGCAATCATTAACTACTGTCGGCGCAGAAATTATGTGTACCCGAGAAGATCGGCTTGTAAGTAGGTGACTTGATTCACAGTGCGTCGACTACGCAGAGTAGATACGGCTGAACGACGTGTTTACTCGTCAAACTGTTTTGTTTTCCGACAAACAATAGATTGTTGTGTACACGTGGATTTTGCTCCTTGTGCGACGTTTATTTCAAAGCAAACTTTTAAATTTATTTCCATCTTAAATGCGTAAATAAATATATTACAGCCCGCTTTTGTATATTTATTTAAATAATTGCTTGAAAATTATTCTACTGAGTATATGATCCTTAATTATTCTAAAGCCACGTGACAGCTTAAGTACTTACCGTTCACGCAAATGATGTGTCCGCAGAGTGCGTGAGAACTCGAAGCTGTCTGTCCCACGTGTCTACTAGTAGGGATGGCAACGATACATCGATAAATCGGAAATATCGATAAATATGTTTTGATATATCGATGTATTAGTATTGATATTTTCTTTCGATAATATCGGCTATATCGACATTTTAGTCCGATAAATTCATATCACTACAACTTGACTTTATTCTCTCTCCTCAAAATCATCACGATTCGAAAAAAAAACAAAATAAAACAAAAACACAGAAACAAAATTTATATAATAAAGTGTAACTTTATTAAGTTTTTTTTTTGTGAGGTACTGTTTTCTAAAGTTGTAAACAATGTAACGGAAAAACGAAACAGACTAAGTGGAAAGTTGATTTCCTAACTTTTATTTATGGTTTATATAACAAACATTGAAAGTATGTTTACTAAATTAATTTGCTTAATTTTTGTTGTTTATGAGAAGCCTAGTGGAATTTTAAATGGGAAAAACAAAAATAACAATTTTATAAAGCTGACATTATAAAAATTTAAATAAAAATGTAGATGGATAAGTTGTAGATCTTGTTAAATTTTATAATTTTGCATCTTCATGATAGAATCAAACATAATATTTGAGTGAAATTTTATTTGATCGTTGAGTAATAATGATGGGTTTTCTTTTGTGTTTTTGTATATGTAAAATTTTTCAATGGCATCTAGTTTTTTACTTTTAGGTGCAAAATGGATAATGTCTAAATTTTCTTCAATTGATGAAATATTATGGTTTTCTTGTATTAAATGTTCAGCAAATGTTGATAAATTTTGATGTTTGTTTTTTGGTATATGTTCCTTGAATCTTCTATTAAAACTTCTTCCTGTTTGGCCAATGTAATATTTAGGACAAGTTGAACATTTAATTTTATAAATTCCAGAATTATTGTATTTGTTTTCATTATTTTTAGTAGAGTAGTTATGCTGTAGTATATGTTTGATACTGTTCTTCGTTCTATATGTAATTTTATATCCTTGTATTGTTTTATAATTACCACAATAATTAAAAAGTTATTCTAATTTTGAATTTTTTCATTCAACCCCAACAGACCACAACTCGTTTCGTGTAGATTAATGTATTTAATTTTTACATTCAAAAGGCTGTTCTAGATAGTGAAAGCAAAACATGAATGTATTTTTGATCATGACATAAGAGTTAGTGCATAGTTTTAAACAGATAAATTATTTACAATTCTATATATATCGGTTATATTTTTCTATTGATATCATCGTTAGAACGATGTTTGGTTTGCGATTAATCGATAATACAATATATCGATATGTTGAAAATATTTGCCATCCCTACCTTCGACCGTATAAATTACGACAAGAACATTTTTTACAACTTATGACAGATATATCAACTCCAGTGCAACTTCAAATCGAACTAAAATTATGTACATTGAAAATAGCAGATTTTTAAATTTTTTTTTAACATAGACTATAATCACGCCGCTTTTTCGTGTAAAGCTTATGGGCCTAAAATACGGCCTTGTGCATGAGTGTAGTTTTGGTCATGACATAAGAGTTAGTGCATAATTTTAAACAGATAATTAAAATACTACACCCGATATATCGTTATTTTTCGTTAGATATCATCGTTAGATCGATATTTGGTTTGTGATATATCGATAATTCAATACATCGATATGTTGAAAATATTTGCCATCCCTGGCTATCCGAGTAATGAATGGAATGCGCTCCATTGTGCCCGACACCTATTTTGGGTGGGAGAGAATACTATAAGTCATGTCACGATAATACTCGTACATTAACTGATTACACTCTTATACATACGTGCATCCAACACCTAGACACAATACCGGTGTATAGGGAACCCGTTACATTTTTAAAAGGTACTAACGTAAACATTTTCAAAGTTCTGATTTACAACTATTGTCAAAATTACTAAAAACCATCCTTACCAACTACAAATTTACAAATCGTGTTGTAACTGAACCAAACAAAACCAGCTTCACTTCACCTAAAAATTACTATTTTTTAATTGGGTACTTAGAATATTTGCGGAGGCCTTTTACAAAAGTGTGTGCGTAGAATGCATTAGAGAGAAGGTGGGTTAAACATCAAGATTGTTCAATAGATGGAAAAATGTGTTGGCAGCTTGGGTTGGAGGTCTCATTATATGAGTGTAGGGTAGGTAAAAGGCCTTTCAAGGCTCAAGTGTACGTATTAGGCTCGTCCAACGTCACATTGACCGCCGAAATGGACTACATAATTTTTACAAACCGCAGATGTCATAGCCTGTGAAGGGGATTTGACGTATAAGGTGTTAAGAATGTTCATCCAGTCACCTAGTTGAGCGGTCCGAGGAATTTAGTAGATTCAATCGCAACTGTCGCTAGGAGTAGCAAAGAGCCTGCCTCACTAACACACTAACAACATGTTCCCCTCCCATCTCTCCCTAACTTTCCCCACCCCGCACATCGTACCAAAGTACATACGGTAACTCCCTCGTTTATAATAAATTCTAGCAAGTTTTTATACACCACTAATCTACTGTCAGCCAGAGATAATTGTAGATATTTCGACACAATATTTGTATGGCTGTAATTTATATATAAATAATTGGTTAACTTGCACTTAAAACATATATTTTTATTTTCTTCCATATGCGTTAGCATAGAGAAAGTGTTGTGATCGTTCAAAAATGTTTTGTACAAGTTGGTCTGAAAATCCATTTTAAGGTCCCCTGAACAAACGTGTTTTTTTCGAAAAAAATTCTGGTGTCTGTCCGTGTGTATGTGCAGTTCGCTTGAGACCAAACGGATGGATAAATTTTTATGAAATTTGGTATGTAGGTGTATTTAGCCAATATATCCAGACAATTTTTGCACTTTTTAGTTTTTTTTTTTATGTTTATGGACAAAAAACATACAAAAATAGAATTTTCTCAAAAAAGGAATTTTCATTAAATTGTCAGGAAACATGTAAATTACAATTTAAAATAGTTTAGTCAAAATCGCATGTCTCTAACTTGACTAGTTTTTTAGTTATGGCAAAAAATTATATTTGAGAATCAAACTGGAAATTTTCAAAGTTTGGATTTTTTAGTGTTTAATATAGCGGAAAGTTCTTTGGAACCATTTATTTTATTTAAGTTTTACTTTACAATAGGTTGGTTATTACAACAGTTTGTCTGCTATATTCTCACAACGTCAATAAAATATATCCAACTTTTTCTTGATTAGTTAAATGAACCTAGCAAGGTAGACAAAGTAGCCATATATCCATACAGACATTTTGCTGAAATTTTACCCTTAAAAAATTTATTAGTTATAAGAAGATAAACACTTTTATTTAAAAAAAGTTAAATGTATATTTTTTCAGCGACCACTTCTAAAGAAAACTACTGAGTAAATTTTCTTAATATTTTGTGTTTACAAATTAAGGGGAATCCAACGCCGAAAGAACACGCAAAACTAATGAGTCGATGTACTTTTAAGGTTAGTGACAATGAAACTGATTAACCTAAACACTGATTTTGACTATGAGTCTCTGACTTACATAGCATTCAAAAGCAAACACTCCACAAATCACGTCCGGCTAATCTTCGTGGAAGTTTCGTCAGATGAAATTGCTTCTTTACGAGCTTTTTTCCAGTAGTGTTGAAAGTTTCGAAACATCGGTCATTCTTGGGTCAAGTCAGCACGAACAGCTTGGATCACGACGGACCCGCGAAGTTGTTACGAAATGTAATGCCGACTCGTCGTCATGTACAATTGGCGATGAATCGTCCTATGACACATACCCATAAATGAAGAAGGTCAGCTATTTATCTCTTCATTAAATCAGTTATTTATGAACGCAACAGAACCATATTGACCGTCGATTCACCGATTAACGAACTACTCGTGCTTGTTATTAAAAACAACGAGAAAATTAAATAATGACTCATAATGGAGAGATTGTTTAACATTGTAAAGCACAGTAATTTTCTAACGGGTCCAATAGTTCTTTAAACTGCCAAGCCAACGCTGGAAAGTCGACAGCCTTAGCAGCAATGCAATTTTACTGTCAAGCAAGCCAAAACACGCTTTTCTACTCCAACTGTACAGTCCGTGTTTATTACTATTATGATTTATAGAGGACGCTGTGTGAAGGAACCAATCTAGTGGACTAAAAGTCGATGAGTTTTTTTTATATAAAATAAATCAAGAATAACATTTTAAGTTTAGCACGTTTAACTGTAAAAAAATTTAAAAGTACTACTTTTTTTACAAATGCCAAACGAATAGGACTTAGTCAAATAAATTTTAATCAAATCAAATGTATTGGTGGAACTCAAACTTAATCACTAAAATTCAACTTCACCAATGGCAATTAATTATACCTTCATAATTAAGGACCGAATCATTGAAATAGAAACCCGTGTTTCGGGCGTTTTTTGGCGGATAGAAGTCGCCCCCTTAACTTTGATGACAAATAAGAAGAATAAACAAAATTTAACCGTTTGCGTCTCTCATGCCCTTCTGTCTTAACAGTTTTAGGTCTTCCAGCATACCCTCCCAACTAACTTGTCCATTTATAAATCTTTCTTTGTAAATCGCATTCCATAGACCCTTAGTGACCTTCAAAAATGTTAGTAAAAAGGGGTTTTCTCAAGTCGCATTAAATACCTCAACTTCCAAGTTACAAGGGCCAATAAATATAGAACTATGTGTACAGAATGAAATAATTATCCGCTGAAAACTTCAGTTCATATTCTACCGATTTATCTTCATACACACAATTTTATGATCTTCCACAATTTTTTAACACATGACACTTGCCTATGTTCAATGCTAAATTTAAATTAACTCTTGTAATAATTCGTTCCAAGTCACACACAAAACGTGTTCCAAACGTTTAGAATCCAATATATATTGGCCACTGTGCAATCAACCGGACCTTTGATCTCGGCTTTGATGCAACGCCTGACACTTACGCTGATAAACATGCGTTATTTTGAAATAACACGTTTATCTAGCCTCCGGATTATGTAACAGCCACTTTTTAAAATATTCAATTCAGAGATTAAATAATATTTTTTAGACCGGCTCTGATTAGAATGGTTCTGACAGAACCGCGATAAGAAACTGATACTTTATTCGTGAGTTAAAAAAATATTGATTTTCGAAAATAAATATGTACAAAAATGCATTTATAAATTTATTTCGAAAATACCAATTTTTTCAACTATAAAATTGCATATCTTTTATGACAACAAATCGCTCTTTGTTATTATTTATTCAAATGACAGCTTTCTTTTGATTTTATTTACTAAGACAATTGTTCTAACTGTTAGTTTGTCGATTAATTTGCTAATTTGTTGTTTTATAAGTAGCACCACTTATAAAAATGGTTAACGTACTTACGAGAATTCTTCAAGAGCTGATCTCTTAAATAGTATTACTAGACGTAATTTTAATCTACGACAGTCGTATATACAGAAAAATCAAATATTTTACTGAATTGTGTAATGAAATATGATGAATGTTTTACCAGAAATGATAGAGATCTTGAACCTAGATTAGAGTTATTGGCCTACCATACACTTTAAAAGTTAGGTGTATTTATTAAGAACGGCATGTAAGCACTTTTACAGCCTTATATTTCCTGATTTTTAAGCCAATTCCAGAGGTCTGCTTAGTAATGAATTATCATTTTCATTCTGTAATCTTAGTAAGTTTTGTTTTAGTAAGTTGTAGTATACAAATCATGTAAAAAGAAGTAAAACTGTTCAAAGATACTATTTATAACCAGAGAAGTCATAACAGGACATAGTACTGTACTAGATTTTATATAAATATAAATTCAGTTCGGTCTTCAAAGCGAGTCAAAGTCGTTAGCGACAATGCTGAACACCAACTACAGTCCTTCAAATCAGAATTTTTGAGAATAACGAGTTTATTGATTTGCACAAGCGATGAAAGAGTCTTTTGATGTTTACCGTTACGAAGAACGGCATGGAGCTAGCAGTTTATAAATACTCGGTCAAGTTTGAATTCCAATCTAGGAAAACACACAGCTCCGGACAGTACTCCCAAATATATGCCGAAAAACAAAATTCTCAGAATATTTTCGGTTCAATGTTATCCATCTTTGAAAACTGTTCAATGGGGACAAACAGATTAAGACTGATTTCTAGATCATTTTTAAAGAGAGGCTACCAAACATCGCTATCCTAACGTAATCTCGTATATATAACCTTACGAGACGTGTCAAACATAAACCATCTAACCTAACGAAACGTAAACCAAGGAGTAATTTGAAAATGTAGCAAGATTTTTCGCCTGATGCCCTCCTGAATTAAGGCTAAAAGCTTGTGAATTTATCATCAGATTTGTCCAACAACTAGTACAAAGTTTTCTTAAATTAAACTGTAAAGAACCCCATTTTCATCCTAAAACTATAGCTCGCATAGCAAGAATAAAATGCCTAAACCGCAGTTCGGCAATTACGTTAACTGAATATATGAAGGTATTAACAGTACGCATTGAAGTACGGCACGAACCCAACCGCCCATTACTTCAGTACTGTGGTATTAACCCACCCACCCCTACACGTACGGTACTATGATATTGACGTACAATACAAGAGTACGTCTTGAAGTACGGCACAAACCCACCCGCACATTACTTCAGTACTGTGGTATTAACTCACCCACCCCTACACGTACGGTACTATGATATTGACGTACAATACAAGAGTACGTCTTGAAGTACGGCACAAACCCACCCGCCCATTACTTCAGTACTGTGGTATTAACTCACCCACCCCTACACGTACGGTACTATGATATTGACGTACAATACAAGAGTACGTCTTGAAGTACGGCACAAACCCACCCGCCCATTATTTCAGTACTGTGGTATTAACCCACCCACCCCTACACGTACGGTACTATGATATTGACGTACAATACAAGAGTACGTCTTGAAGTACGGCACAAACCCAACCGCCCATTACTTCAGTACTGTGGTATTAACCCACCCACCCCTACACGTACGGTACTATGATATTGACGTACAATACAAGAGTACGTCTTGAAGTACGGCACAAACCCACCCGCACATTACTTCAGTACTGTGGTATTAACCCACCCACCCCTACACGTACGGTACTATGATATTGACGTACAATACAAGAGTACGTCTTGAAGTACGGCACAAACCCACCCGCCCATTACTTCAGTACTGTGGTATTAACTCACCCACCCCTACACGTACGGTACTATGATATTGACGTACAATACAAGAGTACGTCTTGAAGTACGGCACAAACCCACCCGCCCATTATTTCAGTACTGTGGTATTAACCCACCCACCCCTACACGTACGGTACTATGATATTGACGTACAATACAAGAGTACGTCTTGAAGTACGGCACAAACCCAACCGCCCATTACTTCAGTACTGTGGTATTAACCCACCCACCCCTACACGTACGGTACTATGATATTGACGTACAATACAAGAGTACGTCTTGAAGTACGGCACAAACCCACCCGCACATTACTTCAGTACTGTGGTATTAACCCACCCACCCCTACACGTACGGTACTATGATATTGACGTACAATACAAGAGTACGTCTTGAAGTACGGCACAAACCCACCCGCCCATTACTTCAGTACTGTGGTATTAACCCACCCACCCCTACACGTACGGTACTATGATATTGACGTACAATACAAGAGTACGTCTTGAAGTAGCCTACGGCACAAACCCACCCGCCCATTACTTCAGTACTGTGGTATTAACCCACCCACCCCTACACGTACGGTACTATGATATTGACGTACAATACAAGAGTACGTCTTGAAGTACGGCACAAACCCACCCGCCCATTACTTCAGTACTGTGGTATTAACCCACCCACCCCTACACGTACGGTACTATGATATTGACGTACAATACAAGAGTACGTCTTGAAATACGGCACAAACCCACCCGCCCATTACCTCAGTACAGTGGTATTAACCCACCCACCCCTACACGTACGGTACTATGATATTGACGTACAATACAAGAGTACGTCTTGAAGTACGGCACAAACCCACCCGCCCATTACTTCAGTACTGTGGTTTCCACCCACCGACACATACACGTACAGTACTATGATATTGATGTAC
Organism: Stictocephala bisonia; assembly: GCA_035578905.1. Classification (NCBI taxonomy): domain Eukaryota; kingdom Metazoa; phylum Arthropoda; class Insecta; order Hemiptera; family Membracidae; genus Stictocephala; species Stictocephala bisonia. The sequence goes on from JAQJVL010000146.1 coordinate 444,563, forward strand.
AATACAACAGTACGCCTTGAAATACGGCACAAACCCACCCGCCCATTACTTCAGTACTGTGGTTTCCACACATACACGTACAGTACTATGATATTGATGTACAATACAACAGTACGCCTTGAAATACGGCACAAACCCACCCGCCCATTACTTCAGTACTGTGGTTTCCACACATACACGTACAGTACTATGATATTGATGTACAATACAACAGTACGCCTTGAAATACGGCACAAACCCACCCGCCCATTAGTTCAGTACTGTGGTTTCCACACACTCACATATACACATACAGTACTATGATATTGACGTACAATACAACAGTACGCCTTGAAATACAGCACAAACCCACCCACCCATTACTTCAGTACTGTGGTTTCCACCCACCCACACATACACGTACAGTACTATGATATTGATGTACAATACAACAGTACGCCTTGAAGTACAGTAAAAACCCACCCGCCCATTACTTCAGTACTGTGGTATTCACCCACCCACACATACATGTACAGTACTATGATATTGACGTACAATACAACAGTACGTCTGGAAGCACACAAATGCCTGTGTCCTATCGGCTAGACAAAACGTTTGTTTTAACCAACATCGATTTGGACAGTTCGGTGACTACACGGGAACGCAGCGGAGTCGCCAGGCGATGATGCCACCTACCGTCGGCCTTCGCAACTTTACAACGCTTATCAACGCGTCCGGTGATAACGCCAATGGTGAACGCCGAACAGTAGACCACTTAAACGAACTTGCCGCCGGCGTTTCTCGCAGCCGTAAAACTCCGTAATCCTGCGAGAGTGCTCAACGTTATACTTGTTTTTACAGAAATAAAAACCAGAAATAAAAACCACATTATCGATGAAATAATATGGTTTACACTAGGTAGATACTGTGGTGTGATTGAAGGGCAGGTACATTTGGACATGCACTTGATAACAGTACAACAGTATGCACAATAGCCTATGTCCCGAACAAGCGAGTTAAATATGGTACAGCACTGAGACTTGAAGATTTGTTGGAAAATTATAATTTTTAAATGGTTTGAAAGAACGTAAAATTTACTAGTGGGTCTACATTTTAAGCTTCAAACAAATTAATATGTTATTGAGTAGAAAACAGCGAGTTTTAGTAATTAATTTTTATGAAAATGAAAAATAAAAATGTTTAAATGTTAATCTACAAGTAACGTTTACGCTATTTTAAACTATGTAAAAATTATAATTTTCCAGCAACAGAGTGCTGAACCACATTTTACATTCCTCTTGTGGAATATAAATCCCAATGGCGACAACCTTTGTATACTCTTAAAATCGTATTCTAACACACACAGTGAGGGAGCTGCCTTGCAGTTCAGGGTTAGCTGATAAAATGACTACAGTAGCCTTCAAGCATTAATAATAAAGAAACTAAATAACCATATTAAGTAGCTTAAAACATAGGCCTACGAGTATAACAGATATTCAGACATACCGTACTTGGTACTGTTAAACTGAACAGCGAGTCTTACCTGAAAAAAGAATGGTACGATGAATTACATACATAAATATACACTAATTTTAAAACTTCGTACATGGCTTAAACTTAGGGGTAGAGGGTAGATGAAACTAAGGGTTAAAATCTCAAATAAGTCCAAGACAAGACTGGATGACTGTTTAGAAAATATAATAAGTGTAAAATCAAATTTTATCAAACATCGGATATATGTGGATGCAAAAGGAATCGGTAAATATGTATATCTTATTATTATCTCAAACAAGCAGCGTCCGGACAAAATTTTTTGGTTCCAAGGAATTTTTATTTTCATTTATTTTGAGCGGGGGAGTTTGGGGGTGCCACGAGAAATCGATTGGCACCGGTCTCAACCCTGGGAAAATTTTTATTTCCGTCCCAGAAATAAGAAAGCGACCAATTTTATCGACTTCTAACTAGCATAAAAAACAATTTGAAACTATTATTGACTTCTAGCAGAAAGTGGGGTATCAAACCATAGGTATGTATCTCCTAAATCACATTATACCATTACATTTCGGAAGAGGCTACATTTCAGGGCTCTGTCTCCCCCCCCCCCCAATAAAAAATATTCTTAAAAACCCAAAAATGATTCATGTCAAACTAATACACCCAAGTGAAGTATGAAATTAAACGTATTCTTCTCTTAGTAACTAATATAACAACAGATATCAGAAAAGACTTATGGGCACCACTGCCCCAAAAACCAAAATAGAATCCTGACTAGGCCGTAGGCTATCTTCCTCACGAGGCGACATGCCGAGATCCACAAATGGGACTGTAGTAGAGTGCCTTTGGTGAGGCCGCAAGTCGAAGCATCCCCCGTCAGGCCGTAGGCCGAGTTCCACAAAGGGGCTAAAGGTAAACGCGGAAGACTTCCGAAACGAAATTTTATTAATAACCTACAAGGCAGAGCAACAACAAACGACCCTCAGGATGGGAGATATGGATGCTACCTTTAGTTTGGAAACTTCAACTGAGCGAAGCTCGGTCTCCCGGTACTAATAAGCAACACGACCGCATAAGCAGAACATAAGACACGTAAATCCGCATAAGCAGAACATAAGACAAGTAAATCCGCATAAGCAGAACATTAGACACGTAAATCCGAACGCCCGAAGACAGTTGTTCCCGACCTTATACCATCAAAAACCACAAAATTTCAACGGACGTTAAGATATTTTAGATAAATTTAATTTGAAAAAGAAAAAAATATTTTACAATTTAAATTTGCACTTTTGATCAATTCCAAACAGAAAACAGCATACAGTAAGTAGTACACTAAAAAAAGACCTTTAAAAAACAGTTAAGACCTTGCTGCGTACCACAGGTTGGGAAACAAGCTCCAAGGAGTATTACACAATAAAGTACGATTTACAATAGAGCTTAACATTTAAAACACATGAGTTTTCTTTAAAAGCATTCAGATACTTTCAGATTTTTTCCTCAGAGAAAAACTGGCTACCAGTTTTGTACATACACAATATGCACTAATAAAGAATCGTGATTCATCGTTTTGTCTTTTAGTGTTGGGCGGTGGAATCATGGGGAACGGCATTATGCAATGGTTAAAAATAGATCTCTATTGTCCTAGACATTCCTTCGGGACGAGTGTATTTTATATGCGACCAGGTGACTACTAGTTGTGGGTGGGCCCAACCTATGTGACCGACTACGGTACGTAAACCTATTTTACGCTTCTGACCTCGATGATAAGTTGTAAGGGAATTTAAAAATAGGCGCTTATAATGTACTACAAAAGAGACCGGACAAGGGAATCCGAACCACGATTTTTCTTCTTGTAATACCTTCTGGTATGAGTAAATCACAAATTGCCAGCCTCTAGTTTGACTGAAATAATCATACAGCGATTGGATAACGTTTTTAAAATAATAACACAGGCTCCATGTGAAGCCCAATACGAAATATTTACAATATCAAATAAACGGTTCCAAAGTAAAGGCACAAACTTTTCCCCATATTAAACACTAAAAAATCAAAACTGAAAATTACCAGTTTGATTTCCAAATATGTTTTTTGTCATATCTAAAAAACTAGTCAAATTAGAAACATGCGGTTCTTACTGAAATAGTTTAAATTGTAATTCACATCTCTCCTGAAAATTCAATCAAAATCGTTGGAGCTGTTTTTGAGAAAATTCCATTTTTGTTTGTTTTTTGGCCGTAAAAATAAAAAAAAATAAAATTTCAAAAAAGTTTTAAAAAATGATCTGGAGATATTGGCTAAATGCACCCACATGCCAAATTTCATAAAAATCTAGTCATCCGTTTGGTCTCCAGCGAACTGCACATACACACAGACAGACGCACATACGGACAGACATCAAAATAAATAAAAATTAAAAAACACTTATGGGGTTCAGGGATTGGAAATCTCCATAACATTATTTACAAATACAGTAAACCTCGATTTAACGAATCCCGATTTAACGTACTTCTGATTTAACGGACGGCTTGCAGTTGTATTACAGTATCTGAATAGTTATACAGTACATTGAATGAATTTTTATTATAAAATTTAATTTATAAAACGTCTTGTATTTCTGATGCAACTTCAAATATATTCCACAAATAGTAATTATTATTCAGTATTTCCTGCATAATCTTTATATAATGATTTAATCACTTTTATACGATATGTATTTGTATATTTTATTAATCGTTAAGGTAACAATGATCTCACCGCATCACAGTTAGTTTTGTGGCAATCCCATAACACCTTGGGTCGAATACGTCCTGATTTCACGGATAATCGGAGTTAACGGACTAGAGCCAACCCCATACAGTCGCTTAAATCCAGGGTTTACTTTATAAACAACCCAATGCCAACAAATAACAGTCAAACAACAGTAGCTGTTTTCCAACCTCCAAACCCGTATTCGGCATTGGTATTTGTTTTTTTTCTACTCACACATTCAGTTAATTAATGTACATACCATTTCATAAAAGAAATTACTGATTCAAGAATAACACTAAAAACAATCTTGTTGACACAACCTGCATTATGTACGGCAAAGTCGATTAATTACAGTGGAACTATGGCGAAACTTATTAAAAAAAAAAATAAATAAACAATCAGTACGGAAGAGAAGCGACATAAATACAATTATAAATAGATGAGGTATTATCGGACGAGTAAGTGTCAAACTTATTAACCGTGTCTAAAATCAACATAAAGATTTAATTGACCCTAAATATGGATTTATTGAAACATAAACGTAATGTTTGTTTAACATTTACATAGCATTCATCTACAAATCAAGAACATAACATTAATTATAGGTATTATTTCGTTTAAGTTGAGGTGATTTTACATGAAAGGTGTTTAAGTGTAGGAGCCCTTGATTCTTGCGGATTTTCTTATGATGAAGGAAGTTACCAGATTAAATGGCGAAAACGCTTGTTATGAGTTAATAAATAAAATTATAAAATTGATTGAAATTAAATCATAACATTGATTTTTTTATTGTTTCTTTGGAGTGAGAAGAGGTTTGACCGAACACCAAGTTACACACGGCTGTACACGACTACTGTACTGAAAAAATAAATAATTGGCGTGTTAGTCCACAACAACTGTTCCTGAAACAATGTACCTAAGTCAAAGACAATTAAGTTGCTCGTAATATTGTCTTGTGTTAATGGTCTTTGTTACTTAGTTGCATTTTAAAAATATAATTTAATCAAGTATTTAGGACACCCATATTTTTGCAAAAAAAAAAAAAAAATGACACAGGGTTAGAGGTTTTGTTAGAGAATTATTTCTAACACTAGATCTATGGTCCATTTGTGTTTAAACATGCTTAATATGATATTCAATTTATGCCCAAAGGCGCATATCTTGCAAATGTGTTTTACCACTTATGTAGGTTCAAAATAGCGTTAACATTACAAGTTCTTTTTGTAAAAAATTGAAAACACTGAAAAATTTGATTCGTGCCCTAATATGCAACCACGCGTTTTATTAACCTAATGCTGATTTCGAAATGAAACGCAATCTTTAGCCCAAGGACTAATCAGAAAGACCGACGTGACCCCAAGTGTTGTGTAATCACGATCCCCCCTCGGACAAGTTCCAGTACTGGTGAAGAAAGAATGCAGCGCAAACAAGGAACGCTGCTGTGTCGTTAAAATTCGCACAACCATACTACGGTGAGCGAGTGCGACTAGGACGAAAATACACGACACGAGATCGGGCGAATGGTGGGCGAGGCTGTGAATAGTCAGCTGACGAGGTGGCGCGTTACCAACTGTAACAGTGGACCAACCTCGCAGACCATGATACAGAAAACATACGACACGAAATCCGGCGAATGGTGGGCGAGACTGTGAATAGTCAGCTGACGAGGTGGCGCGTTACCAACTGTAACAGTGGACTAACCTCGTAGACTCTGATACAGAAAACATACGACACGAGATCGGGCGAATGGTGGGCGAGGCTGTGAATAATCAACTGACGAGGTGGCACGTTACCAAATGTAACAGTGTGGCCAACTTCGCAGACTCTGACGCAGAATACACACGACACGAAATCCGGCGAATGGTGGGCGGGACTGGGAATTGTCAGCTGACGAGGTGACACGTTACTAACTGTAACAGTGTGGCCAACCTCGCAGACTCTGATACAGAATACACACAACACGAAATCCGGCGAATGGTGGGCGAGGCTGTGAATAGTCAGCTTAGACTTAATTGGTGGTACATTACCAACCGTAGCAGTGTGATCAACCTCTGATAAGATTATTGTTCCTAGGATAATGTCACTGAAAACAGTTAATTTATAATGATTAATGAGCCGAGAAGAAATATTCATCTTTAACCCTTATCCAGATGATTTAAATGTTCTCTAAACTCTATCTCCTTACTACCACAGATATTTTTTATGCATTTACAATAATAAGTTATGCAAGGGTAGAATAACCGATATATTTCAATAACTAGACGACATACAAATGATTACAGTTAGTTTATTGTACGTTTGAAACAGGAAAATATCACCCAAGTCTACACGTACAATGGCGTTGACGCACCCGCCCACCCCTACACGTACAGCGATATATATACAATGGCGTAACATACTTGAAAGTAACAAAACTCGTAAGACTATACGTCATAAATGTACCTTTTGACAAATGAGATTACTGTGCCTTCATTCAACAGTCCATGTTAATATTTTTTAATTTTGAGAAGTACACAACATTTGAATGATTTCTAACTAGTGATTTTTTAAATACCTTGAGCAAACTAGGGGTACCTATATAATATATGCCATTTTAAAAAGGGGAAACTTGCCGTAAAGTCAAATTGTTAGGAATCCTAACAAACATTTTTAACATGATTTTGTTTGACGTCATATATTTAACGTGATTAAAACAGCACTACATCATTTGATCCTAACCGAGTAGATTACTACAATAGTTCATATAGTATATAATACTAAGCGGCTGCATAATACCAGTGATTGAACCCAATCTCTAAGCGAAAATTGAAGAGTTTTCTGCATGAGAAACAATCTTGGTGGAAAAAGGTGTTTGCTTGGCAAAAAATAACTGTCACGGAATATCTCAATGACGCATCTTCGGCCCTTCAATGTTCTGAACGTTTACCGCAGTTCTAATTACACGACAATAGTCAAATTCTGGAGTTTAATAGTATTGACTATATTGATCGTAAATAAACTGAAAATATTAAAGAAGAACACGAGCAAGCAAGATGAAACCGGATTGAACTGTGTAAAAGTGGAAAGAAGTTTTAGTGAAACATCGCGTGACGTCCCAGCCAATAACAACAGAAGCCGTACGACCGGCCAGGACTTGTACGAATTCTTCTCTTCATACACCTGCAGAGGTTAACCTAGCTGTGTTTATACCACTCAACACATCAAACAGGTTCATAAGAATCAGTACACAACATAACCTACTAAGCAACAGAACATTTGTTTCCATAAAGTTTACAAAACAAAATCCGTTAATTTTTGACATCGCTGTCATAAGTATAGTAAATTTTGCGAAAAAAAAACAAAGGAATATGATAATCTATTAGATGCTTACCACTCTTCATATAGATACATTTTTCTCCTTAATTTTTGTAGCCACAAAGATAAATACATTTTTCTCAAGAAAAAGTAATGATGGTTGAAAGATGATGGATTATAAAAGACTAATTATGACTATATACATTTTGTTTACTTTCTTTTGTATATATGTTCTTTTGTTAGCGTTTTAAACGTAAACACGTAAGTGCATTTCGTTAAAAAAATTTCTCAAATTGTTAGCTTAATTTGTTTCCTTTATACTTATGTTTGCAAGGTGAACATTAAAAAGTCAGCAACGTTGTCAAGGATTTTATGGATTATTTGTATTTACTAATGCATCATTAATTTTATCCGTAACAATTGCTACACATTTCAAATTCCTTACTTAATTAAAATAAAACGGCTACATAATACGAGTGATGATACCTCAAATTCTAAGAAAATTGAAGAGTATTTCTCATGAGAACACATCTTGTGAAAAAAGGTGTTTGCTTTGCAAAAACTAACGCAGGAAATCTATCCAAGACGCATCTCGTGCCCTTCAATTGTTTTGAACGTTTACGCAGTTAATTACACGACAATATCAATTCGGAGTTAATAGTATTCTATATGATCGTAAACGACTGAAATATTAATAGAAGATTCAACGAGCAAGCAAGATGAATCCGTATTGACGAGTGTAAAATGGGAAACTTTTAGTGAAAACCCCGTCAACGCCCAGCCAATAGGCAATAGTGAAAGCCAGTACGACCGGCAGACTTGTACGATCTTTCTTATACACCTGCAAGAGGTTACCGCTGGTTTATACCACTAGAGCATTTCAAACAGCTTCATAATGAATCAGTACACAACATAACTACAAGCACAGACATTGTTTCCGAAAAGTTTATAATTTTAAATATCTTTAAAATAATTAACATAATTCATAAGTATAAGTTTATATTTTTGGAAATTTCGTAATGAATGCTATAATCTGTATTGTTAACACACTTCATAAGAACGATTTCTCAGTTAACTTCCTAACGATTATTCAAAGATTAAAGACATTTTGTCAAGAAAACAGCATGTTATGTTTGAAAGATGATGGTATTATAAAAGACTAATTATATGTACGTCTTAATTTTGTTTACTTTCTTTTGTATTATTCTTTTGTTAGCGTTTAATATACGTAAACACGAAAATCAAATTCGGCGTTAAAACGATCGCTCTTCAAAATATTATTTAAATTTATTCATTATGAATTATGTTGCAAGGTAAGCACAAACTTCAGCAATCGTTAGTCAAGATTTATTGATTATTTGAAATTACTAATGATTCATTAATTTTATTCCTAACACTTATACACATTTCAAAACTTAGTAATTAAAATAATCTTTTCTTATAATAATTATTTTAAAATCTTCGACCAACTAAATCTAGAGTTCCACTGGACCGATTTTAATAATTAATGTGTTGTTGGAAAGCTTCCGACATGTAGATTTGCCAAAAAATATGAAAGTTTGATTTTTTTTGTATTTATGGTGAAAAAGTCAAAAAACCTGTTCTCCATAAGAAATACATTGAAAACGGGTTTTCACAAATGTTTTATTTTAAGTTAATTTTTAGCTGCCTTTTTTGAGGTTTTTCAAGAAATGCTTAGTAGCCATTTGTAGGAAATTTAATTCCCTTTCAGAAAATCACCTTCCACTTTGGTCGATTTCCTCACCGTTTAAAAGTTATTTGCAAAAAACCAAAGCTACCACACATTTTTTGCGTTGAAAAAATACCGAGTTAGATATATTTTAGTTAAACTTTGTACAACTAAATCTAGAGTTCCACTGGACCGATTTTAATAATTAATGTGTTGTTGGAAAGCTTCCGACATGTAGATTTGCCAAAAAATATGAAAGTTTGATGTTTTTTTTTGTATTTATGGTGAAAAAGTCAAAAAACCTGTTCTCCATAAGAAATACATTGAAAACGGGTTTTCACAAATTTTTTATTTTAAGTTAATTTTTAGCTGCCTTTTTTGACGTTTTTCAAGAAATGCTTAGTAGCCATTTGTAGGAAATTTAATTCTCTTTCAGAAAATCACCTTCCCACTTTAGTCGATTCAACCTTCCGAAATAGATAGTATTTGCAAAAATTCCAAAAAGGACAACATATTTTCTTGAAAAATTGAGTTAGGATATATTATTAATTAAAGCTTTGTACAATATATCAGATTTCCACTGACCATTTTATCATTAATGTGATTTTGAAAGCTTTGTAAACATGAGATTTGTCCAAAAAAATATGGAAGTTGATGTTTGTTAGATTTATGTGAAAAAGTGAAAAATAAAATGTTTTCAGAAAAATCACATAACATTGAAAGGGTAGGTTTGCCAGTATCTAGTTTACTAAATCATATTGGTACATGTTATTAATTTAACAATAATAATTAAAAAGCTGATTGTTGCTTTTGATCCCAAGATCCTAATGTTTTGTGTTTACATTTGAATTTCGTGTTTGAAAAGATGACCAGATATTTTTGGTTCTCTTAAAATATAGTTTTAACTAATGGATAGTTTTAAAAGCCAAAATTTGTATTTAAAAATTACTGTGAACTATAATATTAAAAATACTTAGAGTATATAATTTTTATATATTGTTGAAAATCATAATTTTTTGAAGTATATATGGTCTGGTAAAATTATATAGGAGTTACCCTCAATTTTACGTAAAAAAATGTCATTCCATTTCAGTGAAAGACGAGCCAATATTGATGGTTGGAAAAGTGGGCTGTCTATGCCCTTGTTATAGTAGTGGGAACAGGCATTAACTAACCGTATCTAAACCAGCCAGATACTACAGAGCATTTCTAATGAGAGGATGTCTGTATGAAACATGGGAAAAACCATTTAAGTTTAATTAGAAAGGCTTGGTTGCTTTGATTTAATGTAATATATTGATAAATATATTTTTAGTATTTTATTTAGTTAGGACAAGATTCTATTAACAGTTTTGTGTTAGCTCAAAATGAACAATACTACTAGTATCATCGGTAATGGATGCATGTGTAATCTTATTAAACCAAACATTTATTAGGACAAAAAAAAACTGAAATTGTCAATCGGATGATTGATAATCACGCATGATGTAACTACAAAATTGCCACAAATGTAGAGAGTCATCCTAAATAGAAAACAGACCAAGTAATTTGGACCAGCACATGAAATCATCTCTCGAACGAAAAATAGCATAATTCTATACGAGACCCTGATTTAGCTCCAGTTGAAAAACAAGGCACTCAATTTCCTCTTAAACTAGTAAGTCGATTCAGAAAAAAAAATTATGGAGTCAAACACAAAAGTTAAAAAAATCATTCTCATTAAAAAGACGCTACTCCTAACCACAAACGTGCCCCCACAAAAATAGAAAAGAATATTATTGCTGGCAGACTGAATTCCTCTCTAAATAGAAAAACAATTAAACACATGTAAAACTTCAAAACTAACTATGAATTAGATACAAGAGCATAAATGATTGTAACAAAAGTTTGGCCTAAATTTCAATTAAAGGAAGAGCTTGCGTCAATCCACAAGTGTCGCCAACTAATGAAAAAAAAGATTTTGAAAGAAAAGTTTGGAGGATCCGAACTTTATACAGAAACATTTACAGTACAGGTAAATGCTTAACCACTATGATGAAATACACGAAATGATGCGAATCCAGTATAAAGATTGCGTGACCCATTCTCCACATTAAAAAGGACGGAAAAAATTCTCAACCCTAAAACGTGGCCTGATAATAAGAGGCAAAAAAAATCAAAAATATTATTAAAGATGGATTTTCTAATTTCTGATAAAAAAAATTCAAACAGTATGTTTCAACACAGAGTGACTACACAACTGTTTAATGTCGTAAACACCAATACGTTAGATCCATTATCAAAATTCAAATAAAGACGTCAAGCTACTCAAACTAAACGTGTTGTGCCAACATAGAATAAGAAAAGCAAAACATTGTCTGGCGAAATTGCCAGGAACGACATTCATAAAACATAACAACTTTTAGAAAATTTAAAAAGGATGGAAATACACAAAATGTGAATACTCAAACAGATAGATGGACATCTCAATTAAAAATGCGCAATTTCTAGTTTATCCTACAAGAGTGACCGTCTGATTCAAAGAATAGGAAAATGAAAATCAAAAGACTGCAGTAACTGAACAAAAGAAAACCTAGTGCAGAATATGTTAGATATTGATGTAAATAATATATTACAGCATAGTTTTTTTTTACAGGAAATTAGCTTACACGGACAATTAAATCACAATCACCCGTTGTATTTGACCAAACGGGCATCTGTACAGTAAATTTATAAACAAGTTAAATTACAAAAATCCTTCTAGGTTTATTAATTTACCTTTTTAAAAAACTGAAACCGTTTATCATACGTAGTATTTATAGAAAACAATAATTTGTGAATCAAATATTTATGATTATATAAGCTATGTGTATACAAACACAGTCAACCGTGGCGTATTGATCGACTGACTCTTGAAAGAAGTTCGTCAGATGTGAAAACATTCTCCCACGACCATACAACAGAAATATTAATTGTATTTTCAAGGCTATCGAGGATAATCTTATCCAACGCCAACCGTGGATAGCTCTTCATTTTGTTTTACGCTAAATTACGCTATATTATACGTTGTTCAAACGAATCGACGCATTTTTATAAATATTGCAAGTTTTTTAAGAGTTTGATAGTTTTGTCGAGTTTGATAATTGAAACTGTTCACGAAAATCGTCAACCCACATGCGCACTTTGAGGCAATGAGTGTGATAAGTGAAGTAGGACGAGTGTAGTCATTGTTACTAAGGTTCCTCACAGAGAGCCTTTATTAATAGCTCAATTGCCAGGACAGCTTAAGGACGAACAGCTTTACGTGAATTCCGAACCAAGTAGTATTCTTTTAATTAGTTATTAATCAAATAATAAATTAAATAAATAATATAAGTTTTATGATGTTTTGGAGATATTTCATTGTATAGGGCCTATATCGGTTTGTCGGAAGCACAGCTTCATAAGCTAAAGAATCTCAGTTCAACCCAATCAGAGTTATTACAAATGTTGAAAGGGATCAGCTGATGGCCAACGGCTGTTTATTTGCCAATGGGCTATAAATTAACATTTTCTAAGGAATGGTCGGTCTTAGTTGTAACGATGACTTTGTACTCATCTACGAGAACTCATCTACATTCAACTCACTGATTCGAAATCCATATTCGACTCTATATTGACGACCGGCGTCTTAACAATAAATAAATATTGAAATTAAACAATTATGGAAATAAATGGTTCCAAAGAATTGGCACAAACTTTCCTCCATATTAAACACTAAAAATTCAAAACTTTGAAAATTACTAATTTGATTCCCAAATATGTGTTTTGCCATATCTCAAAAACTAGTTAAGTTAGAGACATGCGGTTTTTACTAAATTATTTTAAATTGTAATTTACCCCTTTCCTGCAAATTTAATCAAATTCGTTAGAGCCGTTTTTGAGAAAATTCCATTTTTAAAGGTTGTTGCCCATAAAAAAAACAAAGAGTGAAAAAATAATCTGGAGTTATTGGCTAAATACACCTACATACCAAAATTCATTAAAAATGTATCCTTCCGTTTGGTCTCCAGCGAAGTGCACATACACACAGACCCCACCCGCCCACCCATATACGGACAGTGGTGATTACCCACCCGCCCGCCCAGACACGTACAGTGGTGATGACTCACCCGACCACCCATACACGTGCAGTGGTGATGGGACACATACGGACGGACAGACATCAAAGATTTTTTAGAAAAAAAAACATTTATTTGGGTTTAGAGGACCGTAAAACGGATTTTTAGGCCAACTTGTCTAATTTTTTTGGGACTATCACAATACTTGCTCTATGCTAAAGAATATGGGAGAAAAAAAACGCAAATTTAAAAGTTCAAAACCACTCGTGTATTAATTACTCGCAATTCCTTGAAGAGAACAATTAGAAACCCACCAATGTCCCGGGACCAATCAATCGTCAATCCATGTTTCAAAGCCAACTTTCTCTGACCAAAGGGACAGAACAATGGTTGCAATCACAGACGCAATGCTCCGTACAAATCGACCTGTTGCTACAGTCGTGGAATTCTTGACTTGGTACATTATATTTACGTTAGACCAGTAGGGATGGCAACGATATATCGCAAATATCGATATATATATATATATATGTGTTTCGATATATCGATATATTGGTATCGATATTGTCTTTCCATAATATCTACCATATCGTTATTTGGTCCGAAATATCATATCACTAAATATTTGACTAAATATTCTCTCTCCACAAAATCATCACGATTAGAAAAAAACACATTTAAATAGCCTCTTATGCGTAAAAACTATATTACAGCACAGAATGCAAAATGCTAGTGCATCTATATAAAAATTGAATAAACGAGTTTTCTAAAATACAAACATAAATGTTAGTGTTAAATGCAAAGTTTACAAAGCCATAGTATAACCTACTTTATTATACCGATCTGAGTCTTAGGTATTGTACCGAAAACAATTAAAGAATCTTGAAATGTTTCATCAGAAAATACTCAGAAACATATTAAAAGTAAAATGGTAAAGACTATAAATCAAGTTAAGAAATTCTAAGAACCGCAAATTGCATAAATATTGAAACCCAAATAACTAAAAGTCAATTAAGATAGACTGTTCTCCGAATGAATGATGCACGTTTACCAAAATGTGTATTATATAGAAAACTTCTGAAAGCAATAGGTTGTCCTAAGAAAAGGTATAGGCAGTTTATTAACCACAGTAAGAAATTTGAACATAGATGGCAACTGGGAGTTACTTTCTACAGATGGAGCAGAATGGAGAATGATAGTACAAACCAAGAATTATCTCAACAGAACATGAAACAAAAAGGTTTTGCTAATGAGAGATATCCTGTTATGACATACTTGTGGAAGAATATGCTTTTCTCGAATATGGCTATTTAGCCACTATAGAAAAAACAACTAAAGAGTCTTAAGTAACAAGTTTATTTTAAGAAATTCATAAAATTGTAATCGTTCATGAACAAAAGGGAGAAGAAGGATCATTAAACTTTAATAAAATAAAAAATAAATATGCTGAAAAAACATACATTGAAATAATAAAGTAATTTTATTTGGTATTTTTATGTGAGATTAACGCAACAAAATGCAGTTTAGTGAATTAATTTGTTTAATTTTTAGTTTTTTTTTAAGAAGCCTAGTGGCTTTTAAAGTGTGAAAACAAAACTAACAATGTTATTACATTATTATTTTAAAATTAACATAATTATTCTTATTTTGAATCTTTTTCATTCAACCCCATAGATCACAACTTGTTAAATGTAGATAAACGTATTAAATATTTACATTCACAAGGCTATTCTAAATTGTGACAACGAAGCATCAATTTATTTTTGGTCATGAACATAAAAGAGTTGGTAGATATTACCTGATGTATCCATATTATTCTCGATATTATCGTTAAATCGATATCTGATTTACTATATGTCGATATGTTGAAATTATTTGCTATCCCTACAGACCAGTGCTAAAAACTTTACCGTTTCACATTTAAATCTGTATTGAAGCATTATTAAGTCAAGTACGACAGTTACAATTACTCACTCACCACTCACACTTTTTTCTCGTGAGATTTTTATTTTTAAGCAACACAATTAAGGGTTTAACTGAACATCATATAAACTACCAATTATAATCGTGAAAACTTTCAGTTTCAAAACCACAAATTTTTGAAGAATTATCTGAGTAGTAATTCCTCTACTAACGCTAATTTTTACTATTTTAACCATTGACCGAACAAACAAAAATATACTCAGAATGTTTATAAATACAGTATAAAAACTGTGTGAGGTCACTATTCAAGTCCTGTGCCTGGAGAAATTCCTATGAATTTATGGTCAGGTATAACGAACCATAGGAATACGAGGCTGTTAAATGTTCATGAAATTTCCCCGTTCATTGTCTAAACAACACTGTCTGGGAAACACCGTAAAATGTTCAAGTGGTGCCATGAATGAACTGAACTGGAAACGCCGATACTCCTGTGCCGACTAGTGTGCGCAGTCATCGATATACATTACTAGAAACTAATAAAAATCCGATCCGTCCGATGACTGTGATTAAATGTTTCTTTCCAAACCTATACACTTGGAATACAGACAAATGTTTTGCCCGCGTATTAAATGCAGTAATTGACCCCCCCATCGCAGTAAAGGGGAAGACATCTACCGCTCCGAACTATCAGAGTAATTACTTACTGTACTCTACCAATAAACTCGGTTTCCTTCAGGAGAACAGAAATCGCTGACGTTTCATTCCGGCTACTGTATTCTATGGACTTATCTGCGGTCGCATTGCAGTCGGAACAGCCCGCATAACACCAGTTATTAACCATCCCAATGCGCCCGTAAAACTGCTTGACTAATTGAATTTGGCTGTAACCACATCAGACAACAATAGATAAAATGGTTTAATAGAACCACTTAACGCCTGCATAAAAGCTAAGGTATTAAGTTAAAAATGAATTTCCGGCTTTTGGTGTTAACTCTGACTAGACGAATCTAAAGAACTACACTTTTATTCAGGATATGAATATTTCACCCTTTCTCTACCGACACATTGTTTCATACTTTAACGGTGACCCTCCTCACCACACAAACCGCCCGAAATCATAGCTCACAATAGTGTACAAATCCACGACACGCAGGTTTAAAACTTCGTGTTTCTATTCCGCGCACGTTCGTGCATTATTAATGAGTACCGGCACTTGCCATCAACTATTATAAAGAGATGTTTTATAATATTGAAGTTTATGCGCTGAACATCAAGATCGATGACTTAGATGAACTGTTTTGGTTCCTGAAGGACAGATATCTACAGGGGCGACCTCCTAAAGATCCAGTTACTCAAATGGAGAAGACATTGTTATCAAAACATAGAGGTAATTAGTTTACTGATAAAAATGATCTCACAAAAAATTATAAATTTATTGTAGTTTCATCAAGGAGAGTAGACACAAATACCAAACTGTATTTGGGTTTTTTCGTAATTAAAAAGTGAAAAGGGGATACTAATATATTTCTTATGAGTACTTTTTCATGCCTCGCTTCAATATTCGGAAAAAGCAACAATAAACCCATTATCCAAACCAATGTCCGCAAGGTTGGTGACCATGTACAAACTTTATTTTCTTTATTTAATTTATGGTCCTTAACTGACATTATGTCAAATTACAAAATAAAACTTTGTTTTTAAAGAACTTTAGGGATTAGATCAAGAATTTAATTGGATACAAATGGCCTCAGGTAATTAAATTTTAAAAATGGAAAATTTCGACTTGGTTGAGTGATGTCAAGCCAGCTAATAAAGAGAAATTTTAGTGAAAACAACATTTTTATTTCCGGGCATTATGGGAAATTCTCTTCAACCTTCTCTACGTCAATTTGTTTACACCTAAACTATTAAGGTGACCAACATTTCTTCCAACATACGCGGAGTTATAACTCACTAAGTAATGTACAAACGAAGCAGGTTAAAACTTTTTATTTGTATCACGCGCAGTATAAGTACATTTAACTATGAGTAAAAACATATAAAAGCTTTCCAATCTAATTATATTTTAATAAGAGGAGGTTTGTATAATTTTTAGATAAAATATTTAATGAATATTAATTTAAAGTTACGCATGAAACCATCAAACCCAGATCACCAATGGAAACCTTAGGAATGTTGTGCCTGTATAATCGACGAGTATGAATTTCTATCAATTTTAATGCGTCTAGTACCAAAAAGTTCCGGCGAATTCTCCTAAAATCCCAGCGTTCATTCCTAATGGAGACTAATCTCAAGATTGTAAAAAACCACAAGAGCTGGTGGCTTTGATGAGTTCATGATGCCATAACGCGATTGGTGGAAAGTCTACGGAGCAGACAGCGACTACAAAATGTTTTACTTTCATTTAGAATCACATTCCAACCTGCCGAGTGTATAGCCACATCTACTTTTAACCTTGTTCAGTACATCCTGGTTAATTTCGGTTTAAGTTTTTCTCGTAATTAAAACATAGTGGCGTTGAAAGAATGAAATAAAAAATAAAAAAGTTATGCATTTTGCAGTTTATTTTTATAAGCTACCTAAAAAATATATTATTGTATTAGAAGCAACAATGCCGATTTCTCTTTCAGCATATTGGTTCTTAACATTCAAACTCAATATTATGAGAAGCTGAGTAATAGTGTACCTTTAAATTTATTTATATTTTTTTTTTAAATTTATGTGTATGTCATTAACGGTTGTTCTTTAACTGTTCAAATTACAAAAAACTACTGGTATTAAAAATTTGTAGTCCACAGAACAGTTTTTAAATAATTCGACACTCTCAAATGATAAAACCAATAGATCCAAATTTAAAAATGGGTTACGAATAAAAATGTTATGAACTAAACATTTTGTCAGTGAGTGAAATAATGATGCCAATTTCAAATATAAATAGTATTGAGGTAAACACGGACACTTTAAGGTAACTTTTTCCAGGCCAGACTGCGATACGACTCGTAATCCAAGCAGTGCAAGTGTACAGTATAGTTCTACAGCACGTAAAGACATGATAAGAGTCATGTCGTGGAAAAAACTTTAGTTCGTCTTTGTAACATAGGATACGTATTTAAGAGAAAGTAACTTTATGTAGGCGAAAGAAAGTAGAAATCTTGAATGTTAAACCTGTCTATGATGTATCAAACAAGTCATTTATGAGTGTATTTAGCGGGTTTAAATTGAAGTTATTTAAAGTTAAACCAGCCCATGAGACCTGCAAAAACTATTTGGGAAATAAACTTTCCTAACTCCAACTGGTCCGTTAATAGCGTAAGTTAAATCTTGAACATTAAGATTTAGCGTTTTTTAACATACAATTTTGTTGACACGGCAAAAATCCGAGGAGGTTAAAATAGTTAACGGCTTAAAATTTAAACACCATCACCGTTAATTTAGCAGCAAGCAAAGGTATGAGCCTTAGGACAGTGGTTCTGGGATGACAATCGATATTCACCCCATGCCTAGCTTGAACAACAATTAAGCAACTGAGTTTTCACACGTCTCGTCTAATACACCATTTTTCATGATAAGCTAATTTTCACTAAATAATTATCCATAAAAGCGTTGTGGTAGAATCCCAAACTGCGAAAGCAAGCTAAATCGTATCAAACGATTGATAAGTATCCAAAGATCTTATCATACAAGTCCGACATGTACTCATCATTGCAATATCCAGGGCACGGGTACAGATATACTACAAGTCTTAGGCAGAGTTAGGAGGCGAGAACACTATAAAAAGCATATTTTAATTCCATTTCACGAATTAAAACACCCAAACCTCGGTTTTGTTTGTATATCAAGTAACATTTTTCTCTCTTCAAGCTGCTTAAAATAATACCAATATGCCACAAACTTAGCTATTGTTTATTGAAAGTTTACGTAAATTTCTGCTAATGTCACTACTTATGCTCCTCGGAATTTGAAAAAAATGAAATGAAATGATCAGTGGTGTTACAAAATAGTTTTAGAAATCTACAGAGAAGTGTGAAACAGCTAAAACTTGCTAGAATATTTTTTGTTTAATTAGTATTTATTTCTTTTGCATGAAACATATTTGTTGTTGTCTTTACGATCGTTGCAAAACTCGGTAAATGAGTTTATGTTAAAAGCTAGTATATGATAAAAAACCATTTTTAAATTATCTTTATAATTATTTTTTTTCTCAAAATTTAACTTGTTTATTTTCAAAATTACGGCCATTTTGTTTTTATTTTAACAAATACATAAAAACTACTGGTATTATATAAATTCTGTAAGACACAAAACAGTTCTTAAATAATTGTACCTCTCCAATGATAAAATCCAATGATAAAACTTGTAAAAATCGGTTAAGGAATAACAATGTTATGAACTAACATTAATTGATAGCAGTCAAAATGCATGGCCACATTCTTCAATCATAAACTATGTATTGAGGTAAACACACGGACACTTAAGGTCAAACGTTTTCCCAGGACCCAGGCTGCGATACGACTCGTCGCCTAAGCAGTGCAAGTGTAAACTATAGTTCACAGTCGTAAATCGACAATGATAAGAAGAATCATGTCGTGGATAAGAACTTTAACCGTTCGTCTTTGTGTAAACTATACGGCAATACGCAGTATTTTAAGAGAAATCGTAAGCTTTACTGTGTCAGGGCCCGATAAGAAGGTAGGAAATCGTTGAATTTCAAAACCCTGCAGTTCTTATCGATTGATTATCATTTAACGAAGTACAGTGTTAGTGCCAAGACTGTATATTGACGGACAGGCTGATATTTCTAAAGACTATGGACTTGTTAGTTTACAAAGATCTAAACCAAGCCTAACTGAGACCTCTAGCAAATGTCAATTTGGGAGAGCCAGTGACCGAATCCCTGAGGCGCCATGACTTGGGTACCAGAATTAGATAGCGTAAGTTCAAATCTTGACCGTGACTTAAGATTTTATCAGTAATATCCTCCTTATACTATACTGGTTCTTCTCTTACTCTGTCTGATCAACGGAAAATATGCCGAGGAAGGTTAAAAATAGGATGATCGGTATCTTCTTAGAAAATTTTAAGACTACGCAGAAATCATGCAGTAATTGTATGCAACAAGCAAAGTTATGGAGCCTTAAACAAGTGGTTCTAGGAATGAATATCGCTTATATTCACCCCTCCTGCTTCTTGCTTGAACAATACTTAAGCAAGCGTGTGTTTTACTTCACGTTCCTCGCTGTACCTTTTTTCAACCGGATAAGTAATTTTAACTGGAATAATGTATCCACAAAAGCATTGTCTGTGAGTAGTAAATTCTTCCAAAACTGATCATAATAGAAAGTACAAGTTAAAAATAAAATCGTATCATTTAAATGGATTGATAGGACAAATGATCTTAATACATAAAATCCGAAAACGATGTACTCACTCATCATGCAATATCCGGAAGCACTGGACAGATATTAACACAATTTGAAGAGAAGTTAGCTTTTGTGTCTGAGAAAACCAATAAGAGAGCATATTTTGAATTTCCATTCCCTGAGGTTAGAAACAGCCCCACAACGGTTTGTTTTTTCCATCAGAGTAACATTTTTTTCTTTTCAAGCTGCTAATACAAAAAAAAAAAAAAAATACAAATATCCCACAACAGCTTGGCTAGTGTGGTTTTAATTGTGAAATGTTTAAGGTAATTTCTACTAAGACTGACATCGTTGCACTACTTCGCATCCCTCTAAAGTAGACTTATAGTTTTCTAGAATACAAAAGATGTTATCAAGGAGAATGGCATCAGGCTGAGCTTTTATACAGATATGATAGTTTTAAGAGAACCACAGAAGGAAGTGTAGAGAACCACCCCGCAGCGAAGCAAGGGCTGTCGGCTAGAATATTTATGATAGTTTGTTAATTATTATATGAATTTCTATTATTCCTGTTAATTATTATATGAATTTCTATTATTCCTTTGTTCAACATAATCACTTTGCTCAACATAGGCATATTTAAAATTTGTTTATTGTCGGAGCCTGACCGTTGTTGCGATGTAGTTGGGCCCGAGTGTCATCTGTTGGGTTGCAAATACACACGCCTTAAATAGTGCACCCACTAATTGATGCATACTGCACGCCTTGAACTCTGACCTGCAGTGCACAAACCACGCGCTAGTGGGCGTGTAGGAGGCTGCCATTCTGGGATGTCATTTAAAAATACCAGGCAAAGTAAAACCACTTGACTTGGTATCTTAAAAGGGCATTTTTTTAAACAAGTCGATGAGTTCTGAATTTTTGGTCTTGTCTTTTAACAGGAGATGTCTTTTAAATTGCGAGTAATTTTTGAACCATCATAAGATATTTTGAGCAAACACATAATTGCAGAGTACAAACACCATAATGTACTTATCCTCACTACAGCAATGTTAATTGCGGAACACCACTGTGTGACTTAAAGATCTGTCGGTAAATTTTAATTTTTTCATAGTTTTTTAGGGCGTTAAAGTTACTACAGAATGGACTTTTTAAAATACTTATTGTTCACTCGTATTTTAATAAAAACTGAAACTAGTGATATCTCTTTCTCTCTTCTCACCCCCTTTTTTCTCCCTCTCTCTCCTCATCCCCTTCTTTCTCCCTCTCTTTCTCTCTGAAGCACGGAAAATAGTTGATCGAGCGCTTATTTAAATCCGATCACCGTTAGATAGCAGCACATGCACGCGTCTACAGCAAATACTTTGCATTGGACTGTCTATACAGGGCGGAAAAATATGGAAACTCTTTCACAATTTTTGTATGACTTTGCTTGTAAAAGTGAAATCTTGTACACGATCATGGTTACAAATAACATACTTTTTGACGGCATTAGCGACATTTCATCCTTTAATGTGGACGGCCCATGGTTACAAATAACATACTTTTTGACGGCATTAGCGACATTTCATCCTTTAATGGGGACGGCCCACGGTTACAAGTAACATACTTTTTGACGGCATTAGCGACATTTCATCTTTTAATGGGGACGGCCCACGAGGAGTTGAACGAAATTCTTCAACGTAAGCCTACTAAGCAGGTCGAGTTTGGTATCAAATGAAAGGTATATTCAAAAGAAATATTGACTTGGAAAGGTTTATCCTTTCCAGAGTAGCAGTCATTTGAATGTAAACGTAACTAATTTGATCAATATTATTTCTCCACTAGTTAACTGTTTCAAGTAAATTATTCTGTTCAAAAATTATTCTTTATAGAACACAATTATTTTAAAAAATTAATGATCATAGTATTTATGGAAAAAGTAACATTTTTGTGAAGGCGTTTCCGTATTTTTTTCCACCCTATATGTATCTTATGTATAGCTTATAGGTTACACCCAAAGTATATTAATGTACTGCGTACGTGGTCTACAGCACGCCGATAGTTTGTTTTGACTATATTTGAACACAAAATATAAGATTGTTTATTAACTATTATTTGTAACTATTTTCACCTGCCACCAATACTAGAAACTGTTAACCACAGACTTATATCGTAATTCCTAACGATTCATTGATAAGCATTTACAGTGGGTTTGCGTCATCATTTAGCTTGCGTCTGAGTTTGGCGCACTCTTCACTATCATTACTATTTTATTAATTTTAGTTTCTTTTAAGTTATAATTTCGTATTCATTTGTTTATTCATTCGATAATAATAATAGTTACTAGATTTTGCGTTGAAAATTGAACCATCAACGATTTCAGAAGACTACAGTTCTGATGAAGACGTGAAATAAATCATGAAATACATCATTACCAATAGTCGTAAGCAGTTATGCAGCATACGTGATTAAGAACAATTTCAGCAGAATCACTAAGGACAATTTTACCACGTAGCTTGTTGCTACGTAACTGCCTCGTCCTATTTATAAAGAGGCAATCTAGCCCAATGAGCGCGGGGCGACGTGCTGGACAGACCAAGGTGGAGGCAGCGGTATCAAAGTAACTGGTTCAATAGGATAAAGACATCGGTCAGTGCTGTTAATAGAGCTAGAGTGGGAGTGACGCTCGCAGTGAACCGACCACTCACTTCTCCCACAACAACTCTCTACACCGTGGCCGTGGGACTTCTTGCTATATGTATCGATACCATTTGAGCCCATAAAGACATCGGTCAGTGCTGTTAATAGAGCTAGAGTGGGAGTGACGCTCGCAGTGGACCGACCACTCACTTGTGCTTACTTCTCCCACAACAACTCTCTACACCGTGGCCGTGGGACTTCTTGCTATATGTATCGATACCATTTGAGCCCATAAAGACATCGGTCAGTGCTGTTAATAGAGCTAGAGTGGGAGTGACGCTCGCAGTGAACCGACCACTCACTTCTCCCACAACAACTCTCTACACCGTGGCCGTGGGACTTCTTGCTATATGTATCGATACCATTTGAGCCCATAAAGACATCGGTCAGTGATGTTAATAGAGCTAGAGTGGGAGTGACGCTCACAGTGGACCGACCACTCACTTCTCCCACAACAACTCTCTACACCGTGGCCGTGGGACTTCTTGCTATATGTATCGATACCATTTGAGCCCATAAAGACATCGGTCAGTGCTGTTTAATAGAGCTAGAGTGGGAGTGACGCTCGCAGTGGACCGACCACTCACTTCTCCCACAACAACTCTCTACACCGTGGCCGAGGGACTTCTTGCTAAATGTATCGATACCATTTGAGCCCATAAAGACATCGGTCAGTGCTGTTAATAGAGCTAGAGTGGGAGTGACGCTCGAAGTGGACCGATCACTCATTTGTACTTACTTCTCCCACAACTCTCTACACCGTGGCCGTGGGACTTCTTGCTATATGTATCGATACCATTTGAGCCAATAAATACATCGGTCAGTGCTGTTAATAGAGCTAGAGTGGGAGTGACGCTTGCAGTGGATCGACCGCTCACTTTAGGCCTGTCGGTTTGTTTGGCATGGCGACGTATGTGAAGGTATGACATTTTCTTCCCAACAGATATGTTTGTACCTGTCAGTTCGAGCACTTTGGAGGTGAATATTCTCACTGTATGTCTAAGTACGAACGGGATGAGCCTACACTGCAAGATGTGACTAAGCCCAAGGTCGACTTAATTAACCGAATTACTTATTTTTGTATGAAACTAGACTATAAAAAAGAAGAAAACATATAAATCCTCAAAGCAAAAGCCTAGCCACATTAGTTTAAAAACGATTGTTCTTTGAGTTTAATATCTTTAAGATATAACACGTACCCTGATAAATCAGCTACAATACAAAAAATGCCCAATGACAAAATGTTAAGTCAATTGCATGTGGTGAGATGTTTGGTTGTACAATATACCAAACTGCCCCCCCCCCCCCAAAGGAGGATTTTCTTCCAAACACTACATTAATGACATATTTATAGTTATCCACCTCATATTACGATCAAATTTTAAAACGCGTCTCTTCGTATAAATCAATCATTTTACATCTATCCTGCTACATGTCACTCGGATCAGGTGGAGAGGGCAGTCATCAACCTGCACGTGTGAGAGGAACAAGCACGTACATGGGAGGAAGAGGTCCGTCATCACAGTACTTGTTCTAGGCGGAGTGAACGTTGGTGAGTGGGATGGTCACTTGGATAAATCCTAGTTGCAACCCAACATAGCTTACTAATGAGGGTCAGGAAAATGGTCATAAAACCAAACATCCTATTTGCGTCTGGACCGTTCCAGGTAGAATATCGGAGGCTGCGAAATACATTATATATACAGTTAAGGCTGGGAAATGCAGTTAAGAAAGTAATGTTGGGCTAACTCCCAGTTTTACAAACTGTTTATTTCAAATCCATCCAGCTGTCACCTCCCACCCAACAACATACATGCCAAAGACACTTGTAGTGGGTGTCATTTAAGAGTGAGGTGACATTTTTCTAATAAACCCCAGTTAGTTAAGGTCAGTTGTAATGAAAAGTGTTTCGCAGAGAAGAGATTCGTTAAGAAAGTGTACATTTAATTATTGTTTTCATTTAAAATTTGTCAGAAGTAATAGTTTTTTTTTATTTAGTGCTAGTTCCTTGTTTCTAAGTTGTTCCAAAGTGAAACTTACTTAAGACTTAATCGTCTTCAATCGGGCCAATTTGTAACACAGTCAACAGAACGAAAGATAAACAGGTTTTTATCGATACAAAGCTTCGTCAGATAAAAAATAAATAAATAGATAGACTACCGTTCTGAAGGGAATTTCATACAGTTTCCGTACCTAACCTATTTGAATGACAATATTTGTATCATTCAATATGGTGTTTTACACAAATGTATTATAATTATTTATGTTAGTGTATATCTAAGTATATTTGTGCGCTTGAAATTGTTTATTGATATCATTTATCTTGTCAATCTTGTAATTATTTTAATTTGATACGTTCAATAGGTTTCCATTTAAAATATTAAACATTGTATTCCAAGTCTCTTTGTACATTGATAACTGTATTTATGTATATAAACAATCATTTCCATATTTCTATAGGTATTAATTAAATACAGTATAACATTTATATAGCAAAAATGTTTGTGAATATTTTTAGACCTTGATGTAATAATATAATTTTGCTGTCATACCATTGTAATGTAAACCCTTTATAACTAGCCTTTATGCGAGTGTTTATAAATATTTATTTGAAATGCATATAATAAAAATTCATAAACTTTATATAGTCTACTAACTATGCACGTGTAATTAATAGACTATATCGAAAAAGCCAATAATTTTTAATTGCATAGACATGTAGGCCTACTATTTTCAATATTACAATTAACTGTACAATATTATTGTAGAGTAGCAGTTACAACCTAGTGAGTAAATATAGTGTTTTGTACTTGTAAGTATAGCAAACTGAATCTCAACGCCAACGTACACTGCCATTCTTTATTAAAATACACTTAAATGCCAGTTTTGCCCCATTTTACAAAGCTCCCAAGATAAAGATAATTCAAGATGAATGAATAGATTACAAAATACATATCTTAAACAAGTTGACTTAATTGTCAGAAACATTGAACTAATAGAAACTCCTTGTATATCCATCGATATATCATGGCACAGAGCTTTCGTTTTCCTGGATCACAATCACAAAGGTTTGCCGCTGAGACGCAACTAGGATGTTTTAGGGATACCTCAGGTATACTTGAGGCGCAACTAGGATGTTCCCGGTCCTTTACATCACACGTGTGTGTGACGGTCAGAGGTCCCAAACACTGAGTCAAACCAAATCAGCTGATAATATCAGGCTGTTCATTTGTCAATTGACTGCACTTGCTAAGGTATATTTCAGCCTTTGGAACAGACTAAATTCGATCATACATTTATCACGTTCGTTCGAAATCTTTATTCCCGCATAAATTGATGATCGGCATCTAAGGAATGAACAAATAAAAAACATACAAACAAATAAATAAAGAGATTTCTGACTCCCATTTCAGAACAGATTTAACGGTAGTAGAAAAGACTGTAGTGGAAAAGAAAGTAATGAGCTTAGCATCGTCTTCAAAGGCACATTACTTGTCACTATTAGTTAGTGTCTTGTCACGTCAAATCATTTCCTTGCTAATTAGAAACGGTCGTGCCTTGTCTAAACAATGTCACTCCAGTTGTTATGGGTGGGACTGGGAATTCAGGATAAGTAAGCACAGCCTGTGCTCAGACTCCAACCTCAAAGTCTTAGTGTAGGCCTATTCATTGCTAGTAAAGTTATCTTCCACCTCTTTACTGCCTTTGTCTTCCACCTCATCTCTTCAAAACTCCCAATTCCCTCCTGAGCGCATTCATACTCATGTTGGCACTAGTGGCGGAGTGATGTAACCCAGCTTCTTGAGGACAAGGTGTTGTGGAGATTGTAGGCGAGAGGTTCTACGCTTATTCCGTTATGGCATCTGCTCAATGGTTGGCATAGACGTGGACACTGCTAGAGAAGTTTGGTATGTCTAAGTTGGATGTCAGTCAAGGTTCAGATGTTGTGTAGGTAAGAGAACTGAGTGTCAGACTTGTCAGTTAGCTGAAAATCAGATTAGCATTATGTGGTTCGGATTCCACGTAAAGCTGTAGGTCCCTTAGTTGCCCTGGGTATTGGGCTATTAATAAATAGCTCTTTCTGAAGAACAGTCGACCTTATTTAGTAACAATGACTACACTCATTCATCTTCACTAATCACATTCATACCCAATATCTTGACAACCGTTGTCTTACTAATGAATGAATATATCCTAACTCTCACTATTAATTACTATTATTTAATTTAAAATCGCTACATTTATTTACATGTATATATATATATATTGTAGAACAAAAATTATTCTTGATTTTCTCTTTATTTTTACATATATAACCATTTCCCAAAGTTTGGCACTTTTACTTTTGGAACACCCTGTATATTGAGGAATTTAATAAAATTACATTTAAATGGAAACAATAGTATATTTATTTCATAACAAGAGTGGAAAGTGGGGTTTTGCATGTTCGAGACCATATGTTTGAAGTGCGAGACTCGTCGAGCACTTTGAATGGTCAAGAACATACAAAACACTTTCACTCGAGTTTTGAACGATACTTTTCACTACACTACGGAATAAAAACGCATTTTTGGAATGTTAACTGTTTATTAAATTAGAAACATGTTTTAAAAACAGGTGTTGTTGACTGTGGAAAATTTTCGGTTGTAAAAAATGTTACTTTCGGTAGTAAACAATAGACAGCTGTTGAAAATATGATGTTTACTTGAACAGAGAACATATTTAACCTGCAAGTTTGATTACTTGGTTAATAAATGTTTATATTTCATAGAGGACAGTATAAAATGTTCACATACTTGTTATACAAAGTTGTTATACTTGGAAAATTAAATTGTAAACGATACAAGCAAATCGGTTATTAAAATATTTAAATGTATATAAGTTAGTAATTTTGTATGTATTTTTTAAGTTGTTATGTTACTGCTCACAGGTATTGTGGTGAGCGGGTGATTCCTGAAAAAAACATTTGTAAAGATAACATTAATGTTCACTATAGTAATAAAGATATTATTATTACTATTACATGATTATGTCACAATTATTTATATTTAATTTATAAGTAAGCTGTTTTTTCATAGAGTAAACATTTTCTTTCAAATCATTTTTTTTAGAAATGAATGTTCTTTTTGCGGGCTTATAGTCTGAAAAAGAATGTGCGGACTGTACAAAATGTTTTCTAGAAAACTGTGCATGTAAGCATGTAAAAGAAAATATACTTTTGGAATATCTGTTTAAAACTATTTTAATTCAGAAATTTCCTTAACCACAAAAATGAGTTATTGTTGTATACATTTCAAGTCTCGTGTTGATATTCTCTTATTATAATACAGTAGGCTAGTAGATACTTTTCAATAACAGAATTAGCTTTATGAATGTAATTTCTCTTTCAAATAGATTAGAATATTACATGGAATCTGCCTTTATCTTAAATCAAATACAATCAAAATGCTCAAATCCCATGGAACATTAAATTATTTCTAGGTGTTATTGATCTAATTTAATATACATTTGTATGAAAGATTATAAAGATCTCTATTTTCTGTAATGGAATTAATTTATAATGGAACTCTATATGAATAAAGAATTTTTATACGAAACTGTACAAAATAATAAAGAGTAGCCATCCTACGAATTGATAAACCTATAAATTTGCATACGATATTTATTTCTTTTAAAGTGGTTCCTAACTTTTAATTAAGGTTTCAAAATTCATTTTAAAATCTTTTAGATCCAAGCCTGTAGAACAGCTTACCAGCTGATCTTGTAGTAAAAATATATCCAAATTTGTATTTTTTTGTTTTTTGTCTTAGGCTAGGATTAATGGTAGGATTGGAATATACAAAGCTCATTCTCATATGGTATATAAAAGCTGGGTTGTGACGTCAGAGGATTACCGTACCTCCAACCACAGAGTAAGTATATTACTTACTCTGTGCCTCCGACACAGTGCGCTAAACAATTAAAACTAATACTAAAAACTACTATTGTACTGTTTTAAACAGTATTTTATAATTAATTAAATTTCTGATATCTAAATGTTAATTTAAAGCAGCAAAGTATCTTTTTTCATGTGTTGCTGATTTATATCAATTCAATCAAATATAAATTTAATAAAAAGTCGAGTAAACGAATATCACACGTTTTACATTGTTGCGGTTGTTTTCTTTACAATAGTAAAGTTAAAAAAAATCACAGGTGAGGCCTCCCTGTGACATAAATACTACCTGGGTTATGGATGAGTACTTATATGAGGCAACCTCTTGTACATAAACCTTTGATTGATTGTTTCAGGCTAGGGTTAATGGTAGGATTGGCTGTCTTTTAAGGGGTTCATTCAGTGCCTGATGAGCACTCCAGGGACTTCAGTTCTAGCTACACAGTCGCTATGAGTAGCTATAAAAATTTGGTAAAAGTAATATTATAATAACCTATCACTAAGTTAACATTTACAATAAATCGTCACATCACTTATTGCTTGACTACATTTTTAACTTTAAGAAAACGAATGTGACAGTACAAAGTTGGCCTATTTCAGTAATTACTGTTTTTTTAACCTTCTAGTTCAAACTCACATGTCAACCAACACATAACTGAAATTCATTAATTAAAATAAAAACTTTGCGTTGGTAAAAAGTAATAACTACACATGAAATATTAGTATTTATTTTAAAAGCAACAATTGTTAAGGAAGTGGTATTGCATTTTGAATTAGTGTGAATGAACGAATGCAGAACACAATAAAGCATGATTAATTAATGACTCAATGAACAGCTGGGGGTCATGATATGATCGTCCGAATATGAAACTAGGCTAAACCAACAACGCAACTAGCTAATTGTCTTGTTAGTTACAGAACACAGCATCAAATCAAATATTTCAACAGAACAACATAGTCAATAATCTGTTATTCAATTGAATTGACCATTTATAAAATACGTTATTGAAAGTATTATTAAGTTGTAGCTTAATTAATATAGTTTTTCAGCATTTATTTTCATGAAAAAGAGAGCAGAAGTAAGAACCAATTGTAACCTAATTAGTCGATAATTCATCAGTCCCCATTTTAGCAACTTGGCCAACTATCGTTAAATTTACGTTAAAAAAATTGAATACAAAAAATGTTGTACAGTAGCATACTTGAACTCCAGTTTCATTCCATTATGATTCCTTCCAGTCTCAGGAAGGAAACATTGTTAACGAAATCGATCCTTATGACATTAATACATCGTAACAAACTGGTGTTGTGTGAAGTTCTCTTGAATTCTACTTCTACCAACTTGTATTGTCATATATGCTAATAAAAAACCTGTATACAAGAGTTGTTTACGTTACTAATAAAATTCAAGCAACAATGGTATATTTTTCAGATAAATGTATATGACATTGTTGCATTTAAAGTATTTGTACCTAAAAAGAACTTGTTATGTGATTGATAGTTGTACATTTTTTCAAACAGTCCATAGCCTACTGTTTTGAGCCTTTGTCAATCAAATAATTTGATTTGTTAAAGAAGAATAGTTCATTTAAAAATGTAAACTGACCAAAGGTTAGAATCTTTACTTCAAGAATCCTCGGTTATCTTATTAAAAACTGCTGTCATGGATCACAAACAATAATTTAATTTAAATTTATTTAGGTCCCTGTAACACTTGGAAACTAAATAGGCCTATAACAAATGAAAAATGGAAATTCTTGCTTTTATATTTACATGTATTTAAATAAGCATATTTATGACTATACCGTATTTATAAACTTTGAGTGCCATAAAAGACATACTGAGATATTTTTAATTTCAAGCGCACAAAATAACTGCGTATTTTTTTTCCCCGAATGTTGTACACGTAAATAAGAATATTTTTTCAAAAGTTAACATAATCAGAATAATATGCTGTATTTAAATAAACCATTAGTAACTTAGGTCTAGGATATAATATTTTTTTTGTTGTACAATATATTGACAATACAAAAATTAAGAACCCTTTCAATATAAATTTACAGTATGCCTACAATAGACCTTTTACGATGAGCGGGCTATTTGTAGACCGCACCATAGTTACCGACGCCGAATACGACACTATTTACTGCCTGCCTTTGTTATAATGTTTACGACTCATGTAGCAATTTGATAATAATAATCAATGATTACAAATGTCAAATGGCCTTCCTATAATATTTATAGTGTTGGCAGTATAACATTACATTTTGATATATATATATTTTCCTTTTTTGTATAACAGCCACCGAATCTTGCATAAGTTTTGACGATTTTTCAACACATATACATGCCATTTTGTACTTTTCAATAAGTCTCTTACTATACATTTTATTTATATTGTTTTATTTGTATTGTTATTATTGTTACTACTGTGTTCAATGGCAATATCCTGTATTCATCGTATCAACAAGCTTATGTCTTTCTGATTATTCTTATTCTTTGTTTTATTGAATCTTACTGTCTTATTGAATCATCAAATCAAATATCTTTATTCCTGAAGACAATACAAATAATTTACAGTAAATTTTAAAGTAGATAAAGATAGATAGAATAGCCGTAGTCAAATAACTATATATCATTGTATATACATAACATCCTAACAGGTATACTATCTAATATACTATAAAGCTGGATGTAGTGACTCACTCACTGAAACTAAATGTTGAGGCACTTCCCGGTGTCCTACCCCCATCATATGTATACTTAAATAGAAGTTCTCGGTCTGACACCTCCAGGAAAATTCACACAAGTTAACTTTTTACTGATAAAGAAGATGGCGGCCCTTTTTTACCCCAAAACTACCCCACAAAAAAAGTAGTTTTCATTACCTAACTTGAGAAAAGCTTGAATAACATTTTCAAACCTTCACGGTTCTAAACGTGCAAGAAACGCACACCTTTTATATGAATATCAGCTTAAAATTTAAAAAATTTGGGGTATCGGGGGCAAAAAACTGAAAATTTTGAAATTGAAAAATTGTTTAATGCTGATGTTTTCTACTTAGTGGAGTATTAATTCAAAGCTATTTTTATTCTGAATCCAAATATACCATCAGATATTGAAGAGGGCAAATAATAAGGGGTATATGCCTCCAAAACACAAAAATATCCTGTAAAAAAAAAAAAAAAAAGAGTAATACTAAACTAGTATTAATACTAATTTTTTATTAGTATTAATACTAGTTCATATTAGTTCTATTAATTCTATTCTATTCTAGTAAAGAGTTCATATTAATACTAATGGTTTAATTGAATTAGTTTAAAATATATGATGAATTTTAGTTTAAAATCTCAAAAATGTTGAGTATCAGGGACCCAAAAACTGAAAATTTTGAAAATGTGAAATTGTTTAATACTAATATTATCTACTAAAGTGGGGTATTTTTCTCCTAAATCCAAATATACCATTAGATTTTCTATAGGGCAAATAATGAGGGGTATATGCCCCCAAAACAAAATACTTCTCCGAAAACTAAAAAATTGTAATGCTAAAATAAAACGCCCAAGTGGAGTATCAAACTATAGGTATTAATCTTCCAAATTACATTATATAATTATAATTTGAAAGAGACAACCCTTAAGGGCCCCTCCCAAATAAAACATATGCTCCAAAACCAAACTTGAGTAATGTTAAACTGATACTCCCTTGTGGGTATCCAATTAAAGGTATACTTATTTACCATCAGATTTTAGAAAACCCTACGTTAAGAGGCTTCCCTTCCCCTAAAACCAAAATTCAAAGTTATACTTGTTAATAACCCCGACGAGGCAGTGGGCCAATCTTCCTCACGAGGCTACATGCCGATATCTACAAATGGAACTGTAGCAGAGTGTCTTGTTGAGGCCGCAGGCCGAGCTTCCTTCATGAGCGTAGCGAGGGACGACGGGGTTGGCACGCAAAGCATGCAGGGGTGTCCCCTAGTATTTATAATAAAACTATATTTATTACTTTGTATGCATTTTGGTGAATTTAATTTGTGTGATTTGCAATAATGTACTACTTCACCATTACTTTTAGGTGTGTGAGTTCATTTTACAGGTTCATGCAAATTTGTACATTTCTACGATAATAGGCCACCAAACCAATTAATTATACATATAGTTTTTATATAGTAAATTTTTTTTATTTTTTTAACAAATCATTCAGTGATTAAAAAATAACATATTTAATAAAATTAAAAAAATAACATTTATTTTTTGTTAGTATTAAAAAAAATTACTAGTAAATTTCTTTATATTAGTCCTATATATTTATATATATTCATTGTGAACGAAATTATAAAAAATGTATATACTTTCACACTTTGTAACAAAATAAAAATTGTTGTATCCAATAACATTTATTTTCTATAGTAAAACTTTAGTTTCATTATTCTTACTTTGCACTGAATTCGGCCTTTAACAGTAATTAATTAGCTGGTAAGTTTTTTACTTTTTATTTTACGGACAACTAAGTTAAAAAAATCAATGATTGTATTAATAAAGCTAGTGAATTGAGTCATACACAGGTCAAGGATTGAGTGTTACTCAGACCGGAGTCCCTACATTAAGTTTCAGCACAGTTTTGAGGTTCAGTTAGTTTTCTTACTTTAATATAATGCTTATTTAGGTTCATATCTCTCTTAAAACAAAATGAGTAGTAGTGTATATTAAAAAATATAAATAAATATCCATCAATGTTAAAATTATATTTAATTAATTGGTAACTACGGAGGTGATGGATTTTATACTACCGGTTAATGGACATATAGATACCGAGCTTATTTTTGGCCACTGGTGGCGCATATTGTACTACAACCTACCCCAATTTATCAATATTTTTTTAAGTAATGTTGCATTTCAGAACTATTTACACTTTTTCACCATTAACCCACTTATTTCAATATATAGGCCTAGAACATTCATCTCGAAGTTCTACCTCATTCAGCAACGTACAGTATATCATCCCCAATTGGCATAATAAATCCAATTTCAAAACCTTTTATCTAGCCTATTTCTTGAAATATACTAAAATTATGTATCCATTCAGATCCCTACATTTTTCTTATATTTGTTGGTTTTTTTGTAACAATCACACTGCTTCTTCAACCTCTGAGTTGTAGAACAGAATAACTTTAAATGCAATAATATACTGATGGTTTTTTATTTTTATTTTTTTATTTATTTATAAGACGCCGATCGTCAAGATATGGGCGAATATGGATTTCGAATGAGTGTGATGAGTGTAGATGAGCGAATGTAATCATTGTTACAAACTAAGGCCGACTATTCCTTAGAAAGTGTCATTAATTAATAGCCCAATGACAAATGAACAGTCAGTGGTTGTCAGCTGATCCTTCTCAAAATGTATTATGACTCTGATTGGAATCGAACTGAGAACGTTTAGCACATGAAGCTGGGATTGAACCAACTACGCTACCGACCAATTTTTTTTAACACCAGAGCAAAGTTTGCCCTAGTTGTATGATATGCAGCGCTTAACAAATGAGTCGTGAGCTCTTACAAAGAGAGTGCGGAATCCGGAAAAGTTCCTCTTCAATTGATTGTTTTAATTCCTTATCATTATTGAGGCTACGGGTACAAACTTGCTCCTTTAAGTAACCCCACAGGAAGAAATCACTCACAGTTAAATCTGGGGGTCGGGGTGGCCAATCTAAAAAATCACTTCCACGACCAATCCAATGGCCACGAAGGTTGTCATTTAATAATTGCTTGACAGGATTTGCAAAATGGGGAGGAGCACCATCTTGTTGGAAGATTGCTTTATACATTTTGGAACTATAAAATGAGGAAATACTTGTTCATTAAAAACCTGTCCATATCTATTCGCAGTCATTGTACTGTCTGAAATATCGTAAGATAGCACGCCATTACAACTGACAGCTGCCCAAACAGTAATTCCTTTTGATTTGAGTTGAGCCTGTTCAAGAAAGTCTGGATTGGCATTGTTGTAATAATTACAATTGTATCTATTTACAACACCACTGCGCTAGAAAATGGACTCGTCTGAAAAAACAATTTTAGTATGCCAAACAGGATCTAGCTCATGAAACCCAATTATACAAGAACAAAATTCCAATCTCCTGTCCAGATCATCTTCGAGAAGATTATGGACTAGGTTACTTTTGTAAAATTTAATTTTGTTTTCTTAATTAATCTCTGTACTGTAGACTTTGGAACGCCAGTTTCAAGTTCAACCTTCCTCAGTAATTTCGGAGGAAAATAAAAATGGAGCATTGATGCGCATACTAGTACTTCTCTTTCCTCATTTGATTCTCTAGAGTACTTTTTACGACACTTCCAGTTCCTAACAAAATATTTTTCTACTTAATTATTGTTGGCTTACTAGGTGGTTCAACTCCTGGGTAGGCAACCTGAAATTGTCTAATTACTTCTGCAATGTTGCCAAAAGCAATAGCCCACACACAACACTTCACTTTTTGTTCAACATTAAAAGCCATTTTTCGAACTTCAATATCAGCAAAAAAAATGTAACGGAGGAGGTTAGGTTATATTTTTTAGCACAAGCAATATTCTTCAATCAAACGGCTGTTTTCAACAATGGGAGTTATGAAACAACTGTTGCAACACAGTAATCAAATCAAGTAATACAAGAAATGAATTTTTATAGGAAGCAAAATGGTAAATTTTCAAAATGCCACCATTTTGTTTCTACAATTTCTAGAGAGCTTTAATTTTAACAGAATATTTTTAAAACATATTTAATGAATTGTGTTGAGTTTGAAAATGTTCGGTGCAAAAATGGGCACATAATATAAATTCAAACATGTAAACCTCTTCTTGGGACACCCCGTATATAAAGATTCATTATTAAATAGTTTGATTGTGAACATTTTGACATCAATGGAACTTTCCTCTACAGCAGGGTCAGCAAAGTGCAGACCTCGAGCAGCCTGCTTGACATGAAGTCGCTAAATATTGTTATGAATTGAGTTAAACTCTTTTGTAATTACACAAAATTCCTAAAATTCACAAACCAATTTCATTGATTAAGTTTGTATTAGTAAATTGAATATTAGAGAAAGAAAAGCTGATTGTATTTAAAGGACTCGTATTTTTATCGCTAAAAATTATTAACACATTGAGACCGAACTCCTGTGTACTCCCAACCTTAAAATCCCAAACATTTTTGTTAGAGATTTATTATTGTTCTTATGTATGCTAAACATTTCAGCATTAATTTTTTTAATTTAAAGTTGTTTTATAAGAGAAAAGTAGATGACGCATCAGGTGCGTCATCGGTAGGCTACTGTCAAATAATATTTAAGAATCTTGAATAAAATAACTGATAAAAAGTACAATTAATAACGTTCCTCATAGTTTATGTCACACTGTGTTTAGGTTTTATGAAACTTTACAAAACAATTTGCCAAACAAAACCCAGGTTGATCAGGACACTTGGAGCAATTTTAGTAACATGAACAGCACTATGATACTAAAAATTACACTAGGTTATAAAATCGAGTTAAGAGTAAATAAATCCCAACACCACTTCACTAATCAAACACTGACAGGCAACTGACTCACCAGCACTCTTAACGGAAAGTAGTGTTATTGCAGGAAAAATTGGTGGCAAACAATATTATGTCAATTACGCACTTTTGGGCTGCAAGCATAAGTACTGGGACTCTACTGATAATACATAATGTAATATTGTCATATATGTAATACTTCAGTTAGGTGATACTAAAATTGATAATGTGCAGCCATGCCAAGTTTAAAATATGGCACGAAATGGAATCAATTGGGCTACTATACTCAACAAATAAAGACAATCAACATTTGTAAAATAAGAATAATTTCCAAGTATTGTAGAATTACAAAATGTTAGGGCAACTTTTTCAAATGTAAAAATCTATGACACTTATAAGTTAAAACACAATACTTAAGTTGGCCAATGATCTAGCAATGGGCTAAGCAGTTCACATAAAGGCCATATATAAAAATAGATAAAATTACCTGTAGTGCCGAAAAGTTGATTGACCAAGTCCCAGTAAAATCCTTCTTGCATAGATTTATCATGTCCATGTTGCTGACACAAACTTAGCCAAAGCTGAGATCGAATTGTGCTGTTGGTTGGCCAACAATTGTCTCTCAAAATTTGTTTTACTTCTCGTTTCTTGCCTGATTGAAGAAGACCTTGGATTTCATTAAAGGTTTTGAGGGGAGGTTTCTTTCCAACAGGGCTGTCTGGGAGGTTAGGGATACTACTTGTGTCAACATGAGGTGGAAATACCTCATAGATGTCGGATTCTTCTTCCAGCACTGACAGCATTGTTGATTGCTAATTATTTTTTTCGTGTAGTAAACATGTTTTAAACTTTACCCAAAAAACAAAACCAATTTACGTCTGATCTTGAAGCATGAGTTGCATATTGGTAGAGACACGACTATTGATTGTCCAAAACCTTTTATCAGCCTTAATTAAAGTATATTTTCTGTTGTTTCATATCAAATCTACAAAGTTTATAGAAACTGAGATCATTCTAATCTACTTGCTTGAAAAAAGAGCAAATCAACTGTAACGTTACGAATTCGTACTAACACTAGATTTACAAAAGTTGCACAGTATAAAATGAGTACGATTTCTATATTCACTGCACGGTTAAAATCTCGGAAAATAACAATGTTAGTTGAAAATCTTAACCAAAACTATTTATCACCCGACAATAACCACAATAAACACTGACACAACACAAACGAGTGACTGACTGACGAAACGGTTGATCGAAATGGCGCCTTGACTCAGACTGGTGGTGAAATAGACAACCTAGTGACTTTTTTACACTTCTATGTGCGATTACAATTATGCAAAGAGGTATTCTCAAATAAACACTGCTGAAACAAAGAGAATTAAGTCATATTAAAGAGCTCTATATACATTTTCCGTTGTGACATGAAATAATTTGATTTGTTTTGATTAATTTATTCTATAGTAAAATTACTTGAAAAAACCATTAAAATATTATAGACAACTAATAATGTAAACTTCTACTTCTTCTTGTGTTTACTTTGAATAACCCTGAGGTTTTTTTAAACGATTTCCAATCCATCATATATATATATATATATATATATATATATATATATATATATATATATATATATATATATATACAAATCCAACAAAATTGTCAGGAATTCAACTTTGTACCTTACTGTTTAGACATCGTGTAAGTGAATTTCTAAATATTTATGAAGTTCCGGTTATGGGAGGAGTGGAATTTGATGTACGACTTATACTGTGCTTATACTTTGTAGGTCCGACTTGTAGGTATTCGGTGTCGTGGTCGTCAGTTTGTCTTTCTCCATTTGGTTTATTTCATTCATCTTCAAGCTCTTTATGAGTGTTATTTTTAAGTTTTTGGTTTTCTTGAATATTTATTACTTCACTAGGCAACTTGGTGTAAACATGCATCTTGATTCCGGTCTATTCTGTAATAATTTTGTTCGATACTAAGTAAGTTGTAAAATTTCAGTGTGTTCTATATTGGCAAATTTCAGCATTTCCGACAAATTAATCCGGATTCTTCTTTTAAAAAATGCACATTCAAAGATGAGTTGAGATGGAAGAGTAAAGATGAGGAGTTCTTTAAAGAGAGATCTGCAGAGCGCAAGATATGCTTCCTTAGAAAGAACCTTAATAATTCGTTTTTGTAAAAAAAAATATTCTTTCCTTGATAGGAGTTGCTCCAAAAAAAACACATGATGCCATAGTTTTAAATACTGTGTAAGCATCCATGGTAAATATTCAACAAAACATCCATGATTTACCAGGTATTGGAATCTTCTCAGTACAGAACACAGATAACAACTGCGCAGCGATTTTATCAATATTCCATCTCAGTTCTGTATTCAGTGTCATGCCGTCTCGATGACAAAACCATCCGCATACCAGACGATATCAGTTGGTGGTGGAATCTTAGCTATCCTGAGTCTTCAATCCTCCCTGGAGACGATATCGACCAGGCACGGTCTGAGAATGAAATTTTTGCGTCCATGACAACTGGTACCACGTCCAATGTTCTGTTGTATAGTTTCAATGGCTCAAGAGAAGCCAGATTTGGACCTACTCCTTTTGATCTTGCCTACACTATTGCCTCCGCCGTAAGATGAAGGTCAAGTGGCAGTAAATTGAGCAACACTTCGAGTGTTGCGTAGGTGTGCTTGAAAACGCACCCGTTATTATGAAGTATTTTAATCTGGATACTAGCAAGCTTTTTACTCGCCGAGCTCTGACAAGCCTTGTTCCACCCCACAAGAACCCCATAGGAGATGTGTGGGCGAACGACTGCCTCGTAGATCCAGCTAGCCATATGCGGCCTTATTCGGGTTAAGTGGAAGAAAGGACCTATAAGTGCTAACTTCACCTGAAAATAAAGACGTTTTTCACTTCATTTCATTCACCACGTCAAACCAACAGTGCGCCTGAACGCTAAAAGCACCCACTTCGTACTGTTAATTATAGAAGAAAGATGATATTTTATAATGAATGAAAAGAAAGATGATAGTTCCAAGTCAGCTTGCAATCTAGGGTTACCCTTAGATATATAGCTTTCTCGGGAAGTGCAAATGTAACTTCCCTGAGTTTTAAGCCCCCCAGCGTTCTAAGATATCTTTTTCTCGTGAAAGGTAAGATTGTGATTTTTTAGGGATTGACTGAAAGTCTTTCCCTGGTAAACCATCTGCTTACCAGTTTCAGGCTTTCCTTCGTGGTGCCTGATTATTGTATAAAGTAACACATAAAAACAGAGTTACAAAACTTACCGGTGACCATCAGAGTTATGTCATCCGGATATCCTGGTATCTTCATTTGCATAAAAGAGAAATTTTGTCTTGTTGAATTTTGTTTACTAATCATACAAACACATTAAAATACATGGCCCTATAAATGTAGTAAAATTTCTTTAAGTAAAAAACAGTACATAAAATACACCCACTTAAAATAAAGAGTTTCACTGTCACATACAGGTTAATTTAATATAATGTCATCTTATATAAGTTTAATCTCAGAGAAGAATCAGCCCTTAAAAGACTACAGAATAAATAAACTTTTATATACTATGCAATATTTCAAAAACTAATTTAATGCTTTAATGTAGTGGTTTTATGAAAATTTTTCATACAAAATACTCAGCTGAGAGAGAATAATAGTAGCTACTACAACAGAAATGAAAAATATTTTGCAGAAGAAAGAGAATGGCAAGGCAAGCATTCTAAGTATGATTCGTGAGTGAAATGTAATTTATTTCTGAGCCTTGACATGATTTTATAGCAGTTTTACCTTATTTAGTAAACATCTTTATTTGTTGTGTTCCAGATTTTGTTGCTCCTAAAAATTTATTTGTTTTACAATACACCCTAAAAGTTCTAATTTTAGCCTTTAGTAAATGTGTCCAATAATACACAAGTTTATACGTGAAATGATGATTCCAGATATTGATA
Source organism: Stictocephala bisonia (assembly GCA_035578905.1). Lineage (NCBI taxonomy): Eukaryota > Metazoa > Arthropoda > Insecta > Hemiptera > Membracidae > Stictocephala > Stictocephala bisonia. The sequence continues at coordinate 485,272 of JAQJVL010000146.1, forward strand.
TTTTCAGGAAGTAAATATTTCCTAAATATCTTCATGGTTACCAAGAGGTAAGTTTTTGAGTGTTTTAATGAGCCTATGAGAGTAATGTAAAATTTAGTAGTGAGTTATGGTAGTCTTAAATAGTCCTTTGGTAAACAAACAAAAATGCCTTTAGGCCCTAAACAATATGTATAGGCCTTAATAGGCTGGAACAGAAAGGAAGGAGTTTGTACAGTAGACTCCCGATTATCCACAAGTGGATTAACCACGTTGCGGATCAACCACGATCGTGGAAAAAAAATTAAAGCACATAATAGTACATAGTTTATGCATGGGCGTTATAATAGAAATAATGAAAATTATTTGATTTATATTCAAAATTTAACTTATAATTACAGATTGATAATGATCACTAGGTGATCAAAATGTCTTGATATGTAATATATGATCAAATTTGAAATTATTATCAATCAAATTATTATTATTTCCGCTCTATAATGTTATTTTCGAAACATGTAGGGTAGTTGTTTACAATCTACTTCGCCTGCCACTGATGAGTCACATCAGGTGTGGCAGTGGCACACTATCGTTTTGAGTTCACTGTCGTCTGTCACTGTGAGTCAGTTGTGTGCAGTAGTCAGTGCAGTGTGGAAGTGCTTATTGACTGATTTACAAGATGGATAAATTCAAAATCCATAGGGGGAACAAGACACAACAGTGTATGATATTATGGTGTTATGAAAAATTCGTGCAAGCATTGTAAGAAAAGAGTTTATAAGAGTTTCATTAAAATGCTGTTATGTTATTCAAGTGATACTTAATTAAATGACAGTATGTACTGCACTACTGTATTTTAATTGTTTTATTTTTAAACCTAAACTCATAGTATGGCCTAATTTAAGGCTCAGTTTTGTTTCAGAGTTGATTTTAGTCATTACCAATTTTAGGCTATTTTTGGATTATCCACAAAAAGTCAGCCACTCATTATCGTGGATAATCGGGAGTCTACTGTATTTATATTCACTACTCATAAATTTAATATAAAATTAAAGGTAATATTTTACTAACACTGGTATTTAAATGAACCTAATACACTTCACAAATCTAAACACTGTTATCACCAATGGGTGGAATTAGGTCTATATTTTCTTGGAAAGTAATTTTTTTATTCCTCAGAAAATACGTTTTATACATGTAACAAAAGAATTATTTTAACGCAAATTTTAATTTTCTATGCAGGCAACTTTTTCGTAATTTTTTGTTAGCTAATTATCCATTTTCTACTTGCGTAACGTAATATTGAGAACTGGGTATTTATGCAGTTTCTTGCCACCAAACAAATTTGGAACATTTTGCTTTAAAAGAGTCTAGAATTGGCTGTATTTTCACGAGATATGCTTTTTATTCCGTGGAAAAATGGATTTTACCAAAAAATGTGAAAAAACCAATGTCACAACTTTTAGTATTTTTGTTATATATCCGTTACGGTAATTTAAATGGTGTTTTAATCATCTTTTTTAATTTGATGTGTTTTTAGCGCTGAATACAAATTTCAAATCTATTTTGGTCTATTACAAATATTTTTTTAGATATAACGGAAAAATTACTATCGCGGCGAATCGCGATTAGCGGCCATTACGCGATCGTTATATACAACAACTATTAATCACAAAAACCAAATTCACCTATATTCCCGCCGGAGTGACGTCCAGTAGGTCGTCACGGAGGTCAAACACTGGAATTCCACATAAATTACGAATTTTTGTTGAGATAACAGACAATAATAATAATAATAATAATACTCTTTATTTGCCGTATAAATGTATAACATTATTGACAAAGTCATAATTGCAGCTCAATATTACAGCCAAGTTAAATTCTTACAGCTAACAGTAATTTTAAAAGGATTAAACGTTAGTTCATTAAATTACAATAAATAGATAGTTTATATAAGCAATTAAATTAAAACTATCGTTTTCTTGCTAAAAAATTCATTTAAACTATAAAATGGGTTCTCCAATAGCCAGGAGTAGAATTTATTTTTAAATATTTGAAAGGGATATGAGCTAATATTCTTTTCTAAGAAGCTGTACACTTTTAAAGATACTACCATTAAGTGTTTTACTTAAACGGAAGTGACTGATATCAACATTGTTCTTATTACGAGTGTTATGATCATGAACTGTGTGTTTAAAATTGAGTAAATTTGAATTTTTATGTATGTAAATAACTAAATCATATATGTATAAATTTATAACAGTTTGGAAATGGGATTCTTTAAAAAGTTGGTTACAGTGCTCTCTAGAGTCACATTTTTTAAGAGCTCTAATTGCTTTCTTTTGTAATAACAATATTTCTTCAATTCTGGTACTATTGCCATATAAAACTAAACCATATCTAAATATGGATTGACAAAAGGCAAAGTATGCAGCTCTTATGTAATTTATCGGTACAATGTCATTCAATCTATTTAGAAGATAAATAACTCGAGAGAGTCTTTTTTTAATAATCAACGTGTGTTGATCATATCAAATTTTTGTCAATGTTAATACCTAAGAATTTATCTGTATCAGAGAAACTGTTGTCTAATAAACCAGAATTGTGTCTAAGATGAAATAATACTTTTTTTTTTTTTTTTTTGTACTTATTAAGCAGAAAGCCATTTGAATTGAACCAATTTGAAGCATTTCTTAATGTATCATTAGCACAGAGTTCAAGATTTTTAACACTTTGACTGGTGTTAAAGAGTGTAGTGTCATCTGCATATAATATGGTTTTTGAATTGGTTACCAATGGCAGATCATTGATATAAATTAAAAATAGTGTTGGGCCCAGTACAGAACCCTGAGGAACGCCCCATTCCACAAGAGCTTCCCCTGATCACTTACCATTCACATAAACCAATCGTTTACGATTGGTTAGATATGATTGAAAGAAATTTAGACTCGGTCCCGAAAATCCATAAAATTTTAATTTAGCAATGAGAATTTTACTATCAACGCAATCAAAAGCTCTGCTGAGGTCACAAAAAGTAGCCTGAGCAAAGCCTTTGTCTTCAAAAGATGAGTGAATTTGTCTAATAAGTTCATCTAAAGCATTCAAAGTTGATTTATCTTTCATAAATCCAAATTGTGATGGATTTAGTATATTATTACTTTCGCAAAATAATGTAATTTGTTTGCAGACTAATATTTCAATTAATACACCTAATACAGGAATCACAGAGATTGGTCGGTAGCTCTGAGGTTTGTCCTTTGAAAATTGGGCATCTCGTGAGGTTTTGAGATGCTCTGGTAAAATACCATCACGGACTAGATAATTAATAGATACTGCCAGTGGTTCAGCTATACTAAGAATAATATGTTTTAATAAGTTATTGGACATACTGTATATATCAAAACTATCAGAATTGCTCATTCCCTTCACAGCACTTAAAATATCATTTGATGTTATGTTTGTCCATTTGAAATTGTCCAAGCTATTGACAGAGATTACATCCATAAAATTTTCAAAAGTGAGGTTTGATTTTGAATTATTGTTAACTTTATTTTTTATTTCTTTGACTGAGTAAACAAAATAATTATTAAATACATCAGGTTCAATATCACAAATCCCTTTCTTATTATGTACCGTACTGTGTTGCGTTTAATCACATTCCAAGCAGCCCTACATTTATTTTTACTATTTGTTATGTATTCAGCATTTTTAGCATATTTAGCCTTAACTATAGCATTTCTGTACTTATGTTTCAGTTCTTTAAATATAACTTACATTTTCATTATCTTTATTATTTGTACATTTAACTAATTTATCTAAAAACAGTAATCTTTCTTTCATCTTTGTTAACTCAGATGTATACCAGTGCTGTTTATATCCGCTCTTTTGAACTATGTGTTTTTTACTACTTTTTATAACTTTATATTGATTTATACTATTTACTATAACATCAAAAACTTTTTTAAATAGTAGTACAGAGCTTTTATTAATATATACACTTAACAAGGAGGGCCAATCGTAGGAAGCCAAATATGAAGCAAGAGGTTCAATATTTTTTTTAGGTAATATCAGGTTGCCTTTTTAATAGTACTAGCACATTGTGTGATGCTTTTTGCATCAACACAGGTGTTTCGTATAGACCCATCCCCACAAGAATCCCATCATGATCCGAGTAAGGGAAAGAAAAAGTTGTTACATGAGAAATGTTCAGATTGTTATTGAAAACGTACACATTATCCAAGCAGTTATTTCCTCTGGTTGCTCTTGCATTCAATGGGAAAAAATTAAACTGTCTAAGAATGTTAAGAAAATCTGGTTATGTCAGTAAAAATGCATTTTTCAAGCTGAAAAAATAATTTTACGACAAAACCAGTTGTATATTTGTGTTCAGCATAAAAAACACAAGAAATGAAAAATAAATTTGCAGAAAAATAATGATCTTAAAAAAGTTGTTTTTTTCACCATCAGATAAAAACACTAGTTTTTCGATTTTTCGGTAAAAAATGAGTTTTTCGCGGATGAAATCAAGCTTCTCAAGAGATATTTTTTCAACAAGAAATCGTATTTTTAGAGGTGGCAAGAAAGTGCATAATTACCGAAAAATGTCCTAAATGAATCAAGAATTGGCTATATTTTCGCAAGAAATACTTATTATTTTGTGGAAATTACACTTATACCATGAAAATTGCCAAAACCTATTCTACAACATGGCATGCTCATAAGTTAACACGTTGAAGGTGGCCTACGTTAATTAACATAATGTAGCAGTAGCACGCTTGGCAGCCTACGTTAATTTATGTAGTGCTCCTGCTTCAAATGCATTGGTTTACCATGAGTTTAGCTATTGTTTGGGAATATTGTGTCACTCGCCGCTTGTTGTGCCAGTTTTGTGTTCTGGAGTAGTTCGTTTTACGTTCCCGCCATTTTTCTAGGAGGGGTAACTGTAATAAGTTACAGTGTTTTGTGGTTAGACGTGCACAATCATGTAGTTTTTCTGCATTCAACGTGTTAAGTGCTACTTTACGAGTAAAAATTGATGACTATTAAACTAAGTTCAATTCATGCTATAGCAATATCTACACAAGCAGGATGCAACATGCAAAACACAAAGAATAAATCAACAAAGCTAACAATACATGAGGAAAACATTAACAACAATATAAATAATCGATAAAAGAGACTACTATCGATAACAAATAGAATATGTGTGCTAAATATAAATAAGATATAACAACTAGAATATCTTCTAAGAACAAAATGAAATACTAAGTAAAGCTAAATAACAGAAATAGAATAATAATTATATTATTAACAATAAATAGACCATGAAATAAATAACAAAACATAATATAAATACAGAGGCAAACACAAAACAATCACAATAACAATGTGAAACAATAAAGTTGCTACCTATCAGACCGCACCAGAGATACCAATGCACAAGTCACTAATTCAAGATAGTAAGACAACATTTGAAGATGGCCTCAGTGGATATGAAGAAGTTTAGATAGTTTGGAACTGAGTTAGTTGGATCCGAAGAATAGTGTTATTTTGTGCGTGGTTAGTGAGCACAGCACGTCTCACAAAAAGATTCCTTGACCAAGTTCCAAATGGTGTTCTAATGAGTGATTCTCTCGAGTAGGTACCGATAGTCAAGATCAGAGTGACTGAGGCAATGCAGGAACATGATATCTCGGGTGTGTCGTCTGACTTAGAGTGATGAGACATCTGAAGGTTGAAAAGAACTGCAACCTGATTAATAGGAACTTTTGAGTAGCGCTACCCAATTCTAATTCCAATAAGGCAGAGGAAGCGACGTTGGGCACTCTCAAGATGGTCTTTCAGATAAGCCTGATGTGGAGACCAAATCACGCTGCAGTGCTCTAGATGTGCAGTAGAGTGTTCTCAGAGAGTTGATGTTGGTGGAGTTATGGTTTGTTTAGGTTATGTTAGGTTTGGTTTGGTAATTATATAGAACAGGAGAATTGTCGATTTTTCGGTTGAATTTTTTTCATAGTAGATAGATAGCTATGATAAAGGATATGATTTTTTTCAGTGGAAAAGCTGGAAAAATTACAAAACTGAAGAAAAATGGCAAAATATTATTTTCCTTAAAATGCGTTGTGGATACTCACATTATGAGAAAATTTGTCGTGATTATGAATATGACAAGGTCTTTATAATGTCTTACTGTAATAGCGCCGCAAATGTGCCTATTTCAATAAGGCCCCCCCCACACTCCTCAGGCCTGGCCTCGAGATCAGAACTGCACAGTTTTATACTGCGGTTGCGACTCCCCATACACGTTTGATTTTACCTGAAGGCCAGATCTCTCAGTTGGAAGTGTTAACTACAAGTAAACGATGTCTACAGTTGAATATTTAGAAGCTTAAGCTGTTATCATATCTTCACTTAAAAAAAAAAAAAAAATAAAAATAACCGTAGGAACTGACAATTTTGGGCTAAGGCTTGCCTGGAAAAATGAAAAAGTACCTTTTTACTAAAAACTACAAAAATATAAATTAAGCAACTTTACAAAATCCTACAGTAATGAGAAATTAAAAAGGGCCTCTTAATGATACATGACCATTTTGGTGTCCCATAGAAAATACTAAAAAAGACAAAAAAACCAATATGGTATCAAGCAAAACATAATGTGGTGTGTAGCCACACGGCAAAAAGGTTAACTATCGCTCGCGCATGCTTGGAACGCGAGGAGGGGAGGTCGACACGACGCAGTCGGAGTCGTTCACCAGCCTCAGAGAGGAGCACCCCCGCCGCCCCAGTGAGGAAATGCCGTTACCCTTGTGGACCCTTGTAGAGAAAATTAAAAGGGCCTCTTAATGATACATGACCATTTTGGGGACCCATAGAAAATACTAAAAAGTACAAAAAAACCAATATGGTATCAAGCAAAACATAATGTGGCGGGTAGCCACGCGGCAAAAAGGGTAACTATCGCTCGCGCATGTTTAGAACGCGAGGAGAGGAGGTCGACACAACGCAGTCGGAGTCAATCACCAGCCTCAGAGAGGAGCATCCCCACCGCTCCAGTGAAGAAACGCCGTCGCCCTTGACCTGGACAGGACGAGAGTCTCGTAGTTTGTTTTGCGTAATCCCTTGATATGTATCGGTTAGGCTAAATAATCGGAATGGTGGGGGAGTAGAACCATTAGGTAATTTTCCATTGGCAAATCTTTTAATGTAGAATTCCATAATTAGAGGGCACGAGGGGATCACAGCCAACCAAATAGTTTGCACCCCTTATAATTTAAACGTATTGATAAATTTGTTCTTTCTTGACAAGGAAAGAGATTTTGAAAAACAGTTCGGGTACAGAGCTTTTCCAGGGATTGTTTAAGTTTTGTTTCAGACTCATTTGGATTTAACATGGGTAAATAAGTGGATCAACTCTTATTTCTCTCAGGCTTTTTATGAACATTTAATGGTTCAGAGCAATATTTACAAAAAATAGGGTTGTATTTTAATGTGTATTTCTTTTCATGGTACTCACTTATTGTTGAAATTGAAGGAGAACTTACTATTCTATGGGGAGCTAGACTGCCTGGTCTAAAGTCCCGTGCATGAGCAGTTGTGTGAATTTAAAACACATTGTAAACTCCCGTGCGCGATTGCTTAAATTGGTGCTGTGAAATCATTTTGTCATTGTTTTTAAGTAAATATCTTTAAATATGGATCTAAGGGAGGAAGAACGTGTACGAATATTTTTACTAGAGCAATTATCAGAAGATAGTCAGCATTTAGCCGAAGACAGCGACAATGAAGGTGACCACGAAGAATATTTTAGGTAGTGATCACAATACAGTTACTGAACGATCAGCAGATGAAGATGATGAGGAACAGCCGGAACCACCTGTTGAAGAACTCACATCAACTACAACTTTTTTCTAATAATGCTTATGTAAATTTAATTTAATTAGTTTTTTGCCAAAAGTGATACAATTTTGAGCGCTTGAATTTTGTATGTAAACATCATAAATAACATGTAAATATATTCAGAATTTGTGTCCAAATTATAAATGTGTGGTTTATTAAATTTTCAGTATGTTTGACACAAAGTTGTATGCTTATTTACGTACCTGTCTTTTGATAATTTTTTGATACGATTAATACAGGGTTAAAAACATATTTTAATTTCATAACGCTTTATATACTCAACATAAATATCTATTTGCAATAAAATCATATGCTTGGCCTTCGGAACGAACTGCCTCTAGTGAAAATTTATACAAATTTGTTTTTTTGTCACTAGTAATTAATTTCTATAATATTCAAGATTTGCTGCAAAATTTGTTTTTCCACAATATCTCAACAAATATTTACCATTGACTAAAACAGTTTTTTCCTGTTTAGCAGGAAAACATACAACTAAAAATATGATGGAAAATCTCACTGAAGAATAGGAATTTAAAGAAAAATGATTTTCAATAAAATAGATTTTCCGATTATTTAATAACACTAAATGAGTTACCACAGAATAAAAACAATTGTCTCTAAAAATGTAGGCCAGATTCTACCTATTGGTGATAAAAATGTCTAGAAAGTGTACAAATATCAATTACTTGGTTTTAAAACATTAAAAGGCTTGCATTAAATTGTATGATAAACAGCAAGCCTATAGTATGATTTTTTAAATAATTTATTTTCAGTCCATTATATTTAGCTTATTATTTAATCACTTGTTAAAATATCTATAGCTTATTTTTAATCACTTAAAATTTCCTTAGAATTTATAGAGACTCTTTTTGGGGGGGTTTGAGATTGAGGCACAGACAGCATAATTGTTTAGTGTTGTGATAATGGTTAATTACTTAAGAGCTTCAGTAACAAATCATAGAAACCAAAACTGGTTCTGTGACAACACATAAAAAATGAACAAAATAATAAATTATATAGTAAATAATTGCAGGTTTATTACAGATGATATAATTAGTTTGTACAATGTTGTTTCCAGAAGCAAACCTCCAAAAAGAGTGAAACCACCTCAGAAGTTCTCATTACAGTGTGATTCTCATCTGTCTTTCTGATCGTCATGGCAGCAAATACTAAAAGACTGTGGAAAGCCCGTAAGTAGCAGATTAAAGCAGTAGCATTTATTTGAGTTATGAATAAGCCTCTGAATTTCTGCTGAAATTTAGGCTGCTCAGAGATTTATGACCTTGGGTTGTATAAAAACTCAAGATTAACAGAATTATATCAACAACAATTGTGGTCGTTGAAATCAATTTTGCTGTTGGAAATTATGTTACGTTCTAACCAAGCATTTATTATAATCTTATTTTTCTGTTATTGGTACAACTTGGTTCGTAGTACTGATATCCCAGATTCGTAATATACCATCATGATAGGCTCTTTGTTAAAATAAATCATAATTTTGTAATCTAGCAGATGCTTTTCATAGAATGCTAAATTAAAACAAAATTTTTCAATAAATAAAATGGTTTATTTTATCTATTTATTGCATTTCTGAAAATACTGAAGCTCTAGAACTGGTTATATAAATATTGTTCAGACCTAATTAATATCGAGATAGAGGATTAAAAGTGTAATTAAAAGAATGTCATAATTTATCTGGCGAAGTTGAGCTTAATAAGCACTCTCTAATTTTAACCTGGGGAGGAACGGCTCAATACCAATGTACGTGTAAGGGTGGGCCACTCTCAGCAGTGCGTATGGGATTGCAACAGCCGACAGAATGGTGGGGTGAGTTGGTCTTGACGACTCTCAGCATTGCGTATGGGGTTGCAACGCCCGATAGAATGGTTGGCTGAGTTGGTCTTGACGACTCTCAGCAATGCGTATGGGATTGCAACAACCGACAGAATGGCGGGTTGAGTTGGTCTTGACGACTCTCAGCAATGCGTATGGGATTGCAACAACCGACAGAATGGTGGGTTGAGTTGGTCTTGACGACTCTCAGCAATGCGTATGGGATTGCAACAGCCGACAGAATGGTGGGCTGAGTTGGTCTTGACAACTCTCAGCAATGCGTATGGGATTGCAACAGCCGACAGAATGGTGGGCTGAGTTGGTCTTGACGACTCTCAACATTGCGTATTGGATTGCAACAGCCGACAGAATGGTGGGCTGAGTTGGTCTTGACGACTCAGCAATACGTATTGGATGCAACAGCCGACAGAATGGTGGGGTGAGTTGGTCTTGACGACTCTCAGCATTGCGTATGGGGTTGCAACGCCCGACAGAATGGTTGGCTGAGTTGGTCTTGACGACTCTCAGCAATGCGTATGGGATTGCAACAACCGACAGAATGGTGGGTTGAGTTGGTCTTGACGACTCTCAGCAATGCGTATGGGATTGCAACAAAGCCATTACGGTACACTTGACTTTTGCCATATTAGCCGCATTGGCCATATTTACTGTGGTCACCTAACAGCTTGCATTAAAGTACCTACAGTTAAAAAGGATAAGTTAAAAAGGGTGACCACTGTTGAAGCTGCACAGCGCAAAAACTGTTATGGTTTCATTGAGAATTGAACCTGGACCGAATGTGTGGCAAACCACTGCTTTAGCCAAGGGGCTTATATATTGGAGAGGACACAAAGCTCCTTAGCTTTGGCCGCTCCAATATATAATATACAGTGGTTAAAGATGTTCTAGATTGAGTTTAACCCTTAAAGTGCTGACATCTTATGTTATTACGCTCGTGTGACATGCTAGCATCTCATACCGTGACAAACACTTAACGTGCTTTATCATTACTGTTTATAATGTGTTACAGTTATGTTTTTTAGCACTGTAAACTAATCTAAAAGAATTTTTGTTTTTCTCATTTCTATATATTGATTGAGTTCAAGTTTGTTCCTTTCAAAAAATAAAATAGTGTTTCGTTTTTGCATTATCGCAAAAATTAGATTGCCCAGTGGTGTTATTACTATGTTTCTCTCATAGTTGCACAGTTTGTTTGACTATAGTTTTATCTTTTAAAATTGTAGTTTTTATTAAAACCATGAAAAACAATATAATAAGCGAGCTAAGTCTTTCCATCCAAACTTGAAAAACTTTTCTCTACATTATATCAAGTCAGTGGCGGATTTACATACTGGGGGGCCTGTTGCACCTCGTATTTTTGGGCCCTCTTGCCTGGTGTTAAATGTTAATCTTTTACTATTAAGAATTAAGATGGTCTTCCAAAAGTATCATGCTTAAATAGTTTTTATTCTCTTTAAAGCTTTTTAGAATCTTTCACCTGAAGCTTTGGAAATCAGTATTTTTGAAAAATTTTCAAGATCGTTTTAAGATTTGGCCTTCATTTGACATTAAGAACTTGTACCATTTTTTTGAAGATATTCAGGAACTGCTTAAAGTGTTTTAACTCTTCAAACAAAAGAGATCCATAAATGTCAGAAGAATAAACTTAAGGTATATTCTTTAGTTGACTCCCCATCATTATACTGAGGACAAAATATTAAAAAATAACATACAAAATGGGTTAATTAACTCATTTTAAGAAGCAAAGGAGGTTAACAACTTTAATAAAATGCACTACTGCTGAGTTATAGAGCATTTAGTATTTAAATTTTCACCCTGAAATTTCATATTTGTTATCTTTTTTAATGGCGCCAAAAGTATTTCATTTATGTAAAAAACGTAAGACTTAAGTTTTTAACTTTATTGACGTAGCAGATATTTTTTTCTAACCAAAAATATAGTTTTATGAATAAAGTACCAGTAATGTTATTATACATAATTTTCTTCTCTACAAAATCGTAAACCCTTTTGTAATTTTGATGGTAAATTTGTAGTACCTAGTGTTACTTTTACCAAGCTATCTCGCAATATATGTTCAGCTAAAGCTCTTTATTCTTTATATTCTTTAGAATTGTATACCTAATTTCATCATGAAAAGTTGGATGTGTAATATGTGATTTTTCAGGTATTTTTTATATAAATTTATTACAAAGATTGAAAGAGTGACTAGCACTAAAGAATACAATTTTGTTTCAGAGGAGTTCACAGCCCATGGCGCCAATGTGAACTGCCTGGCTCTTGGTCACAAGTCAGGCAGGGTGCTGGTCACAGGAGGTGATGACAAGAAGGTCAATCTGTGGGCGATTGGCAAAAATAACTGCATAATGGTCTGTGTTCATTTTTCATATATACTGATGATATAAAATGTTTGTGGAAGGAAAAGTTTATTCAATTCTACTTAACTCTTTCAGTGCTAAAGTGTTGTTATTTTTGACCGTACAATTCATTAGTAAAGTTCTGTTGTTGTTTTATGTGATGTTTCATAAATAGGCTACATTTTATATAGTAACTTGTCATATTGGCATACGAGCACCAGTTAAGTGCTGGCCCTCAAAATGGTAGCCATGCTGACCATATTTGGAACTTTTGAAAAAATCAAATAAAACCCTCTTTACTATGGTAATTTTTACAATTACATAGTAGCATCAATAAGACAAAAAAGTTGATCCAAAGCCAATCTTCTTTTCTTAATAAACTCATTCACTTCATAGGAGCACTTTTTAAAAGAATCAAAAACCTTGCCCATAAAACTACATAAATCTGATTCTTTCTGTAAAAAATTTGGCAGTGAATAAAATAAAGTGATTCCATTGTAAAAAGTAGGTTTTATGTTTAGGGATGTTATATTATTACTTCTACAACTGTAATTATGATGTATTGGATTTTGAAGTATTTCAAAATTCTTACGTACTGTATAAAAGTTAAGGTAGTAAATATGTAGAAGGGAAAACTCTATAATCTTTTTATTATGTTTAAAATAAGTATCCTTTGAAACAAGGGAGCACTCGTTAAAATATCATTAAGTTATCAAGCAACATAGCGTGGCATTTCATGCATGTAATTATGGAGATACGTTTTGGTAATGTTTATAGTAAAGTATAAAAGTTTACCAATAGTAGTAAAAATTAAAAGTGGTAATAAAGTTAGGAAATATTCTTTTAAAATATTTGAACTTGAAATGAGAAGAAAAATAAACATTAGTGAACATACATTGTTCAAAGGAATGTCTATCTTTAAAGAAACACAGTTATTTATTTATTTATTTTTTTTTTAATCTTCTTAATCTTCCAATTCCCCATAGACTATTGATCTGTGCAAGAAACTTATTTAGACATAGTAAGGGGGCGAACCAGTACAGAAGAATGTGAATATTACTGAAAAATCTTCCAATCTAGGCCGGATTCGAACCAGCGCTATCTCTATCCCAAGCTCATAGTCCTGACGCCTTAGACCGCTTGGCCACCGGCTCGCCAGGACCGTCTGGCCTGGTAGGATTAGATTCATTGTACATTTTTCTAATTTATTTAAGATGCTATAGAAATTCATCTTTCTAAAATGTATTAATATGTAATACAAATAATGATCTTTTTCTTCTCCCATAGGTTTAAGAGACCTAAGGGAATACTCGTTTATCAGATATTTCACCAATCAGTATTGGTTAGTGGGAAATGGTATCTAAGTGTATTTGTGTGTTGCTCTTGGGCACTTGAAAAGAGGATTGTGTAACAATACCTGCCAAAATCATTATACCTGTATAATCATTCATCCTCAACTAATCTGCAGCTGCTAATTTATAATAAACAAGAGCCATTACCTAATAAGGAAAGGGGCCTGTTTGATAATCCTACTAAGTGGAGGAAATGCCACTTCCCTTCAACAGATATTTGAACATGTTATGTAAATAATGTTAGGACCATTATCACAAAAAGATTAATTAAAAATTAAGTTAAAAAATAATAAATATTAAAACAGTGTACCACCGTTGGTATAGGGAAGACTTGAATAAATTGTTTACAAAATAGCTGTTTTAAATTTAATAACTTTTTGATTTTTAATCAATCGAGAGCAAAAAAATGTCAGCCTGGTCACAGACAAAAATTATTAATACTTGAAAATTGAAAAAGAAAATTAGATAGCAAACCATTAAATTTTAATTAGAATTGTATCTAAGAATATGAAAGACTGGATTTAATTAGCTACTTAAATAATTGTACCAAAGCATTTTGTTAATGAAACTGTTTTTTATACTTTTTTTACTTCAAGTTGATTTTAAAGCAAAATTCATTAAATATGTAAACTTTAAACAAAATAATATGATTTTTGTAACAAGAAGGCTGAACATAAGTAAACATAGTAAAATAATTTAAATCGTTCAAAAAGACACTTGTTTATTTGTATTGTTTACAAGAAATGTTTTCTGAAAATGTTCATTATCAATTCATATTGTCAAGCAATCATTCATTTTATGGTAAATGAAGGTCCTGCAATTGTTAAATATAAGTAAATTTAAAATAATATTTTAGATACTCTACAATTTGAGTTCTTGTAGGTATCATGCAACAAAAGGCCACTATATACCCAATCCGTATACAGTAAAGGGGTATAAAGCTGTCACAATACATTGTATAAAGATATCTACAGCACATGTAAACAAGTTGGAACTTATGTTTTAGAATATCTCTCCTTTTCTGAGATTATGTTGTTAACCCTTAAAATGACAGTCGTTCATTTTTGAACGACACACACGCTCATCGTATTTCACGTCATATAGTATGTTCGGCCGAACATAGTGAAGATATCTAGATGCCATTGGAAAGAAGACAAATTTATCTTTCTGATCAGCGCACTTTTATTTTGATCCTATTTGTTTTTCAGGTTTGATTGTTGATGTAATACGCTAATGCTGGTACGCTTTTTGGTATTTACAAATATAAAAATAAATTTTATTAAAAACTATTCAACCCTTTATATTTTCTAAAAGTAGACAAAATTTAGCAACTTTTAGCTACTTTGGAATATAAAATTTGTAATATTTTGTTTATTTCCCAGTTATGGTCCTTCCTTTTTTTTAATTTATTTTTTTTCATTATTTTACATATAACACATACTTTTTCAAGGTTAAATATATTTTTATAGTATTCTGTGCTATTTCCTGATAATAAATTATGTATAAATGTATAGTAGCCTATTAGAATATTTTATTGATGTTTAATACATTTTTCAAAATATGCTTGCGATACAGTGAAAAATGGCACACCACTACAGACATTTTAACAGCCCCTTCTAAGGTTAAATATGAATTTTAATTAAACTAATTTAATGCATTTTTCTTAATTGGTTGGGCTTGGGGTTAAGCTATTGATTAACGGTCAAGTTCTTACCACCACTCAATCCACTAAAGTTCTCAGGCATCTTTATCGATATAGAACTACCATGTTTTAGATTAAGTAATGTAGTTTTCACATTCATACACCTTCCTGTGTTACTTCAAAACTCTGCATTTAAGCATGTTTATATTGGATATTTCCATAGTGTGTTAATTTATGGTTTTGCATACAAGTTTTTTTAATAACATAACAAAAATGTATAGTGATAAAAACATTATGTTCAAAGCAGTATTGTATACTGCTGAACGGATCAAAGATAATAATTTAACACACATACAGCATAATTTGTTTTATTTATATATATACAGGGTGTCTTAAAAGTCCCCCCCCCCTATTAACTTTCTTATGAAAACAGATAAAGTGATTTACTTCTGGGAATGTTTATATGACCAACTAAGGAGTTTTTTGATGTATGCAAATTTTTTACACCCCCTCTCAAAAGGGGGTAGTTTGGGGGTAAGTCAAAATTTTTAAATAGAAACCCCTATCAAATGACACATCATTTTAAAGGTAGTATTAAAAGAAAAAGAATGGCGGAAGCTAGAGGTCTCTAACATTAGTCTATCAAATTTGGTGGCAGTTTAAAGTTGGAATTATTTCATAAAACCCCCTAAGTAATTTTAGAATGGGAAAAATGGTCAAAATGCTGAACTCTCACCTCAATTTCACTCAGATGAGATGCTCGAAATGGCTGCCATGAACTTCTTGACAGTAAAAAAGCCTGGATTGAAAACCACGTCTCACATTTTGTAAGATTTCAGGCGTGATAAGGTGGCAGGCCTCTTCGATTCTTGTCCTTAATTCATCGAGGTTTGCGGGCTTTGTGTCGTAAACTTTACTTTTGAGGAAACCCCAAAAGAAAAAAATCCAGAGGTGAAAGGTCAGGTGAACGTGCCGGCCACTCTACCAAAGTGCCACGTCGACCTATCCATCTATCGGGAAACGTTTGGTCTAGGAATGTCCGGACAAGCATATTGTAATGTGGAGGAGCACCATCTTGCTGAAATACAGGCTCATAAGTACCTTGTACTACCTCATTTATTGCTGGGACAATGCCGTTCCGTAACATGTCCAAGTATTTAACGCCAGTTAAATTACCATCAATAAAGAATGGCCCAATAACAGAGTTTCCCAAAATTCCAGCCCATACATTTAATTTTTGTGGCTGTTGCGTATGGGCTTCAACCATCCAGTGGGGGTTACTGTTTGCCCAATAACGGCAGTTGTGCCGATTGACTGTCTCATGCAAAGAGAATGATGCTTCATCACTAAAACATATCTGTGATATTAAATTATTATTCTCTTCAATCTTCTGCAACATTTGCTCACAAAACTGAAGTTTTCGGTCAGGGTCGTCTTCATTTAATTCTTGATTTAACTGTACTTTGTATGGGTGGAACTTGTGACGCTTTAACACTTTGTGAACAGTATCTTTTGAAATTCCAACATCAAGGGCAGTGGACCACAGAGATTCATGTGGGTTTGCAGCATAATTTGCTAAAACTTGAATTTGGATCTCTTCTGTCGCAATGGCAGGGCGCCCTGATCGTGGTGCATCTTTGACACTAAAGTTTGTTGAGAATTTGTTTACTAAACGTCTAATGTATGCCCTGTCTACTGGTCTATCCGGATAGGCAGCATTAAATAAACGAACTGCTTCATGAACATTTCTCCTAACTTCCCCATAGAACAATATCATCTCTACTTTATCTTCATTTGACCGAGCCATTTTTATTAAATACGAATAAAAAGAAATTTAACACAGTAACTGAACTGAAAGTGTTACACGTACTAACTAGTAACCTAATAAGAGATAAGGAAGGAGCCACTGGTATTCCCAGGTTGCCCTACTGGACTTTGGTCAGACAAACCAAAACCAAATAAATGCTATGTTATTTGTGGTTTTTGGTGTTTGTTGATTCTTGTAATAACTTGTTTTACGATTAGGTGTCATCAGTTTTCAAAACTAACTGGTGGGTGAATGTTTTGTCTGCCTTACAACAATTTTAAATGTAACATAAGCTGTGGGGGTTTTATGAAATAATTCCAACTTTAAACTGCCACCAAATTTGATAGACTAATGTTAGAGACCTCTAATTTCCGCCATTCTTCTTCTTTTAATATTACCTTTAAGATGATGTGTCATTTGATAGGGGTTTCTATTTTTTAAGTCTAAAAATTTTGACTTACCCCCAAACTACCCCCTTTTGAGAGGGGGTGTAAAAAATTTGCATACATAAAAAAACTCCTTAGTTGGTCATATAAACATTCACTTTATCTGTATTCATAAGATAGTTAATGGGGGGGGGGGGCTTTTAAGACACCCTGTATATATAAATGTATGTATTATTTTAGTCAATTTACTAAAAAAATATTGTTTATTTCCAAAATATCCTTTCTATTTAAGTATACTTATATAGTGTATTGTGTTTTGACATAGAGCATAAATCCCTCAGATGAATAGGTTCTTTTATAACAGTATCATCTATAGTCACATCATAAATCAATTAATAGATATCTTTAAGCCTGATAATGTGCTGTATTATTGTAATTTATTGATTCTTATTGGTCTAATTATAACATATTATTTTCTCATTTTACACATACAAAGAAAAAAAATCAAAAATAATTGTACTCCCAATGCTGCCTTCCTTTATAGGAAATATACACACATACATAATATATATACATACATACACCTACATAACCTGCAGCTTTATATATATTTTTAGTAACATTTAATTAAATGTGAATCTTTTGAGAAAATAAATGGGCCCTGTAGATAGATCATAGACCTGTTTTGTAGTTCAATTACTAGTATAATGTTTAAACAAAAAGATCAACTTCGTAGCAAACAAACAAAAAACACATTCCTAATGTTCCTTACACTAATATTTTATAGTATTTACAAGAAAAATATTCTTTAATGTTGATAAACTAAAAACATTCTTATTAATAATGGAAAAGGAGTTGTTCAGGGATTGTAATCCTCATTAGAACCTTTTTTATGCCAGTAAATAAACATTTAAAATTGTTATTACAAGTTAAACAAAAAATAAAACCTTATATACAGATTAAACTAAAACAGCCCATCAAAAATCATTTGAATTATTGAAATAAAATGACCCTTGGCAATAAATTAAAAACAATCCCTTTGGTGCACTTTAATATTAACTCAATGTAGTATCACAAAATATTTTCAGTAGTAAATAACCAATTTTTACTATCTTCAACGATAATATGTTTTCATTTGCTACATTCTTATATATTTAATAGATAAATAAAAATGCCTTTATTTACAAGCGTTTCTCAGTACATAACTGTTTTACAGAACAACTCAAGTCAATTGCCTCAATACTAAAAAATAATATTAAAAACTAAGAACAGTGCAAGTTAAGATTAAGGTATAATATATATAGTTTTACAAAGAAACACAGAGACTTAAAATTACAATATACTATTGGGCTACGAAAAGCTCCTTGATTTTACTCTTAAATGAGCGTATAGTACATGATTTGATGGCTGGGGGAGGCCATTGTACAACTTAGGGCCGAAATAAGAAAAACTCTGCCTCCCAACTTCTAAACGGACCTTAGGGAAATGGAGTGAATTGGCATGGCGTGTACTACGCT